>JAXRKP010001153.1:127500-160372 GCA_037039925.1 Doris montereyensis
GTACACGCGATGACAGTGCCGTACACGCGATGACAGTGCCATACACGCGACGACAGTGCCGTACACGCGACGACAGTGCCGTACACGCGACGACAGTGCCGTACACGCGATGACAGTGCTGCACACGCGATGACAGTGCGGACACGCGATACAAATGAGTACAGTGCTTAAAATGCGATGACAGTCCCGCGCATGCGATGACAGTGCCTACATGCAATGACAGTGTCGTACATGCGATGACAGTGCCGTACATGTGATGACAGTGTCGTACATGTGATGACATTGTCGTAAATGTGATGACAGTGTCGTACATGTGATGACAGTGTCGTACATGTGATGACAGTGGCGTACATGCGATGACAGTGCCGTACATGTGATGACAGTGTCGTACATGCGATGACAGTCCCGTGTATGCAATGACAGTCTCGTACATGCAACGACAGTCCCGTACATGCAATGACAGTGCCGTACATGCAATGACAGTCCCGTACATGCAATGACAGTGCCGTACATGCAATGACAGTCCCGTACATGCACTGACTGTGCCGTACATGCAATGACAGTGCCGTACATGCAATGACAGTGTCACACATGCGATGACAGTGTCGTACATGCGATGACAGTGCCGTACATGTGATGACAATGTCGTAAATGTGATGACAGTGTCGTATATGCGATGACAGTGCCGTGCATGCCATGACAGTCTCGTACATGCAATGACAGTCTCGTACATGCAATGACAGTGCCGTACATGCAATGACAGTCCTGTACATGTAATGACAGTCCCGTACATGCGATGACAGTGAGTACATGCGATGACAGTGCGTACATGCAATGGTAGTGCATACATGCGCTGACAGTGCGTACATACGATGACTGTGACGTACATGTGATGACAGTGCCGTACATGCGATAACAGTGCCGTCCATGTGATAAAAGTGCCGTATGTGCGATGACATTGCTGCGTCCACATGCGATGACAGTGCCGTACATGCCATAACAGTGGCGTACATGTGATGACAGTGCCGTACATGCCATGACAGTGCCGTACATGCAATGACAGTGTCGTACACGCGATCACAGTGTCGTATATGCGATGACACTGCCGTCCATGCAATGACAATGTCGTTCATGTGATCACAGTGCATCCATGCGATTACAGTGCCGTCCATGTGATGACAGTGCATCCATGCGATGACAGTGCACCCATGCGATGACAGTGTCGTCCATGCAATGACAGTGCCTCCATTGGATGACAGTGCCGTCCATGCAATGACAGTGCATCTATTCGATGAAAGTGCGTACATGTCATGACAGTGCCGTGCAAGCGATCACAGTGCATCCATGCCATGACAGTGCCGTCCATGCAATGACAGTGCCGTCCATGCCGTGACAGTGCATCGATACGCCGATTACAGTGCATCTATTCGATGGCCAGGTGCATCCAGGCGATGACAGTGCATCCATGCAATGACAGTGCATATTTTCGATGACAGTTCGTACATGTGATGACAATGCCGTGCAAGCAATGACAGCATCCATGTGATGACAGTGCCGTCCATGCAATGACAGTGCATCCATGTGATGACAGTGCATCCAGGTGATGACAGTGCCGTACATACAATGACAGTGCATCCATGTGACGACAGTGCTGTACATACAATGACAAAGCATCCATGCAATGACATTGCCGTCCATACAATGACAGTGCATCCATGATGACAGTGCCGTACATACAATGGCAGTGCATCCATGCAATGACAGTGCCGACCATAGAATGACAGTGCATCCATGATGACAGTGCATCCATGTGATGACAGTGCCGTCCATGCAATGGCAGTGCATCCATGTGATGACAAAGTGCCGGCCATGCAATGACAGTGCCATCCATGCAATAACAGTGCCGTCCATGCAATGACAGTGCATCCATGTGATGGCAGTGCCGTCCATGCAATGGCAGTGCATCCATGTGATGACAGTGCCGTTCATGCAATGACAGTCCATCCATGCAATGACAGTGCTGCCCATGCAGTGACAGTGCATATATTCGATGACAGTTCGTAGATGTGATGACAGTTCCGTGCAAGCAATGACAGTCCATCCATGCAAATGACAGCCGTCCATGCAATGACAGTGCATCCATACAATGGCAGTCCATCCATGTGATGACAGTGCCGTCCATGCCGTGACAGTGCATTCATGCAATGACAGTGCCCTCCATGCAATGACAGTGCATCTATTCGATGACAGTGCGTACATGTGATGACAGTGCCGTGCAAGCAATGACAGTGCATCCATGTGATGACAGTGCCGTCAATGCAATGACAGTGCCATCCATGCAATGACAGTGCCGTCCATGCAACGACAGCATCCATGTGATGACAGTGCCGTCCATGCAATGGCAGTGCATCCATGCAATGACAGTGCCGTTCATGCAATGACAGTGCATCCATGTGATGACAGTGCCGTCCATGCAATGGCAGTGCATCCATGTGATGACAGTGCCGTCCATGCAATGACAGTCCATCCATGCAATCACAGTGCCGTCCATGCAGTGACAGTTCGTAGATGTGATGACAGTGCCGTGCAAGCAATGACAGTCCATCCATGCAATGACAGTGCCGTCCATGCAATGACAGTGCATCTATACAATGGCAGTGCATCCATGTGATGACAGTGCCGTCCATGCCGTGACAGTGCCCTCCAGGCAATGACAGTGCGCATCTATTCGATGACAGTGCGTACATGTGATGACAGTGCTGTGTAAGCAATCACAGTGCATCCATGTAATCGCAGTGCATCTATGCGATAACAGTGCGTCCATGCGCGACTGTGCATCCATGCCATGACAGTGCCGTCCATGCGATGACAGTGCATCCATGCGATGATAGTGCTCTCCGTGCAAATGACAGTGCCGTACAGGCGATGACAGTGCCATCCATGCAATGACGTTGCCGTCCATGTGATGACAGTGCTGTACATGTGATGATAGTGCCATCCATGTGATGACAGTGCCGTCTATGCGATGACAGTGCCGTACATGTGATGACAGTGCCATCAATGTGATGACAGTGCCGTCCATGCAATGACAGTGTCGTACATGTGATAACAGTGCCGTCTATGCGATGACAGTGTTGTACATGTGATGACAGGTGTCGTACATGTGATGACAGTGCCGTACATGTGATGCCATTGCCGTACATGTGATGACAGTGCCGTACATGTGATGACAGCGCTGTACATGGGATGACAGTGCCGTACATGTGATGACAGTGCCGTACATGCGATGACAGTGCCGTACATGTGATGACAGTGCCATCCATGTGAAAACAGTGCCATCCATGTGATGACAGTGCCGTCCATGTGATGACAGTGTCGTACATGCGATGACAGTGTCGTACATGCGATGACAGTGTCGTACATGCGATGACAGTGTCGTACATGCGATGAGAGTGTCGTACATGCGATGACAATGTCGTACATGCGATGACAGTGTCGTTCATGATGACAGTGTCGTACATGTGATGACAGTGCCATCCATGTGATTATAGTGCCGTGCATGTGATGACAGGGTCGTACATGCGATAACAGTGTCGTGCATGTGATGACAGTGCCGTCCATGCAATGACAGTGCGGTCCATGCAATGACAGGGCCGTCCATGCAATGACAGTGTTGTACATGTGATGACAGTGCTGTACATGTGATGACAGTGCTGTCCATGCGATGACAGTGCCGTACATGCGATGACAGTGTTGTACATGTGATGACAGTGTCGTACATGTGATGACAGTGCTGTCCAGGCGATGACAGTGCCGTACATGTAATAACAATGCTGTCCATCAGATGACAGTGTACTACATGTGATGACAGTGCTATCCATGTGATGACAATGCCATCCATGTGATGACAGTGCCATCCATATGATGACAAAGCCGTACATGTGATGACAGTGCCATCCATGTGATGACAGTGCCATCCATGTGATGGCAGTGCCATCCATGTGATGACAGTGCCGTCCATGCGATGACAGTGTCATACATGATGAGAATGCCGTACATGCGATGACAGTGTCGTCCATGCGATGACATTGCGCCATCCACGAGATGACAGTGCGTACATGCGATCACAGTGCATACATCCCACATCACAGAGCGTACATGTGATGACAGTGCCGTACATGCGATGACAGTGCGTACAGGCGATGACAGTGCCGTACATGTGATGACAGTCCCGTATATGATGACAGTTCCGTACATGCGATGACTGTGGAAGCGTGCATGCGATGACAGTGCGTACATGTGATGACAGTGCATGCATGCGATGACAGTGTAGTTGCGATGATAGTGCGTAGTTGCGATGACAGTGCGTACCTACGATTGACAGTGCGTACATATGATGACAGTGCGTACATGCGATGACAGTGTGTAGTTGTGATGACAGTGCGTACTTATGATGACAGTGCGCACATGCCATGACCGTGTGTAGGGTGGGATGACAGTGCAAAAGATGCGATGACAGTGTGTAGTTGTGATGACAGTACATACATGCGATGACAGTATGTAGTTGTGATGACAGTGCGTACATGCGGTAACAGTGTGTAGTTGTGATGACAGTGCGTACATGCGATGACAATGTGTAGTTGTGATGACAGTGCGTACATGCAATGACAGTGTAGTTGTGATGACAGTATGTACATGCGATGACAGTGTGTAATTGTGATGACAGTGTGTACATGTGATGACATGTGTGTGCATGCCATGATAGTGTGTAGTTGCGATGACAGCGTGTAGTTGCGATGACAGCGTAGTTGCGATGACAGTGCGTACATGCGATGACAGCGTAGTTGCGATGACAGCGTGTAGTTGCGATGATAGTGTGTACATGTTATGACAGCGTGTAGTTGCGATGACAGCGTGTAGTTGCGATGACAGTGCGTATATGCAATGACAGTGTGTAGCTGCGATAATAGTGTAGTTACGATGACAGTGTGTACATCTTATGACAGTGTGTACTTGCGATGACTGTGCCCTGCATGCGATGGCAATGTTGTACATGCGATGACAATGCGTACATGTCATGACAGTGTGTAATTGCGATGATAGTGTGTACATGCGATGACAGTGTGTACAGGCGATGACAGTGTGTAGTTGTGATGACCGTGTGTAGTTCTGATGATAGTGTGTACATGCGATGACAGTACGTACATGCAATGACAGTAGTTGCGATGACAGTGTGTAGTTGCGATGACAGTGTGTAGTTTCGATGATAGTGTGTACTTGCGATGACAGTACGTACATGCAATGACAGTGTGTAGTTGTGATGACAGTGCGTAGTTGTGATGACAGTACGTACATGCAATGATAGTGTATAGTTGCGATGACAGTACGTATATGCAATGATAGTGTATAGTTGCGATGACAGTACTTACATGCAATGATAGTGTATAGTTGTGATGACAGTACGTACATGCAATGATAGTGTATAGTTGCGATGACAGTATGTACATGCAATGATAGTGTATAGTTGCGATGACAGTACGTACATGCAATGATAGTGTATAGTTGTGATGACAGTACGTACATGCAATGATAGTGTATAGTTGCGATGACAGTACGTACATGCAATGATAGTGTATGTTGCGATGACAGTACGTACATGCAATGACAGTGTATAGTTGCGATGACAGTACGTACATGCAATGATAGTGTATAGTTGCGATGACAGTACGTACATGCAATGATAGTGTATAGTTGCGATGACAGTACGTATATGCAATGATAGTATAGTTGCGATGACAGTACGTATATGCAATGATAGTGTATAGTTGTGATGACAGTACGTACATGCAATGATAGTGTATAGTTGCGATGACAGTATGTACATGCATTGATGGTGTATAGTTGCGATGACAGTACGTACATGCAATGATAGTGTATAGTTGTGATGACAGTACGTACATGCAATGATAGTGTATAGTTGCGATGACAGTACGTACATGCAATGATAGTGTATAGTTGCGATGACAGTACGTACATGCAATGACAGTGTATAGTTGCGATGACAGTACGTACATGCAATGATAGTGTATAGTTGCGACGACAGTACGTACATGCAATGATAGTGTATATTTGCGATAACAGTACGTACATGCAATGACAGTGTATAGTTGCGATGACAGTACATACATGCAATGATAGTGTATATTTGCGATGACAGTACGTACATGCAATGATAGTGTATAGTTGCGATGACAGTACGTATATGCAATGACAGTGTATAGTTGCGATGACAGTGCGTACATGCGATGAGAGTGCCGTCCATATGACGACAGTGCCATCCATGCGATGACAGTGTTGTATATGCGATAAGATTAAGAGTGCCGCATGTCATAACAGTAAAATCCATGCTATGACAGTGTCATCCATGCGATGACAGTGCCATTCATATGATAACAGTGCCGTCCATGTGATGACAGAAAAGCATCCATGTGATGACAGTGTCATTCATGTGATGACAATGCCGTCCATGCGATGACAGTGCCGTCCATGTGATGACAGTGCTGTCCATCAGATGACAGTGTCGTACATGTGATGACAGTGCCATCCATGTGATGACAGAGCCATCCTTGTGATGACAGTGCCATCCATGTGATGACAGTGTTATCCATGTGATGACAGTGCCGTACATGTGACGGCAGTGCTGTACATGTGATGACAGTGCCATCCATGTGATGACAGTGCATGATGACAGTGCCATCAATGTGATGACAGTGCCATCCATGTGATGACAGTGCCATCCATGTGATGACAGTGCCGTACATGTGATGGCAGTGCCGTACATGTGATGACAGTGCCATCCATGTGATGACAGTGCCATCCATGTGATGACAGTACCATCCATGTGATGACAGTGCCATTCATGTGATGACAATGACGTCCATGCGATGACAGTACCGTCCAGGTGATGACAATGCTGTCCATCAGATGACAGTGTCGTACATGTGATTACAGTGCCATGCATGTGATGACAGTGCCTTCCATGTGATGAGTGCCATCCATGTGATGACAGTGCCATCCATGTGATGACAGTGCCATCCATGTGATGACAGTACCGTCCATGTGATGACAGTGCCATTCATGTGATGACAATGACGTCCATGCGATGACAGTGCCTTCCAGGTGATGACAGTGCTGTCCATCAGATGACAGTGTCGTACATGTGATGACAGTGCCATCCATGTGATGAGAGTGCCATCCATGTGATAACAGTGCCGTGCATGTGATGACAGTGCCTTAAATGATGAAAGTGCCGTCCATGCGATGACAGTGTCGTACATGTTATGAAAGTGCCGTCCATGCGATGACAGTGTCGTACATGTTATGAAAGTGCCGTCCATGCAATGACAGTGTCGTACATGTTATGAAAGTGCCGTCCATGCGATGACAGTGTCGTACATGTTATGAAAGTGCCGTCCATGCCATGACAGTGTCGTACATGTTATGAAAGTGCCGTCCATGCGATGACATGGTACATTATGAAAGTGCCGTCCATGCGATGACATTGCCGTACATGTTATGAAAGTATCGTCCATGCGATGACAGTGTCGTACATGTTATGAAAGTGCCGTCCATGCGATGACAGTGTCGTTCATGTTATGAAAGTGCCGTCCATGCGATGACAGTGTCGTACATGTTATGAAAGTGCCGTCCATGCGATGATAGTGCGTACAGGGGATGACAGTGCGTGCATGCGATGACAGTGTAGTTGCGATGACAGTCTGTAGTTGTGATGACAGCGTGTATTGGTGATGACAGTGCGTACATGCAATGACAGTGTGTAGTTGCGATGACAGCGTGTAGTGGCGATGATGGTGTGTAGTTGCATTGACAGCGTAGTGGCGATGATAGTGTGTAGTTGCGATGACTGCGTGTAGTGGCGATGATAGTGTGTAGTTGCGATGACAGCGTGTAGTGGCGATGATAGTGTGTAGTTGCGATGACAGCGTGTAGTGGCGATGATAGTGTAGTTGCGATGACAGCGTGTAGTGGCGACAATAGTGTAGTTGCTATGACAGTGTGTAGATGTTATGGTAGCGTGTAGTTACGATGACAGTGTGTACATGCGATGACAGTGTGTACATGCAATGGCACTGCCGTCCATGTGATCACCGCCGTCCATGTGATGACACCGCCGTCCATATGATCACTGCCGTCCATGTGATGACAGTGCCTTAAACATGATGACAGTGCCGTCCATGTGATGACAGTGCCGTCCATGCTATGACAGTTCCCTACATGTGATGACAGTGCTGTCCATCAGATAACAGTGTCGTACATGTGATGACAGTGCCATACTTGTGATGACAGTGCCGTCCATGCAATGACAGTGCCGTCCATGCACTGAGAGTACCGTCCATGCGATGAAAGTGCCGTCCATGCAATGAAAGTGCCGTCCATGCGATGACAGTGCCATCCAAGCGATGACAGTGCCGTCCATGCAATCACAGTGCTGTCCATGCAATGCCAGTGCCGTCCATGCGATGACAGTGCCGTCCATGCAATGACAGTCTCGTACATGCGATGACAGTGCCATCCATGTGATGACAGTGCCATCCATGCAATGACAGTGCCATCCATGTGATAACAGTGCCATTCATGCGATGACAGTGCATTCATGTGATAACAGTGCCGTCCATGGGATGACAGTGCTGTGGATGCGATGACAGTGCTGTGGATGCGATGACAGTGCTGTGGATGCGATGACAGTGCTGTGGATGCGATGACAGTGCCGTCCATGCGATGACAGTGCTGTGGATGCGATGACAGTGCTGTGGATGCGGATAACAGTGCCATCCATGCGATGACAGTGCTGTGGATACGATGACAGTACTGTGGATGCGATGACAGTGCTGTGGATGCGATGACAGCGCCATCCGTGCGATGACAGTGCCGTACATGCGATAGACAGTGTCGTACAGACGATGACAGTGCCGTACATGCGATATTAGTGCGTACATGCGTTGATGCGTGCGTACATGCGCGTTGAAGTGCGTACATGCAATATTAGTGCGTACATGCGATGACAGTGCGTACATGCGATATTAGTGTACATGTGATGACAGTGCGTAACATGCGATGACAGTGCGTACATGCGATATTAGTACGTACATGCGATGACAGTGCGTACATGCAATGACAGTGCGTACATGCGTTATTAGTGCGTCCATGCGGATATTAGTGCGCACATGCGATGACAGTGCGTACATGCCTTATTATGCGTACATGCGTTGACAGTGCGTACATGCGATGACATTGCGTACATGCGATGACAGTGCGTACATGCACAATGACAGTGCGTACATGCGTTATTAGTGCGTCCATGCGATATTAGTGCGCACATGCGATGACAGTGCGTACATGCCTTATTAGTGCGTACATGCGTTGACAGTGCGTACATGCGATGACAGTGCATACATGCGATGACAGTGCGTACATGCGATGACAGTGCGTACATGCAGTGACAGTGCGTACATGCGATGACAGGTGTGTACATGCGTTGACAGTTACATGCGATGATTGTGCGTACATGCGATATTAGTGCGTACATGCGAAGACAGTGCGTACATGCGTTGACAGTGCATACATGCGTTGTTAGGTGCGTACATGCAATGACAGTGCGTACATACGATGACAGTGCATACATGCGATGACAGTGTCGTACATGTGATGTCAGTGTCGTACATGCGATGACATCCCGTACGATGGGCGATTACTAGTGCGTCCATGCAATGACAGTGCATCTCATGTGATGACAATGCCGTCCATGCGATGACAGTGCCGTCCAAGTCATGACAGTGCTGTCCATCAGATGACAGTGTCATAATGTGATAACAGTACCATCCATGTGATGACAGTGCCATCCATGTGATGACAGTGCCGTACATGTGATGGCAGTGCCGTACATTTGATGACAGTGCCATCCATGTGATGACAGTGCCATCCATGTGATGACACTGCCGTCCATGCAATGACAGTGTCGTACATGTTATGACAGTGTGTACATGCGATGATAGTGTGTAGTTGCATTGACAGCGTGTAGTTGCGATGGCAGCGCGTTCATGCAATGACAGTGCGTAGTTGTGATGACAGCGTGTAGTGGCGATGGTAGTGTGCAGTTGCGATGACAGTGTGTACATGTTATGACAGCGTGTAGTTGCGATGACAGTGCGTACATGCGATCACCGTGTGTACATGCGATGACACTGCCGTCCATGTGATGACACTGCCATCCATGTTATGACAGTGTCATCCATGTGATGACGGTGCCTTAAATGTGACGACAGTGCCGTCCATGTGATGACAGTGTCGTACATGCGATGACAGTGCCGTCCAGGCGATGACAATGTCGTACATGCGATGACAGTGCCATCCGTGCGATGACAGTGCAGTCCATGCAATGACAGGGCCGTCCATGCGACAGGCGCCATCAATGCGATGACAGGTCGCTCGTCCATGCGAGGACAACGCTGTGCATGCGATGACAGTGTCGTACATGCGGAGACAGTGCCATCAATGCGATGACAGTGCAGTCCATGCGATGACAGTGTCGTACATGCAATGACAGTGCCATCAATGCGATGACAGTGCCGTCCATGCAATGACAGTGCCATCAATGCGATGACAGTGTCGTACATGTGAGGATAGTGTCATCAATGCGATGACAGTGCCATCATGCAATAACAGTGTCATCAATGCGATGACAGTGTCGTACATGTGATGACAGTGCCATCAATGCGATGACAGTGTTGTCCATGCAATGACAGGGCCGTCCATGATGACAGTGCCATCAATGCGATAACAGTCCAGTCCGTCCATGTGATGACAGTGCTGTGCATGCGATGACAGTGCCGTCCATGCGATGACAGTGCCATCCATGCCATGACAGTCAAGTCCACGTGCGATGACAGTGTCATCTATGCGATGACAGTCAAGTCCGTCCATGCGATGACCGGGCCATCCATGCGATGACAGTCAAGTCCGTCCAGGCGATGACTGTGCTGTGAATACAGTGCGACAGTGCCGTCAGTATGATGAAAGGTGCGCATGTGATGACAGTGTCGTACATGCGATGACAGTGCCGTCCATGCGATGAGACAGTGCCATCCATGCTATGACAGTCAAGTCCGTCCATACGACGACAGTGCCATCCATGCGATGACAGTCAAGTCCGTCAATGCGATGACAGTGCTGTGCATACGGTGACAGTGCCGCCAGTACGATGACAGTGCTGTGCAAAGATGATGACAGTGTCGTACATGCGATGACAGTGCCATCCATGCCATGACAGTGCCATCCGTGCGACAACAGTGTCGTACATGCGATGAAAGTGTCGTCCATGCGATGACAGTGCCATCCATGCGATGACAGTCAAGTCCATCCATGCGATGACACTGATGTCCATGCGATGACAGTGCCATCCATGCGATTATTATGCCGTCCATGCGATGCCAGTGCCATCCATGCCATGACAGTACCATCCATGCGATGACAGCGCCAATCGCGATGACAGTGCCATTCATGGACGTCCCATCCATGCAATGACAGTGCCATCCATGCGATGACAGTGCCGTCCATCCGATGACAGTGGCGTCCATGCGATGACGACAGTGCCGTCCATGCGATGACAGTGCCGTCCATACGACGAGAAAACGGCGTGACGACAGTGCTGTCCATGCTGGCGACAGTGCTGGTCCCGCGTGATGACAGTGCCGTCCGTGATGATGACAGTGCAGTCCGTGCGATGACAGTGCCGTCCATGCGATGACAGTGTCGTACATGCGATGACAGTGCCGTCAATGCGTATAACAGCGCCGTCCATGCAATGACAGTGCCGTCCGTGCGATGAAAGTGCCGTCCGTGCGATGACAGTGCCGTCCATGCGATGACAGTGCCGTCCATGCGATGACAGTGCCGTCCGTGCGATGACAGTGCCGTCCATGCGATGACAGTGCCGTCCATGCGATGACAGTGCCGTCCGTGCGATGACAGTGCCGTCCATGCGATGACAGTGCTGTCCGTGCGATGACAGTGCCGTCCGTGCGATGACAGAGCCGTCCATGCGATGACAGTGCCGTCCGTGCGACCACAGTGTCGTTCATGCGATGACAGTGCCGTCCGTGCGATGACAGTGCCGTCCCTGTGACAGTGCCGTCCGTGAGATGACAGTGTCACGTACACGCGATGACAGTGCCGTCAATGCGATAACAGTGCCGTCCATGCGATGACAGTACCGTCCATGTAAGCACAGTGTCGTACATGTGATGACAGTGTCGTCAATGCGATGACAGTGCTGTGCATGTGATGACAGTGCCGTCCGTGCGATGATGCCGTCCATGCGATGACAGTGCCGTCCATGCGATGACAGTCAAGTCCGTCCATGCACGATGACAGTGTCGTCCATGCGACAACAGTGCCGTCCGTACGACAACAGTGCCGTACAGCCGACAACAGTGCCGTGCATGCGACAACAGTGCCGTACATGCGACAACAGTGCCGTCCGTGCGACAACAATGCCGTCTGTGCGACAACAGTGCTGTACATGCAATGACAGTGCCGTCCGTGCGATGATGACAGCTGGTACCGTCCATGCGATGACAGTCCAGTCCGTCTATGCGATGACAGTACCGTCCAAGCGATGACAGTGCAATTCGTCCATGCGATGAGAGTGCCGTCCATGCGATGACAGTCCAGTCCGTCCATGCGATGACTGTGCCGTCCATCCGATGACAGTCCAGTCCGTCCATGCGATGACTGTGCCGTCCATGCAATGACAGTCCAGTCCGTCCATGCGATGACTGTGCCGTCCATGCGATGACAGTGCGTACATGTGTTGACTGTGCCGTCCATGCGATGACAGTCCAGTCCGTGCATGCGATGACAGTGTGTAATGTGATGACAGTGCCGCCCATGCGATGACAGTCGATTAGTAGATGACAGTGCGTACATGTCATGACGGAGTGCATATGTCATGCCAGTGTATACATGTGATAACAGTGCATACATGTGATGACAGTACGTACATGTGATGACAGTGCGTACATGTGATTACAGTGCATACAGGTGATGACAGTGCATACATGTGATGACAGTGCATACATGTGATGACAGTGCGTACATGTGATGACAGTGCATACATGTGATGACAGTGCATACATGTGATGACAGTGCATACATGTGATGACAGTGCCTACATGTGATGACAGTGCATACATGTGATGACAGTGCGTAGATGTGATGACAGTGCCTACATGTGATGACAGTGCGTACATGTGATAATAGTGCGTAAATGCGATGACAATGCCGTCCATGCGATGACAGTCGGTCCATGCGATGACAGTGCGTACATGTGATGACAGTGCCGTCCATACGAGGACAGTGCCGTTCATGTTATGACAGTGCCATCCATGTAATGACAGTGCCAGCCATGCGATGAAAGTGCCGTCCATGCGATGACAGTGCCGTCCATGCGATGACAGCGCATACATGCGATGACAGTGCCGTCCATACGATGACAGTGCCGTCTATGCGATGACAGTGTCATTCATGCAATGACAGTGAAGTCCGTCCATGCGATGACAGGGCATACATGCAATGACAGTGCCGTCCAGCGATGACAGTGCCGTCCATGTGATGACAGTGCATACATGCAAAGACAGTGCCGTCCATGCAATCACAGTGCCGTCCATGCGATGACAGTGCCGTCCATGCGATGACAGTCCAGTCCGTCATGCGATGACTGTGCCATCCAAGCCATGACAGTTCAGTCCGTCCATGCGATGACTGTGCCGTCCAAGCCATGACAGTTCAGTCCGTCCATGTGATGACCGTGCCGTCCATGCGATGACAGTCCAGTCCGTCCATGTAATGACAGTGCGTACATGTGATAACTGTGCCCTCCATGCGATGACAGTCCAGTCCGTCCATGTGATGACAGTGCGTACATGTGTTGACAGTGTATACATGTGATGACAGTGCATACATGTGATGACAGTGCACACATGTGATGACAGTGCGTGTATGTGATGACAGTGCATACATGTGATGACAGATGCATACATGTGATGACAGTGCATACATGTGATGACAGTGCATACATATGATGACAGTGCGTACATGTGATGACAGTGCCATCCATGCGATGACAGTCGGTCCATGCGATGACAGTGCGTACATGTGATGGCAGTGTCGTCCATGCTATGACAGTCAATACATGCGATGACTGTGCCGTCCATACAATGACAGTTCCGTCCATGCAATGACAGCGCATACATGCGATGACAGTGCCGTCTATACGATGACAGTGCCGTCCATGCGATGACAGTGCATACATGATGACAGTGCCGTCCATGCGATGACAGTGCCGTCTATGCGATGACAGTGCCATCCATGCGATGACAGTGCCGTCCATGCGATGACAGTGCCGTCCATACGATGACTGTGTCGTACATGCGAAGATAGTGCCGTCCATACGATGACTGTGTCGTACATGCGATGACAGTGCCGTCCATGCGATGACAGTGCCGTCCATGCGATGACAGTGCCGTCCACGCGCTTACAGTGCGTACATGCGATGACAGTGCGTACATGCGATGACAGTGCGCACATGCGATATTAGTCAGTCCATGCGATGACAGTGCCGTGCATGCGATGACAGCGGCGTACATGCGATGACAGTGTATAATGTCGATGACAGTGTCATACATGCGATGACAGTGCCGTTCATGCGATGACAGTGCCGTACATGCGATGACAGTGCCGTACATGCGATGACAGCGCCGTACATGCGATGACAGTGCCGTACATGCGATGACAGTGCCGTACATGCGATGACAGTGCCGTCCATTTATTGACAGTGCCGTCCATGCGATGACAGTGCCGTCCATGCGATGACAGTGCATACATGCGATGACAGTGCATACATGCGATGACAGTGCCGTCCATACGATGACTGTGCCGTCCATGTGATGACAGTGCGTACATGTGATGACAGTGCCGTCCATGCGATGATTGTGCCGTCCATGTGATGACTGTGCCGTACATGTGATGACAGTGCTGTCCATGCGATGACAGTGCCGTCCATGTGATGACTGTGCCGTCCATGCGATGACAGTGCGTACATGTGATGACAGTGCCGTCCATGCGATGACAGTCGGTCCATGCAATGACAGTGCGTACATGTGATGACAGTGCCATCCATGCGATGACAGTCAGTGCATGCAATGACAGTGCGTACATGTGATGACAGTATGGTCCATGCGATGACAGTTCATACATGCGATGACAGTGTCTTGCATACGATGACAATGCCATTCATGCAATGACAGTCAAGCCCGTCAGTCATCCATGGTGACAGTGCCGTCCATGCGATGACCATCCATGCGATGACAGACATCCGTGCCATCCATCCATGCGATGACAGTGCCATCCATGCGATGACAGTGCCATCCATGCGATGACAGTGTGCCATCAATGCGATGACAGTGCCATTCATGCGATGAAAGTGCCGTCCATGGAATGACAGTGCCGTCCATGCGATGTCAGTGCCGTCCATGCGATGACAGTGCCGTCCGTGCGATGACAGTGCCATCCATGCGATGACAGTCAAGTCCGGCCATGCGATGACAGTGCCATCCATGCGATGACAGTCAAGTCCGTCCATGCGATGACAGTGCTGTGCATACGGTGACAGTACCGTCAGTACGATGACAGTGCCGTGCATGTGATGACAGTGTCGCATATGCGATGACAGTGCCATCCATGCGATGACAGTGCCGTCCGTGCGACAACAGTGTTGCCATGCGATGACAGTGCCGTCCATGCGATGACAGTGCCATCCATGCGATGACAGTCAAGTCCGTCCATGCGATGACACTGACGTCCATGCGATGACAGTGCCATCCAAGCGATGACAGTGCCATCCATGCGATGACAGTGCCGTCCATGCGATGACAGTGCCGCGATGACAGTGCCATCCATGCGATGACAGTGCCATCCATGCGATGACACTGATCCATGCGATGACAGTGCCATCCATGCCATGACAGTGCCGTCCATGCGATGACAGTGCCATCATGCGATGACAGTGCCGTCCATGCGATGACAGGTGCCGTCCATGCGATGACAGTGCCATCCATGCCATGACAGTACCGTCCATGCGATGACAGTGTCGTCCATGCGATGACAGTGCCGTCCATGCAATGCCAGTGCCGTCCATGCTATGACAGTGCCGTACGTGCAATGACAGTGTCGTCCATGAGATGACAGCATACATGCGATGACAGTGTCGTCCCCAGCAATGACATGGCCGTCCATCCGATGTCGTACATGCAATGACAGTGCCGTCAATGCGATAACCGTGCCGTCCATGCGATGACAGTACCGTCATGTGATGACAGTGTCCTTCCGATGACAGTGCCGTCCGTGCGATGACAGAGCCGTCCATGCGATGACAGTGCTATTCATGCAATGACAGTCAAGTCCGTCCATGCGATGACAGTGCCGTGCATGCTACTGCCGTCCGTACGACAACAGTGCCGTCCATGCGACAACAGTGCCGTACATGCGACAACAGTGCCGTACGTGCGACAACAGTGCCGTCCGTGCGACAACAGTCCGTGCGACAGTGGTACATGCGATGACAGTGCCGTCCGTGCGATGACAGTGCCGTCCATGCGATGAAAGTCAAGTCTGTCCATGCCATGACAGTCCAGTCCGTCCATGCGATGACAGTGCCGTCCAAGCAATGACAGTGCAATTCATGCAATGACAGTCAAGTCTGTCCATGCAATGACAGTGCCATCGATGCGATGACAGTCCCGTCCGTCCATACGATGACAGTGCCGTCCAAGCGATGACAGTCCAGTCCGTCCATGCGATGACAGTGCCGTCCATGCGATGACAATCCAGTCCGTCCATGCGATGAGTGTGCCGTCCATGCGATGACAGTGCCTACATGTGTTGACTGTGCCGTCCATGCGATGACAGTCAGTCCGTGCATGCGATGACAGTGCGAACATGTGATGACAGTGCCACCCATGCGATGACAGTCGGTCAATGCGATGACAATGCGTACATGTCATGACAGTGCGTACATGTCATGACAGTGTATACATGTGATGACAGTGCATACATGTGATGACAGTACGTACATGTGATGACAGTGCGTACATGTGATTACAGTGCATACAGGTGATGACAGTGCATACATGTGATGACAGTGCATACATGTGATGACAGTGCGTACATGTGATGACAGTGCATACATGTGATGACAGTGCATACATGTGATGGCAGTGCCTACATGTGATGACAGTGCGTACATGTGATGACAGTGCGTACATGTGATGACAGTGCCGTCCATGTGATGACAGTCGGTCCATGCAATGACAGTGTGTAGATGTGATGACAGTGCCGTCCATGCGATGACAGTGGCGTACATGCAATGACAGTGTCATACATGCGATGACAGTGCCGTAATGCGATGACAGTGTCATACATACGATGACAGTGCCGTAATTCAATGACATTGCCGTATATGCGATGACAGTGCCATCCATGTGATGACAGTGCCGTTCATGCAATGACAGTGCCGTACATGCGATGACAGTGTCGTACATGCGAAGACAGCGCCGTACATGCGATGACAGTGCCGTCCATGCGATGACAGTGCCGTACATGTGAGGACAGTGCCGTCCATGTGATGACAGTGCCGTCCATGCGATGACAGTGCCGTCCATGCGATGACAGTGTCGTCCATGTGATGACAGTGCATACATGCGATGACAGTGCCGTCCATACGATGACTGTCAGCCGTCCATGTGATGACAGTGCGTACATGTGATGACAGTGCCGTCCATGCGATGATTGTGCCGTCCATGTGATGACTGTGCCGTACATGTGATGACAGTGCCGTCCATGCGATGACAGTCGGTCCATGCGATGACAGTGCGTACATGTGATGACAGTGCCATCCATGCGATGACAGTCGGTCCATGCAATGACAGTGCGTACATGTGATGACAGTACGGTCCATGCAATGACAGTTCATACATGCGATGACAGTGTCTTGCATACGATGACAATGCCATTCATGCAATGACAGTCAAGTCTGTCCATGCGATGACAGTGCCATCCATGCGATGACAGTGCCGTCCATGCGATGACAGTCAAGTCTGTCCATGCGATGACACTGACGTCCGTGCGAGGACAATGCCATCCATGCGATGACAGTGCCGTCCATGCAATGACAGTGCCATCCATGCGATGACAGTGCCATCAATGCGATGACAGTGCCATTCATGCGATGAAAGTGCCGTCCATGCAATGACAGTGCCGTCCATGCGATGTCAGTGCCGTCCATGCGATGACAGTGCCGTCCGTGCGATGACAGTGCCATCCATGCGATGACAGTCAAGTCCGGCCATGCGATGACAGTGCCATCCATGCGATGACAGTCAAGTCCGTCCATGCGATGACAGTGCTGTGCATACGGTGACAGTGCCGTCAGTACGATGATAGTGCTGTGCATGTGATGACAGTGTCGTACATGCGATGACAGTGCCATCCATGCGATGACAGTGCCGTCCGTGCGACAACAGTGTCGTACATGCGATGACAGTGCCGTCCGTGCGACAACAGTGTCGTCCATGCGATGACAGTGCCGTCCATGCGATGACAGTGCCATCCATGCGATGACAGTCAAGTCCGTCCATGCGATGACACTGACGTTTATGCGATGACAGTGCCATCCAAGCGATGACAGTGCCATCCATGCGATGACAGTGCCGTTCATGCGATGACAGTGCCGTCCATGCGATGACAGTGCCATCCATGCGATGACAATGCCATCCATGCGATGACACTGACGTCCATGCGATGACAGTGCCCTCCATGCCATGACAGTGCCGTCCATGCGATGACAGTGCCATCCAAGCGATGACAGTGCCATCCATGCGATGACAGTGCCGTCCATGCGATGACAGTGCCGTCCATGCGATGACAGTGCCATCCACGCCATGACAGTACCGTCCATGCGATGACAGTGTCGTCCATGCGATGACAGTGCCGTCCATGCAATGCCAGTGCCGTCCATGCTATGACAGTGCCGTACGTGCAATGACAGTGTCGTCCATGAGATGACAGTCCATACATGCGATGACAGTGTCGTCCCTGCAATGACATTGCCGTCCATCCGATGACAGTGTCGTACATGCGATGACAGTGCCGTCAATGCGATAACCGTGCCGTCCATGCGATGACAGTACCGTCCATGTGATGACAGTGTCCTACATCCGATGACAGTGCCGTCCGTGCGATGACAGTGCTATTCATGCAATGACAGTCAAGTCCGGTCCATGCGATGACAGTTCCGTCCATGCGATGAAAGTGCCGTCCGTACGACAACAGTGCCGTCCATGCGACAACAGTGCCGTACATGCGACAACAGTGCCGTACATGCGACAACAGTGCCGTACGTGCGACAACAGTGCCGTCCGTGCGACAACAGTGCCGTCCGTGCGACAACAGTGGCGTACATGCGATGACAGTGCCGTCCGTGCGTTGACAGTGCCGTCCATGCGATGACAGTCCAATCCGTCCATGCGATGACAGTGCCGTCCAAGCAATGACAGTGCAATTCATGCAATGACAGTCAAGTCTGTCCATGCGTTGACAGTGCAATCGATGCAATGACGTGCCGTCCATGCGATGACAGTCCAGTCCGTCCATGCGATGACAGTGCCGTCCATGCGATGACAGTCCAGTCCGTCCATGCGATGACAGTGCCGTCCAAGCGATGACAGTCCAGTCCGTCCATGCGATGACAGTGCCGTCCATGCGATGACAGTCCAGTCCGTCCATGCGATGACTGTGCCGTCCATGCGATGACAGTGCGTACATGTGTTGACTGTGCCGTCCATGCGATGACAGTCCAGTCCGTGCATGCGATGACAGTGCGTACATGTGATGACAGTGCCGCCCATGCGATGACAGTCGGTCAATGCGATGACAATGCGTACATGTCATGACAGTGCGTACATGTCATGACAGTGTATACATGTGATGACAGTGCATACATGTGATGACAGTACGTACATGTGATGACAGTGCGTACATGTGATTACAGTGCATACAGGTGATGACAGTGCATACATGTGATGACAGTGCATACATGTGATGACAGTGCGTACATGTGATGACAGTGCATACATGTGATGACAGTGCATACATGTGATGACAGTGCATACATGTGATGACAGTGCCTACATGTGATGACAGTGCGTACATGTGATGACAGTGCCGTCCATGCGATGACAGTCGGTCCATGCGATGACAGTGCGTAGATGTGATGACAGTGCCGTCCATGCGATGACAGTCGGTCCATGCGATGACAGTGCGTACATGTGATGACAGTGTCGTCCATGCCATGACAGCGCATACATGCGATCACAGTGCCGTCCATGTTATGACAGTGCCATCCATGTGATGACAGTGCCATCCATGCGATGACGGTGCCGTCCATGCGATGACAGTGCCGTACATGCGATGACAGCGCATACATGCGATGACAGTACCGTCCAGGCGATGACAGTGCCGTCCATGCGATGACAGTGCCATTCATGCAATGACAGTCAAGTCCATCCATGCGATGACAGTGCATACATGCGATGACAGTGCCGTCCATGTGCGATGACAGTGCCGTCCATGTGATGACAGTGCATACATGCGATGACAGTGCCGTTCATGCAATCACAGGGCCGTCCATGCGATGACAGTGCCGTCCATGCGACAACAGTGCCGTCCAAGCGATGACAGTGCCATCCATGATGACAGTCCAGTCCGTCTATGCGATGACAGTGCCGTCAAGCCATGACAGTTCAGTCCGTCCATGCGATGACTGTGCCGTCCATCCGATGACAGTCCAGGCCGTCCATGTAATGACAGTACATGTGATGACTGTGCCGTCAATGCGATGACAGTCCAGTCCGTCCATGTGATGACAGTGCGTACATGTGATGACAGTGCATACATGTGATGACAGTGCATACATGTGATGATAGTGCGTGCATGTGATGACAGTGCTTACATGTGATGACAGTGCATACATGTGATGACAGTGCACATGTGATGACAGTGCATACATGTGATGACAGTGCATATATATGTGATGACAGTACGTACATGTGATGACAGTGCCGTCCATGTGATGACAGTCGGTCCATGCGATGACAGTGCGCACATGTGATGACAGTGTCGTCCATGCGATGACAATGCATACAAGCGATGACTGTGCCGTCCATACGATGACAGTGCCGTCCATGCAATGAAAGCGCATACATGCGATGACAGTGCCGTCCATACGATGACAGTGCCGTCCATGCGATGACAGTGCATACATGCGATGACAGTGCCGTCCATGCAATGACAGTGTCGTACATGCGATGACAGTGCCGTCCATACGATGACTGTGTCGTACATGCGATGACAGTGCCGTCCATACGATGACTGTGTCGTACATTCGATGACAGTGCCGTCCATGCCATGACAGTGCCGTCCATACGATGACAGTGCCGTCCATGCGATGACAGTGCCGTCCACGCGCTTACAGTGCGTACATGCGATCACAGTGCGTACATGCGATGACAGTGCGTACATGCGATTAGTCAGTCAGTCCCTGCGATGACAGTGCCGTGCATGCGATGACAGTGGCGTACATCTGATGACAGTGTCATACATGCGATGACAGTGCCTTAATGTGATGACAGTGTCATACATGCGATGACAGTGCCGTCCATGCGATGACAGTGCCGTATATGCGATGACAGTGCCATCCATGCGATGACAGTGCCGTCCATGCGATGACAGTGCCGTACATGCGATGACAGTGCCGTACATGCGATGACAGCGCCGTACATGCGATGACAGTGCCGTACATGCGATGACAGTGCCGTCCATGCGATGACAGTGCCGTCCATGTGATGACAGCGCCGTCCATGCGATGACAGTGTCGTCCATGCGATGACAGTGCATACATGCGATGACAGTGCCGTCCATACGATGACTGTGCCGTCCATGTGATGAGAGTGCGTACATGTGATGACAGTGCTGTCCATGCAATGACAGTCGGTCCATGCGATGACAGTGCGTACATGTGATGACAGTGCCGTCCATGCGATGACAGTCGGTCCATGCAATGACAGTACGTACATGCGATGACAGTACGGTCCATGCGGTGACAGTGCATACATGCGATGACAGTGTCTTGCATACGATGACAGTGCCGTCCATGCGATGACAGCGCATACATGCGATGACAGTGCCGTCCATACGATGACAGTTCGGTCCATGTGAAGGCAGTGCATACATGTGATGACAGGGCCGTCCATGCGATGACAGTGCATACATGCGATGACAGTGCCGTCCATACGATGACAGTGCATACATGCGATGACAGTGCCATCCATACGATGACAGTGCATACATGCGATGACAGTGCCGTCCATGGATGACAGTGCATACATGCGATGACAGTGCCGTCAATGCGATAACAGTGCCGTCCATGCGATGACAGTGCCGTACATGCGCTAACAGTGCCGTCCATGCGATGACAGTGCCGTCCATGCGATAACAGTGCCGTCCATGCGATGACAGTGCCGTCCATGCGATGACAGTGCCGTCACGATGACAGGGCCGTCCATGTGATGACAGTGCCTACATGCGATGACAGTGCCGTCCATACGATGACAGTGCCGTCCATGCGATGACAGTGTCGTCCATGCGATGGCAGTGCCGTCCATACGATGATAGTGCCGTCATGCGATGACAGTGCCGTCCATACGACGACTGTGCCGTCCATACGATGACAGTGCCGTCCATGCAATGACAGTACCGTCCATGCGATGACAGTGCCGTCAACGCGATGACAGTGTCGTACATGTGCTTACAGTGGGTACATGCGATGACAGTGCGTACATGCGATGACAGTGTCGTACATGCGATGACAGTGCCGTAATGCGATGACAGTGTCGTACATGCGATGACAGTGCTTACATGCGATGACAGTGTCATCCATGCGATGACAGTGCATACATGCGATGACAGTGCCGCCCATATGATGACAGTGCCGTCCATGGGATGACAGTGCCGTCCATGCGATGAAAGTGCATACATGCGATGACAGTGCCGTCACACGATGACTGTGCCGTCCATGTGATGAGAGTGCGTACATGTGATGACAGTGCGTACATGTGATGACAGTGCCATCCATGTGATGACAGTCGGTCCATGCTATGACAGTGCGTACATGTGATGACAGTGCCGTCCATACGATGACAGTGCATATATGCGATGACAGTGCCGTGCATACGATGACAGCGCCGTCCATGCGAGGACAGCGCATACATGCGATGACAGTACCGTCCATACGATAACAGTGCCGTACATGCGATGACAGTGCCGTCCATGTGATGACAGTGTCATACATGCGATGACAATGCCGTCCATGCGATGACAGTGCCGTCCATGCGATGACAGTGCATACATGCGATGACAGTGCCGTCCATACGATGACTGTGCCGTCCATGCGATGACAGTGCCGTCCATGCGATGACAGTGCCGTACATGCGATGACAGTGCATACATGCGATGACAGTGCCGTCCATACGATGACTGTGCCGTCCATGCGATGACAGTGCCGTCCATGTGATGACAGTGCCGTCCATGCGATGACAGTGCATACATGCGATGACAGTGCCGTCCATGCGATGACAGTGCCCTCCATGTGATGACAGTGCATACATGCGGTGACAGTGTCGTACATGCGATGACAGTGCCGTTCATACGATGACTGTGCCGTCCATACGATGACAGTGCCGTCCATGCGATGACAGTGCCGTCCACGCGGATGACAGTGTCGTACATGCGCTTTCAGTGCGTACATGCGATGAGAGTGCGTACATGCGATGACAGTGCGTACATGCGATATTAGTCAGTCCATGCGATGACTGTGCCGTGCATGCGATGACAGTGTCGTACATGCGATGACAGTGTTGTACATGCGATGACAGTGCAGTAATGCGATGACAGTGTCGTACATGCGATGACAGTGCTTACATGCGATGAAAGTGCCGTACATGCGCAGACGGTGTTTACATGCGATGACAGTGGGTACATGCTATGACAGTGCGTACATGCGATGACGGTGTCGTACATGCGATGACGGTGTCGTACATGCGATGACGGTGTCGTACATGCAATGACGATGTTGTACATGCGATGACGATGTCGTACATGCGATGACGATGTCGTACATACGATAACAATGTCGTACATGTGATGACGATGTCGTACATGCGATGACGGTGTCATACATGCGATGACAGTGCATACATGCGATCACAGTGCGTACATGCGATGACAGTGCGTACATGCGATATTAGTCAGTCCATGCGATGACAGTGCCATGCATGCGATGACAGTGGCGTACATGCGATGACAGTGTCATACATGCGATGACAGTGCCGTAATGCGATGACAGTGTCATACATGCGATGACAGTGCCGTAATGCGATGACATTGCCGTATATGCGATGACAGTGCCATCCATGCGATGACAGTGCCTTCCATGCGATGACAGTGCTGTCCATGCGATGACAGTGCCGTACATGCGATGACAGTGCCGTACATGCGATGACAGCGCCGTACATGCGATGACAGTGCCGTACATGCGATGACAGTGCTGTCCATGCGATGACAGTGCCGTCCATGCGATGACAATGCCGTCCATGCGATGACAGCATACGTGCGATGACAGTGCCGTCCATACGATGACTGTGCCGTCCATGTGATGACAGTTCGTACATGTGATGACATTGCCGTCAATGCGATGACAGTCGGTCCATGCGCTGACAGTGCGTACATGTGATGACAGTGCCGTCCATGCAATGACAGTCGGTCCATGCAATGACAGTGCGTACATGTGATGACAGTATGGTCCATGCGATGACAGTGCATACATGCGATGACAGTGTCTTGCATACGATGACAGTGCCGTACATGCGATGACAGCGCATACATGCGATGACAGTGCCGTCCATACCATGACAGTGCGGTCCATGTGAATGGCAGTGCATACATGCGATGACAGGGCTGTCCATGCGATGACAGTGCATACATACGATGACAGTGCCGTCGATATGATGACAGTGCATACATGCGATGACAGTGTCGTCCATGCGATAAGAGTGCCGTCCATGCGATGACAGTGCCGTCCATGCCGATACGAGTGCCGTCCACGCGATGACAGTGCCGTCCATGCGATGACAGTGCCGTCCACACGATGACAGGGCCGTCCATGTGATGACAGTGCATACATGCGATGACAGTGCGTCCATACGATGACAGTGCCGTCCATGCGATGACAGTGTCGTCCATGCGATGACAGTGCCGTCCATACGATGACAGTGCCGTCCATGCGATGACAATGCCGTCCATACGACGACTGCAGCGTCCATACGATGACAGTGCCGTCCATGCGATGACAGGTGCCGTCCACGCGATGACAGTGTCGTACATGCGCTTACAGTGCGTACATGCGATGACAGTGCGTACATGCGATGACGGTGCTTACATGCGATATTAGTCAGTCCATGCAATGACAGTGCCGTGCATGCGATGATAGCGACGTACATGCGATGACAGTGTCGTACATGCGATGACAGTGCCGTAATGCGATGACAGTGTCGTACATGCGATGACAGTGCTTACATGCGATGACAGTGTCATCCATGCGATGACAGTGCATACATGCGATGACAGTGCTGTCCATATGATGACAGTGCCGTCCCTGCGATGACAGTGCCGTCCATGCGATGAAAGTGCATACATGCGATGACAGTGCCGTCCACACGATGACTGTGCCGTCCATGTGATCAGAGTGCGTACATGTGATGACAGTGCGTACATGTGATGACAGTGCCGTCCATGTGATGACAGTCGGTCCATGCGATGACAGTGGCGTACATGTGATGACAGTGCCGTCCATGCGATGACAGTGCATATATGCGATGACAGTGCCGTGCATACGATGACAGCGCCGTCCATGCGATGACAGCGCATACATGCGATGATAGTGCCGTCCATACGATGACAGTGCCGTCCATGTGATGACAGTGCCGTACATGATGACAGTGCCGTCCATGCGATAACAGTGCATACATGCGGGATGACAGTGCCGTCCATGCGATGACAGTGCCGTCCATGCGATGACAGCATACATGCGATGACAGTGCCGTCCATACGATGACTGTGCCGTCCATGCGATGACAGTGCCGTCCGTGCGATGACAGTGCCGTACACATGCGATGACAGTGCATACATGCGATGACAGTGCCGTCCATGCGATGACAGTGCCCCTCCATGTGATGACAGTGCATACATGCGGTGACAGTGCATACATGCGATGACAGTGCCGTTCATACGATGACTGTGTCGTACATGCGCTTTCAGTGCGTACATGCGATGAGAGTGCATACATGCGATGACAGTGCGTACATGCGATATTAGTCAGTCCATGCAATGACTGTGCCGTGCATGCGATGACAGTGTCGTACATGCGATGACAGTGTTGTACATGCGATGACAGCAGTAATGCGATGACAGTGTCGTACATGCGATGACAGTGCTTACATGCGATGAAAGTGCCGTACATGCGAAGACGGTGTTTACATGCGATGACAGTGGGTACATGCTATGACAGTGCGTACATGCGATGAGAGTGCGTACATGCGATGACAGTGCGTACATGCGATATTAGTCAGCCCATGATGACTGTGCCGTGCATGCGATGACAGTGTCGTACATGCGATGACAGTGTTGTACATGCGATGACAGTGCAGTAATGCGATGACAGTGTCGTACATGCGATGACAGTGCTTACGGTGATGCGATGAAAGTGCTGTACATGCGAAGACGGTGTTTACATGCGATGACAGTGTGGGTACATGCTATGACAGTGCGTACATGCGATGACGGTGTCGTACATGCGATGAGTGTGTCGTACATGCGATGACGATGTCGTACATGCGATGACGATGTCGTACATGCGATGACGATGTCGTACATGCGATAACAATGTCGTACATGTGATGACGATGTCGTACATGCGATGACGGTGTCATACATGCCATGACAGTGCATACATGCGATCACAGTGCGTACATGCGATGACAGTGCGTACATGCGATATTAGTCAGTCCATACGATGACAGTGCCGTAATGCATACGTTGCCATGACAGTGTCATACATGGGATGACAGTGCCGTAATGCGATGACAGTGTCATACATGCGATGACAGTGCCGTAATGCGATGACATTGCCGTATATGCGATGAGAGCGCCATCCATGCGATGACAGTGCCTTCCATGCGATGACAGTGCCGTCCATGCGATGACAGTGCCGTACATGCGATGACAGTGCCGTCCATGCGATGACAGCGCCGTACATGATGACAGTGCCGTACATGCGATGACTGTGCCGTCCATGCGATGACAGTGCCGTCCATGCGATGACAATGCCGTCCATGCGATGACAGTGCACACGTGCGATGACAGTCGGTCCATACGATGACTGTGCCGTCCATGTGATGACAGTGCGTACATGTGATGACATTGCCGTCAATGCGATGACAGTCGGTCCATGCAATGACAGTGCGTACATGTGATGACAGTGCCGTCCATGCAATGACAGTCGGTCCATGCAATGACAGTGCGTACATGATGACAGTATGGTCCATGCGATGACAGTGCATACATGCCGATGATAGTGTCTTGCATACGATGACAGTGCCGTACATGCCGATGACAGCGCATACATGCGATGACAGTGCCGTCCATACGATGACAGTGCGGTCCATGTGAAGGCAGTGCATACATGCGATGACAGGGCCGTCCATGCGATGACAGTGCATACATGCGATGACAGTGCCGTCGATATGATGACAGTGCATACATGCGATGACAGTGTCGTCCATGCGATAACAGTGCCGTCCATGCGATGACAGTGCCGTCCATGCGATACGAGCGTCCGATGGCAGTGTCGTCCATGCGATGACAGTGCCGTCCACACGATGACAGGCCGTCCATGTGATGACAGTGCATACATGCGATGACAGTGCGTCCATACGATGACAGTGCCGTCCATGCGATGACAGTGTCGTCCATGCGATGACAGTGCCGTCCATACGATGACAGCCGTCCATGATGACAATGCCGTCCATACGACGACTGTGCCGTCCATACGATGACAGTGCCGTCCATGCGATGACAGTGCCGTCCACGCGATGACAGTGTCGTACATGCGCTTACAGTGCGTACATGCGATGACAGTGCGTACATGCGATGATAGTGCGTACATGCGATGACGGTGCTTACATGCGATATTAGTCAGTCATGCAATGACAGTGCCGTGCATGCGATGATAGCGTCGTACATGCGATGACAGTGTCGTACATGCGATGACAGTGCCGTAATGCGATGACAGTGTCGTACATGCGATGACAGTGCATGCGATGACAGTGTCATCCATGCGATGACGGTGCATACATGCGATGACAGTGCTGTCCATATGATGACAGTGCCGTCCCTGTGATGACAGTGCCATCCATGCGATGAAAGTGCATACATGCGATGACAGTGCCGTCCACACGATGACTGTGCCGTCCATGATCAGAGTGCGTACATGTGATGACAGTGCGTACATGTGATGACAGTGCCGTCCATGTGATGACAGTCGGTCCATGCGATGACAGTGCGTACATGTGATGACAGTGCCGTCCATGCGATGACAGTGCATATATGCGATGACAGTGCCGCATGCGATGACAGCACCGTCCATGCGATGACAGCGCATACATGCGATGATAGTGCCGTCCATACGATGACAGTGCCGTCCATGTGATGACAGTGCCGTACATGCGATGACAGTGCCGTCCATGCGATAACAGTGCATACATGCGATGACAGTGCCGTCCGTGCGATGACAGTGCCGTCCATGCGATGACAGCGCATACATGCGATGACAGTGCCGTCCATACGATGACTGTGCCGTCCATGCGATGACAGTGCCGTCGTGCGATGACAGTGCCGTACATGCGATGACAGTGCATACATGCGATGACAGTGCCGTCCATGCGATGACAGTGCCCTCCATGTGATGACAGTGCGCTATGCGGTGACAGTGCATACATGCGATGACAGTGCCGTTCATACGATGACTGTGCCGTCCATACGATGACAGTGCCGTCCATGCGATGAGTGCGTACATGCGATGACAGTGCTGTTACATGCGATATTAGTCAGTCCATGCGATGACAGTGCCGTACATGCGATGACGGTGTTGTACATGCGATGACAGTGCCGTAATGCGATGACAGTGTCGTACATGCGATGACAGTGCTTTACATGCGATGAAAGTGCCGTACATGCGAAGACGGTGTTTACATGCGATGACAGTGGGTACATGCTATGACAGTGCGTACATGCGATGACGGTGTCGTACATGCGATGACGGTGTCGTACATGCGATACATGCGATGACGGTGTCGTACATGCGATGACGGTGTCGTACATGCGATGACGGTGTCGTACATGCGATGACGGATGACGATAACAATGTCGTACATGCGATGACATGCGACGTGATAACAATGTCGTACATGCGATGACGATGTCGTACACGCGATGACGGTGTCATACATGCGATGACGGTGTCGTACATGCGATGGACAGTGTCTTACATGATGATGAGAGTGTCGCATATGCGATGATGCTGTCGTACATGCGTTGACGGTGTCGTACATGC
The DNA here is from genome assembly GCA_037039925.1 of Doris montereyensis. Classification (NCBI taxonomy): domain Eukaryota; kingdom Metazoa; phylum Mollusca; class Gastropoda; order Nudibranchia; family Dorididae; genus Doris; species Doris montereyensis. The sequence goes on from JAXRKP010001153.1 coordinate 157,415, forward strand.
GATGACAGTATCGTACATGCGATGACAGTGTCGTACATGCGATGACATTGTCGTACATGCGATGACGGTGTCGTACATGGGATGATGATGTCGTACATGCGATGACAGTGTTGTGGCCATGCGATGACAGTGTCGTATATGCTATGACAGTGTCGTATATGCCATGACAGTGTCGTAAATGCTATGACAGTGTCGTACATGCGATGACAGTGTCGTACATGCTATGACAGTGTTGTACATGCGATGACAGTTTCGTACATGCTATGACAGTGTCGTACATGCGATGACAGTGTCGTACATGCTATGACAGTGTCGTACATGCAATGACGGTGTCGTACATGCGATGACAGTGTCGTACATGCGATGACAGTGTCGTACATGCGATGACAGTGTCTTACATGCGATGACAGTGCCCTCCATGTGATGACAGTGCATACATGCGGTGACAGCGCATACATGCGATGACATGCTATGACAGCGTCGTACATGCGATGACAGTGTCATACAAGCGATGACTTTGTGTCGTACATGCGATGACAGTGTCGTACATGCAATGACTGTGTCGTACATGCGATGACAGTGTCGTACATGCGATGACTTGGTCGTACATGCGATGATGATGTCGTACATACGATGACAGTGTCGTACATGCGATGACAGTGTCGTACATGCGATGACGATGTCGTACATGCTATGACAGCGTCGTACATTCTATGACAGTATCGTACATGCGATAACAGTGTCGTACATGCGATGACAGTGTCGTACATGCTATGACAGTGTCGTACATACGATGACAGCGTCATACATGCGATGACAGTGTCGTACATGCGATGACTGTGTCGTACATCTGTACTTCTATCTCTTTTTTCAATTTATTGCCTTTAATATTCCATTTCCCAAAAATCACATTCAGTGCTCGTTTCCATGTTCGTCTTCGAAATGTCAAGCCCTGAATATCATATTTATTTCTCTGAATCAATTGATTTTGATAAGCAGATTATTGGTCACTGTGCCTATGTATATAGTTGGACTGCAACTAAAGACTCATATCGGGCCTTGTTATTTTCTGTCGGGGTTAAATCCTTAGTCTTTGGTTACCCAAGACTAACCTGCAAGGCAGCAGCTTGTTATTTTCTGTCAGGGTTAACTCCCTTTGCCTTTGGTCAACCAAGACCGGTCTGCAAGGCAGCAGGTTGTTTCTTTCAGGGTTAATACTCTTAGCCGTTGGTCAGCCAAGACCCGTCTGCAAGGCAACATAAGACTTCTGGAGGAGTGACCGCTAATCCCCGTACAGTGCCCGGATCAAGTGTTTCCATGGAATAAAACTCTGATATTATATTGTTAGATAATGATTTTTTAGCCTAGACATGTACAAAGTGTTGTTTTTTAAAGTAAAATTATTTTGTGATCTTGAGAAAGTAAAGTGATGGATGGATATTCTAAAGATATTTTATGTTGGCATTTTAACATGATGCAGCGTAAAGAATCATTCACAGTTTAATCGGCTGACTTGGTGACATGAAGTAACATAGAATGATATGACATAGATGTAAAAACCTAAGGGACACAGTAGGTGAATAGAAGGAAAACCAGACAAGCGTGAGCATCAGACAAGATTGAATCGGTGGCCTCCGTCCCGTCACTTATTGACTATTAATGAAAAGAAAGTACTTAACAAATCATACCAACTACACTCCTTTAGGAAAGCAAGTTTTATTAACGTATTAAAAACGATGCACACGTAAATGTTGGACATCAATGTGGTCTTTAATAAAATGTACAACTCAGATTTTTTGCTATATAATCACCGAGGCCAGCATAAGAGTGATTTCACCGCCTTTGTAAGGCTACTTGACTTCGATATCATAACTACTAGCCATGATTGGTATCACGTGGTGAAACACATTTTTAATTAAAGAAACTCCTTGTCTGGAGAGGTATTTGACAGACTCACAGTACGCCATATTTTTTTCTCTGTCTATTCTTTTTTATTTGTCTTGTTTCCATGGGGTTTTAACTTCTCTTTCATGTCCTATATTCATTACGTGGTACCATTTTAAGCTCTTACATACACCCCAAGATCGTTGCTTCTGTTATCGTTGACGTTAATGAAGAAATAATTGATCCATTCCTCGATTGCAAGGCAAAGACTTCAGCCATTAAAAGTAATGAAGATAACGCATCATCATTTCAAGACAGCTTGACAAAGGCTGAAGACAAACAATTTTTCAGGTTTTCCATAAGACTTGAAATCTAGACATAAATTATGTCGATTGCAAACAGTGTTGAAGTGTCCATCCTAAAGTCACAGTCAACACTTCAGTGTAACCAGCATTTACAATGATCACACGTTGCAGTGACACGTTTATCTGTCAACATTTATTAAATATGGCACTGAGTACATCTAAATGAAACAGCATTGCTTGAGGGTCAACATTGCTCTTGTAAACAATTAATTAGAGTAATTTGCGATTTGATGCAGAATTTCAGCGCAAAAATATATAAACCCAATAAAAACATTAATGGTATAAAAGTTGCAAGTGCTGGATGGAAATAAAGGCGCATTACAACTTTATTTCTACTGATAGTCAAATATTGATTATCTCTCTTGTTGCTCAAGGTGATATCTCAAAATGCATTTGTGACTACGTTTCTTTTTAAAGCAGCGGCCCCATCACCTCTAACCCCAAAAATTACATATGGCTCATAATGTTATGCCTAAGAGAGAATATCAGAACCAGATTGCCAAAAACATTTCGAAACGAAGACTTGAGACAGGATTTGTTTTGTTGTCGTTTTATTTTAGTGTGGGGGTACTTTTAATGTGAAGGTTTTCCGAATAATAATATTGACATCTTGCCGTTTTAAAAAAAAAGAAACAGTAATCAGATACTGTTTCTGAAGATACATTTCACTACATAACTATGTTTAATTCTATTGAGGCCCAACTATTCC
>JAXRKP010001154.1:0-15000 GCA_037039925.1 Doris montereyensis
GAGGTGTAGCTAAAGTGACCCCAGCACCTCGCCTGCGTTTACTACCCCCCGCCGGCTCGTCAGATTGACCGTCCATAAGCCACCACACACACCCAGCTCATGCCAGATGTCATCTGCAATTGAGAAGGAAAAAAGAATGTTACTACTTAATTAAAAGAAAGCAGAGAGAGGCATCATTGTTACATGCAATTGTAAAATAAAACATGGCAGTTTGCAATAGAAGCATGTTTGTCTGAAAACTATGCAAGACTAGCACGTGATCTCTTTCAGGTCCATCAGCCTGATGTGCATATGTGTCAATTCAAAGAGAAATCAGTCCTTTTAAATATACATTCTTTTCTCTCCCCACAGATTAACTGAAACATTTTTGACAAAATATAAATGAGAAAAAAAAAAAGGGGGTTCCCAGAGGCATCTAAAATTATATCATATACATTCATAAAATGAAATGTTTAACATAAGGAATCGCATAGCCTGGCACACAGCGTAATTCAATGAGAAGTAAACACAACACTTTCAAACCTTTAGATCATAAAATCCAATTTTCATCGAAAATAAACCTGTTTTTTTAACACAATAACCTGTCTAGAACTACCAGGTTGAGTCTAAAAACTCTAAATAGTGGCTTTGTCACTTACAGGGGGGAGGGGGTGTTCTTTCTCACAACTAGGTTTAATCATGTCTTTTGCTGCTTAGCTTTATGCATCCAGACATTTTGTACGTAAAAGTAAGTTCCTTGAAACCGATGTCGGCCAAGAGTACCAGAGCTTATCCCGTTTCCATAACACGAAACGAGGGTAAAATTCATGCTACGTGAATTTCCAAAGTAACACAATTTCAGACCTTTCTTTGCCAGGATTCGAACCCAGGTCCTCATGATCCTTAGTCCGGCAGCCTAACTATGAGGCCACTGGCCTTTTGGTAAGCTTGTCACCCCCACACTATCTCTTTTCTTAGAAACAATGTTTCATTTATTACACATAGCATCTATGCAAATTGGATTGTCCTGAGTTGAATAACCAAATGAAAATTAGTCACTTCCAACAATGTCTAAAAAAAATAATGCTAGCAGAATGGTTAGCATCCCTGTCAGTTCCACAGAATAACCAACCCATGAAATCAGTTTTGCTTATATTACAAAGGCCTCAGAAAGCATATTTTGTTTATATTACAAAGGCCTCAGAAAGCATATTTTGCTTTTTGTATAAATTTTCTATCAAAAAATCATATTTTAACATACATCTGCATATATAAGTCTAGTAACAGACGCTTTAAAGCAAAGGATTAGATCTGTAGAGAGATATTCTAGGTCTAGATATCTAGATCTAGAATATAGTCCACCCAAACACACTTCTCAGTGCAAACTACTCGGTCTAAATAGCAAGATTCTAGATATTAGATTTGGAATCTAAGACCAACACCGGAACACAGGCATAAAATTTGCTATCTCTGGCCCTAATCTGATCATAAGACCGTAAACAGTGAGCCAGTTCGAACGTCCTGCAAAAAGGAAGTTGAATACTGTCTATCAATGAAGTCAGGCCTAATAATCTCAGTGCATCTTTTTATAAAAGGAATAGTGATTCCAATTTCCCCTGAGAAATAAAAAAACAACCTCCAATTGTTTTGTTTATTTATTATGTTCGTGAAAATTGCTCAGAGATACTGATCTGAAATATACCAAAGAGAAACCCTAAACCTGAAAACAAAACCAGTCCAATGAATCCATTTACCTAGTTTTATAAATGATGAAAAAATCTCACTTTCTCTCTCTCCCACACATACAAATGACTTACACAGCACTTTGGTCAAAGTAGGCACCTGTAGTATTGTGTTGGGATATCTGAAGGACAAATTTTTTTCTGAGTACTGTTATATCATACATCGGTCGAATACAACTACATGAGTATTGATTTCGTTTTCAAGATCATGTGTAACTACTCTAGCACTATTCACATACTTTTGGTGGACAGTGGGGCTTGAACTAAGGAAGTGAAGCACCTCTGATTTGAGACTAGATCTATCTAATGATACCTGAGACTCAAGTCCAGCAGTGGGCATTTAGAGGGGGCTATTGGTAGGTTCGACTTCTTCCCTTTCTGTCTTTCATCTTGCTGTTTCCTCTTAGTTCACCCTCAAATCAGCGCATTGGGTAACATTCAATCAAACAAATATCAAGTCCAACTGACATCGACTTCCTACATTTCCTGGTTGTGTGAAATTTGGGCTTGGAGGTCATGCAATTTGCTAAATGCAGAAAATCATCTTCTTACGTTGTGGAATCACAGATTGTTTTCCGGGATGATTCCGCGAAATGAGTTACGGTCATCTTGTCCGATTTTTAAGTCCTGATATATCAGGTTTGATGTCTCACTTCATATAAGGACATTTTCCCACATATTTGCATATTTTTTTGTTTTGCTTTCAAGTTGGCAAGTCTCGTCCCGTATCACACTGTCCAATGTCAACAAGACATGTCTGATTATGAAGTCCTAATATGTCACTTTTGATGTCTCAGTTTCATAAAATCCGCTATCTCAGTCTCACACTGTGTCATCTTGACCCAAAAAGTCGCATTCGGCCACAAGAGACTTGAGCTGTTGTTTAAAGAAGTCTCAGAAAAAACATCTACTTACTTTATTCCCTTTCTTTTATTCCCCCAAAAAACTAAGCCCCAAATTTTTATCCCAACCCTTCAAAATAAAAACATCTTTGGTGTGGGTTGGACTTGACTATGCCACTATCAGGCGAGAATCATTCCATGTCAGACTGCCGTTTCAAACAGTCATGAAATATTGCTGCAACTGAAAACATCATCTCATAAACATGCAATTTATTTTCCCCCAACATTTCATGTCAATTGTAACCCTTGGATGTGTCTGACTATGAAAATCTTTCTGATCTAGATCTAGGCCTGTTTAGATGTGATCCTGATCTAATGCAACCATTTTTATTTATTTAACCATTCAACTTAAATCCATCTATAACAATGATTTATTATGTCAAATAGTATTGACTTGCTTTTCAACATTGTGAAAAGTTTTGTTGTCTTCAAATGTCAGCAGCTGAAGTGAAGGTCCGTGGCCAGTGCAGTCCCTATCAGCTGGGTTAGATCTAATATTTAGTTATGGTCGCCTCCCAACATGAGGATTGATCAGAGATGTAGATTCTACATGGAAATTAATTCGTTTCAAATAACCTTTCATTCAACCCACCTGTGAAATAGCTTGTTCTATACAATCTTAACAAAGAAAAATAAAGTTGAAACAAAAGCAGAGCAAATGTATTTAAATGAGAACTGCCTCCTCAATGTCTAGATCTAAATCTAGAATCTACTTGATGTTCTCTCATCTTTGTACTGACTGAATCTCGTCAGGAGACCAAGCAAAGAGTGAATCCATACGATCGAGTTCGGACCTGATTCAATGACATAATAGACGGTCGACAGCCAAAAGCTGATCCTTTTAGGAAAATCAATTCAACAAGATTCATAAACAATCATCGGACATGCCATAAAATAATAAATTAACCTTACATGTATTGTTAAGTTTACCAAAGACAAGGACAAAATACAGTTTCTTGATGTTGATTCTACCAGCAATACTGATGAGACGAATGCGCATGTACGGCATTATAGAGGTCTACTTCCGGCTCCAAATTTATATCAGTGAACTCTCCTAAGAGTTTTTTGTTTTTGTTTTTGTTTTTGTTTTTCGTTCTTTCTTTCTTTTGCTGTATATTTTTTTACATTGTTACGTCGGTATTGCGTTCTTTCGATTTCATTTCTCAACTTTAGTCCTCTTGTTTATTTGCACTTGTAGTTTTGACTTTGTTTTCTGAGCGAATAGATTTGATATCATTTTCCCTTCAGTTTTTGGTTATATAATATAAATAGGGCCTACATTATTATAATATGCGCACTTTAGCAATTAATTGTCTGCTTTTATTTCATGACGAAAACTGTCCTTTTCTCTGCGGTTGTTTTTTTGTTGTTGTTTTTTTTTTTTGGGGGGGGGTGGGGGGTTGGGGTTACCGTTTGACTTTAACTCTTGTTTCAGTTAGACATAGACTTCTTTTCTTGTTGTCATGCAACTATTTGGGAATTGTTGCTTTTTGTTTTGTTTTGTTTTTGTTTTTGTTTTTTTTGTTTTTTTTTGGGGGGGGTTGTTTTGTTTGGTGTTGTATTGTTTGTTTGTTTTGGGGGGAACAGGGAGGGGATTATTTATCGTTCAAATTAAGGAGTAAGTTTTCCCCTTTGTTTCAGTTGAAAATAAACTCCATGTCTGTGCATTACGATATTGCTTGAACGATTGTTCCATCTAGTCCTTTCATTTCTCACACCTTACACGACACGACCCCTTCCACCATGCACTTTTGTTGTCTGTATCTCAGTCTGTATTTGTATATTAGGCTACGTTGTAGAAATCAGTAAAGGCATAGTCACCACGAACAGTTCATAGACGTGTCGAGACAGATTTTGAGTTTTATTTTGTTTTGGTTTTGTTATATTTAAGTTTTGGTTTTGTCTATTTTTTTCTTTCGGCGATGAGGAGGGGGCGGGCGTGTTTAATTTTTTTAGTTGTTTTTTTGTGGGGGGGGGGGGGGGTATTTATTTGGGTCTTTTTTGCTGTTGCTGGTTTGTCTTTTTAGTAGTTGTATTTCATGTTTATTTATTCATTTATTTTTATTTGTAAGGCATGCCTATAGGCCTCGGGGGGGGGGGGGGGGTGAGCATTCAAATTTGTTCCCTTTGTAAACCTTGAAAAGATATACACAATGTATCTCAAAGGATGACTTCTTCCGAGTCTGCCAGACATTTGATAGTTCTTAATATTATGAAATTTTAAGATTTTAAATTCATTCTTCAATTTCTGTTAGTATCATGTTCAAGTGTTCTCATCAGTATGATAATGGACCTACAATTACCACCCCCACCCCCCCCCCCACCCCCCCGCGCGTTGTTTTTTAATTTTTATTTTGTTCTAGGAAGATGAGCTCTGGTTCTATGTATCGTAACAGTCTGTAAGAATTAGTTTACATGATATGGCAAGCATGACGGAGACAAAGGTAAGAATGGATTAATACTCTGTATACCCTGCATAAGTGCAGGATCGAGGATTTTACGTCATTTATCCCCCAGCAGGCCATTCCATTCAAAGTCCTGCTTAACCCCCATGGGGAGCATGCAGTACAACAGCCTGTTAGGCGCTTCTTATTAAGCCTCTGTAAACCCAAACAAGGAGCTGAGCGTAATTAGCTTGGTTATTAGTGCGCTTTCTTTTCATGGAGAGGTAATGGGTGCTGACGCGGAGGTCGCAGGTTCGATTTTATTTTTGCTCAAAGATGGTTCTTTTTTTATTATCTCTTCCTTTGTTAGCGTATATTATCTCTATTGGAATATCTCATTCTTTGTTAGCGTATATTATCTCTATTGGAATATCTCATTCTTTGTTAGCGTATAGTATCTCTATTGGAATATCTCATTCTTTGTTAGCGTATAGTATCTCCTATTGGAATATCTCATTCTTTATTGGCGGCCTAATATTATCTCTATTGGAATATCTCATTCTTTGTTAAAGCATATAGTATCTCTATTGGAATATCCTGTTCTTTGTTAGCGTATAGTATCTCTATTGGAATATCTCATTCTTTGTTAGCGTATAGTATCTCTGGCGAAGGAATATCATTCTTTTGTTAGCGTATAGTATCTTTATTGGAATATCTCATTCTTTGCTAGCGTATAGTATCTCTATTGGAATATCTCCTCATTCTGATTCATTTTGGTTTGTGTTTTGGTTATACACATCTCTTGAGGGCATGCTCAGGGATGGTATAATATAAATAACATGGGATTAAGACTGTCATCTTGTGGGGTTCGATTTTACTCATGGAAGGTCTGTTCGTTTGGTTGAATTGATTTTTACATTTAATATTGTTTCAGTAGGATATTGGATAATGTGTACCATAGTGTATCTTCTGCTAAGGAGAGAACTCAGTATGTTTAACAGTTCGTTTCTGTTTATAATATCAACTGCAGTTGACATTTCAAGGCCTGTTACTTCGACTTGGAAGTTGTCGGTGTGTATATCTGGGCTGTAATCTATCGATGAGCTCCAGACAACATCCGACGTATTACTGATTGAGTCAAAACCACTTTAAACACAATAACAATAGTAACACACATTTTAAAAGGTAAAAGAAGGATTTATAGTCCGTATCCCCGCATATGCAGGCTCATCGACTGTACATTATTTTCCCCCCCCCCCCCCCCCACCAGCAAACCATTTCAGTCAAAGTCTTTCTCAACTCCCAAGGTGGGGGGGGATACAGTACACAAGCATGTTAGGCTTTTCGTACAAACGCTTGCCAAGATCTTTCTCTACCTATAGGTGGGTCCTCATCCACACCAGAGAGTCAACTGAGGAAAGAAGAGTGAATATCTTTCCAAGAGTACATGTATAATGTTGTGAAAGAAAACCCACCTGTGCCAGCCGTGGAGCTTGGACCAGTGTCGTCATGATTACCAGAGTCATAACACTACGGCTCAGCTGCAACGCTTCATCACTTTGACTATGTGACAAGTAATTTCCCACCTTGGCCGTAATCGATTAATGGCAATACTTGTCTGATGTTCTTTAACCAGGTGATTGGTCGAATAATTTGTGGAGGGCCTTTTGATCTTCTGACCTTGGCAATGAGCCCGTTATTTATCCCCATGTTTTCGTCGGACACAAAACAATTTATTGATTTTATTCGCTAACTGCTCGTTTGTGATGTCAGGTGCATATTTTAAATATTCGTCGCAGATGTCACCTTCCCCCTGGTGCTGTTCGGTTATTCTTTTTTTCTTTCTTTATCAGTTTCCATTCCACATTTCGGTGTATGGGTCCAGATGAGATGATTTTCTTCAGGATGCCCTGTCCTAGGCATTGTCTGTTTTCTTCCCAAAAAGTTAAATTTCTATGCTTCAATGCCTCTTTTTATATCTTCTTCCCACTTTCTCCGAGGTCTGCCTTTTTGTCTTTTTACCTTGGGCATTAGCTCTGTATACTGATTTAGCTATTCGATTGTCATTCATTCTGTTTACATGCCTAAACCATCCCAATTGATTTGTTTCTATTTTAGTTTTTATGCTGTCTGCTTTTTGCTTTGATCTCTTATGGTTGTGTTTCTGATTTTGTCTTTTAGTTTTCCCTACTACTCTTCTTAGATATTTTTATTTCAGCTGCCTGTACTCTACTGTATTTTCTCTCTAAGGTCCAGGTTTCGCTGCTATAGAGAAAATAGGACAATAAACTGTATTATGCTGCCATTTTGGTTTTTGTTGACAATTCTTGCTTACCTACAAATGCCTTTCCTAGATAGTTATATATTGATTGCACTTGCCTTCTTGATTCTCTGGCTGATTTCTTCTCTTAGTTTTCCCCTCTGAGTTAATCTTTACTCCCAGGTAATTGTAGGTTTGAACTTGTTCTAAATTCTCCACCAAATTTAAGATTTTGTGTTTTAGCTTCCCTAGTTACTAGCATTGTTTTGGTTTTCTTTGCATTTACTTTCATTCCTCTTTTATTTAGTTCATTGTACATAATGTTGATATTCGATTGAAGGTCACTTTCTGATTTTCCAAACAGAACTAAATCATCGGCAAATGAAAGCATTGATACATTTACTGGTTTGAGATTCCACATACCTACATTCATTTTCTTCATTTTTGAGGATGTCTTTGCGACTGAATCCATAAATGTGATAAAAAAAAGAGGACTAAGATACAACCCTGTCTTACTCCTATATCTACATCAAATTCTGCAGATACATTTCCAGCTACTCTCCCTGCACATGTTGGTTTATTGTAAAAACATTTGATGGCTTCTATTAAATTTTCCTCTATATTGTGTTCTTTTAAGGAATGCCATAGTTCGTCCCTCCTCACAGTGTCAATGCCTTTCTAAGTCAATAAAACACAGGTACAAGTCAATGTTTCTCTCAAGGAATTTTCTATTATTTGTCTAATTGTCAATATGGGGTCTTGTACTCTTTTTCCTGGTCTAAATCCACTCTGATGCTCTTCAATCTGATTCTCTACTCTTTTCCTTAGTCTCATTTCCGGTATCCTGGCATATACTTTTCCTGGTACATAAAAGTAGTGATATCCCTCTATAGTTTGAGCATTCCATAGTTGATCCTTTCTTATGTATTGGAACTACCGTTCCCTTTTTCCAGTCGTCTGGCACCTGTTTGGACTTCCACATGCTTGTTGGTATATTGCATGTAGTAGTTTGTCTGCCTCTCTTCCTTGGTTTTTAATCATTTCTGGATAAACTTGATCTGCTCCTGGGGCTTTTCCCTAATTTTCACTTTTCTTATAGCTGTTTCCTCTTTGGATTACTTGATACATCTTACTGTCTCAATTGATCTTTACTCCTTGTTTCATATGTTCTGGAAGGATTATGTAATTGTTGAAAATACTTTCTCCACACTTCCATGATTTGGCTGTCTTCTTTCATTATTTCTCCTTTGGCATTCTTAATTTGTCGTATTGGGCATGCTTTGCTCTTTTTCATGCTCTTCATTGCCCCCCCCCAGAACAGCTTTTGATTTCCTTGATAGCTTTCTTGAAGTCTTTGTCCAAACTCTTCCCATTGTTCCTGTTTTGCTTTCCCCACTTCCTCTTTGGCGATAGTTCTTTTATTCACGTAATCTATTCTATCCTCTGGTCTCTTTGTTTGCAAGTATTTCTTCCAGGCATCCTTCTTTTCTTTGATCTTAGTTTTGACATTCTCATTCCACCATGCTGTTCTTTTCCCATCTCCTTTAATTTGTTTCCTACCACAGACATCTTCAGTACAACTGAGAGTGTTTCTTTATACAATTACCACTTTTCTTCTATTGTGCTATCATTCAGATCCATCTGCCTTTCACTGATAAATCTTTTTATCCTTGATTGGTATATCTCTTTTACTAATGGTTTATTTAGTTCCTCTATTTTGAGTTTTGTAGCTTTCTTCTCTTTTCCTTTTCTGTTTATTTTCTTCAGTCAGTAATCTCACTTTGGCAATCACTAGGCTATTTTTTAACATCGTTCCGATGAAGCGAATTTGGTCATGACTAAAACCTGATACTTTCGACTCACTCACTGACAAGGGACACAACTCTTGTTCTTCTTCTTCTTAATAACAGACGATCTGAATGTTATTTTATTACTGTCCTTTCATGTTGTTGTTTGTTTTGTTTTGTTTTGTTGCAGGGTTTGGTTTTTTGTTTTTGACGGGGGAAATTGGTTGTTTGTGTGCGTGGTGTGTGTGTTTGTGTGTTCGTGTGTGTGTGTTTGTGTGTGTGTATTATTGTGAAAAAATGTTTCAACCGTTGAATATTCTTCACATTTTAGCTGAGGAATGACACCTTGCCTCGGACTGCAGGTCGGTCAAATAAGAGGTAAATAGCAAGAAAGGTAATTACAAAAACAAACAAAGAGTTAAAGGAAAGCATTAAGACCTACCAGAAGCACATGCCAACTGCCTACACACACACACACACACACAAACACACACACAAACACACACACACCCACACACACACAAACACACACACACACACACGCACTAATGGTGTTGGTGACAGCGGTGGTTGTCAGGACACTGTGTAGATAGAGACAAAAACAGTTTTGATGGCTTCAAATGCAACACAATTACAAATTTAATAGAATTGATAACAATAATAATACATGCACATGTGATAATGGGTATAATTTTACATGACACAATGACAAATAAGGAAGTCAATGAGGTATAATTTTACATGAAACAATGAGAAATAAGGAAGTCAATGAGGTTCGTACTATGACAGCCGCTGAGTCCGTATCCCCGCACAAGTACAGGCTCACCGACTGTACATCATTTATCCCCCAGTAGGCCATTTCATTCAAAGTCCTTCTCAACTCCTGGGGGGGGGGGGGCGTACATTACACAAGCCTGTTAGGCTTTTCGTACTAACATTGACACTCTGATCAAATCTTTATATACTTATAGCTGGGTACTCATTCACAACTGAGTGAAATGAAGAAAGAAGAGTGAAGTGCCTTTGCTAAGAGTACAACAGTGTGTGTGAAAAACCCAACTGTGCCAGCAGCGGGGCTTGAACCGGTGTCGTCGTGATTACCACCTTACACCACTATGGTTCAGCTACAACGCCTTGAACCAGTGTGGTCGTGATTACCACCTTACACCACTATGGTTCAGCTACAACGTCTAGAACCAGTGTGGTCGTGTGTACCACTCACACACTATGGTTCAGCTACAACGTCTAGAACCAGTGTGGTCGTGATTACCACCTTACAACACTATGGTTCAGCTACAACGTCTAGAACCAGTGTGGTCGTGATTACCACCTTACACCACTATGGTTTAGCTACAACGTCTAGAACCAGTGTGGTCGTGATTACCACCTTACACCACTATGGTTCAGCTACAACGTCTTGAACCAGTGTGGTCGTGATTACCAACTCACAACACTACGGTTCAGCTACAACGTCTAGAACCAGTGTGGTCGTGATTGCCACCTTTTACCACTATGGTTCAGCTACAACGTCTAGAACCAGTGTGGTCGTGATTACCACCTTACACCGCTATGGTTCAGCTACAACGTCTAGAACCAGTGTGGTCGTGATTACCACCTTACACCACTATGGTTTCGCTACAACAAATCTAAGAACCAGTGTGGTCGTGATTACCACCTTACACCATATGGTTCAGCAGCGACGTCTTGAACCAGTGTGGTCGTGATTACCACCTTACACCACTATGGTTCAGCTACAACGTCTAGAACCAGTGTAGTCGTGACTACCTTACACCACTACGGTTCAGCTACAACGTCCCGAGCCGTGCTGGTCGTGATTACCAACACACCACTGGTTCAGCTACAACGCCTTGAACCAGTGTGGTCGTGATTACCACCTTACAACACTATGGTTCAGCTACGCCGTCTTGAACCAGTGTGGTCGTGAGTTCCACCTTACAACACTATGGTTCAGCTACAACGTCTTGAACCAGTGTGGTCGTGTTCATAACACACCACTATGGTTCGCTACAACGTCTAGAACCAGTGTGGTCGTCGATTCTCAGCTCACAACACTACGCTATAGCTACATACACCGACTCTTAACGCCATGACAAGGTTAAGAAACAAGGACGTGTGCAACACGTCAAAAAGCGACTGTAACTGTAAGTCATTGAATGACCGACTTTGAATCTTCATCATGACGTTCACAATTATTTAAAAAAAATAAGGACGTGCTTCAGCTTTTTGTGTGGCTTGAAACCAGTAAACACGAAGTATGGCCAAGCCTGTTCGAAATTACACCTTCATTGTTTAAAAAAATGGTAAAAATGATTAATTTCGTGATTGAGATACATTATTGAATTATATATTATTATTATTATCTTTCCTAGTTTTAAGTGGCGTCGATTGCCGAGTGGTTAGGCTGCCGGAATGGGGATCATGAGGTCCATGGTTCGAATCCTGGCAACGCCAGGCCCCGACGATGTGTTCATTGAGGAAAGACGATTAACACAATATTTTCCCCCTCGACCCAGGTGCAAAATAGGGTACAAGCACTAGCGTGGGAGTAAAAACCTGCGTCAGACTAACGTCCTGTCCAGGAAGATGGATTATTATCACCTGTTGCGCTTCCATATAGAAACCGGGATAAGCTCCAGCTCTATAGGCCATAATGGCATTGAAGGAACTTTTCTATACTTTTAAGCCCTTCACATGTGTTAGTTAAACATCTCAACATTCAATTGCAAATCAAGATGAGTGGGAAACCAAGGCGTTGGACTTTGCTTACATCAATTTTAATCTTGTGAGGAATTATTTTTACACCTTTTTTAAAACTGTAATATACAACTTCTTAATTTAATCGTCCCCAAAAGTCATCAAAACCTTCATAAATTATGGATCATATACCCAACAGGACATTAAAACTATGGGGTATCTTTGATCGCCCTCGAAAGGTAATTAAGAACTATGGGGGTATCTGTGATCGCCCCAAAACGGACTGGTGTAAGGTAAAGAGCAGTGTACATGACTAACCTGTGGAAACTTTGATAATGTTCATGATAGATAACGAGACTGTGTTCAATACGGACGACAATAACGAAAGAATGTGTGCTAATGCTGACACTCATATTGAGACCGTAGGTTGATGGATAGGAGTAACTACGTCTGCTAGTGCAGATGTGGGGTTGATATGGGAGGGGGAGAGATAGTAGGGTGTAACAACGCATCGCATGATATAGTGATAAAAAATACAATTGGTACATGTAACCAACGTTGAGTGAAGAGTACAAGACGAAATATACGCAAGGTGAGAAAAACAAATCAACAACAACGAACAAACAACATACTCGGCAACATACATGAATGAGCGAACTAGTACACCCGTTTTTTAAAACCAACATCGGCTCCTCCATATATTATTATGAGATGGTGGTATATCCCGTAGCTGGGGTACCAAGCTACTACTGATAGTTCAACCTGGTGATGGGGGCCCGCGGGTTCCGCGTTTCGTTTTTCTTACTTAACACTGAGCGACAGGACAATGTCCCAAATGTGTGGGTGGGTGGTTGTTCGGTCGTGAATCGTCTGACTGAGGAGGCTGTGGGATGTCGGGTATGGAGAGGCAGTATCACCGATCGCCTACGTCATGTCTGCAGCCATCACCATAATTGGCGACGATCGTGCGCAAGTTAAGGAGCAAACACCCTGTATACCTTCCGTGGGGTGCAGGTATGATGTCATGCCAAGACGCACGGGAAACCTGCCGCGACATCGATGGTTGCTACTTGCACCGCGGGTTATGACAGGCATATAGTGGAAGGGCGCTGGTCTACTCGGGGTTTTCTATAGGTGCACTCAGGGTCACATCCCGGCTGCACTAGACTCGCAATAAATGAGCAAGGTCTACTAGGCATGGGAACCTACGGCCCGAAGGCGTACTCACTCAGGGGTTTTGACACTCACCGGCCCCCATTGCGCATCATCCATTGGGATACGTACGCCGCCCACGGGCGCTCACTCACCTAGGTGTGAGACGTACGGCCCACTTAGCGGGTAGACACCATCTGAGTCCGGCCTTACGTAACGGACACTGGGGTGATGGACTACTGGGCTCGATTCGGGTAGGAACACCGGAGGAGAGACTACGACCTATGCGCACACAGGTACGGGCTCCAGCCCTTGGCAGGAGTGTCACCAGGGTCTTAGTACCGGCCCCCCATACAGGGGGTACAAGGGCGTCGGCCGGTTGGGTTTTCGGGGTGTCGGATGCAGCGCGCTTCGATAGCAACAATCTGTTACGGGGATGAGCCCACCGGAGGCACTCACGCGGCTTAACGCTCAATTGTCTATAGTTTATTTGGAGGAACGTAATGCGTTTGGATGGTGGAAAACCAAGTAGAATAGACTACGATTTCGTATCCGGACACTACAGGGGGGCGTGGTTGCATTAGTGTATGTGCGAGAAGAAATATCTTAGGACAAGGGGCCGTCCGGATCTTACGAGCACTGGCCACACAGTCTTTCTGCTCACATAGATGGCGGAAGAGGCCACACACTCTAATTGTCTGGTGGGGTTCATAGATATAGTGGGCTTGGTTTATGATGTAGGGGGATTAAGCTCACGGGTATTGAAAGCACTACTGTGGCATTGTAGTAGAGGCCTACAGGTGTGTCACAGCTAATTGGCAGGAGTGACTGTTGCTTATTAGGTGGATAAGGGAGAACTTTAGTAGTGGTGGCTGCGGTTACGATAGAGTGGAATAGCATTTGAAGGGGGTTCTTGCGGACCCCGAGTAGGAGTGCTCGCCCGACGCAGAAAAAATTCGCTTGATGTCTTTTTTAATTGCAGTCAATATATGGCTATCCGATGCCTATCTATTTGTAGCAGTAGCACATTTCTTCTGGCGCATGACACACACGATTGGAAGTGCAGGCAAACGTGGGTTGTTCTCGTGGAGGTCCTGTGTCGAGGGTCACTGTACATGATAGTCTTGTTAACGCTCTCACTCACGTAGGTGGGGTTATCTGCTTATCCTAAGTATAGTAAAGTCAAAAGTGGTTTTGAAGAGTAAACGTCTCCCCTTAACACTTCGTTACATAACAATGGGATATTACTGAGAATTTCAGTAGCTAACCTAACGATTGATATTACAGAATTTCAAGGTAAGCTAACCTAACATTGGATATTAAAGAATTTCAAGTAGCTAACATAACATGGATAATGTAGTCAGAGCCTCAGTAGTTGGAGGGTCAAGAACATCGGGTGAGATAGTTTGAAAAGAGTTTCAGTAGGCATAACATAACAGTTGGATTAGGTACAGTGGAGTGGGGGCATGGTAGCTCTGAGGGCATAACATTGGGATATTGCGGACTAGAGGATCGTCAGGAGGCTTCTACTGATCTGGGGTACGAGTTGGATGAATACTGAGCACGCACGCTGGCTGCGCATGGTAGCCGGTCGGCGAGACTGTACAGTGCGTGGAGATTACGGTTTTGTTGAGCGGGGTGCCTCCCAGGGTAGAGCTAACATAACTAGGGAGAGTGACAGCTCATGTGGAAGGTCCAGAGGCTGGCAAGAGTTAGAGCTGGCAGTAGCTATCGATACAATTGGATAGTACAGAGTCCTTCAGTCAGCTAGCATAACATTGTGAGATATTACAGAGTTCCGCTAGTAGCGTGCTAGCATAACATGTGGATATTACAGAAGTCTTCAGTAGCAAACAATAACAAGTATGGATATTGTAACAGCGAGTCTCAAGTAGCTAACATAACATTGGATATTACAGAGTCTCAAGTAGCTTAACATAACATTGGATATGTACAGAGTCTCACTAGTCTAGCATAACATTGGATATTACAGTAGTCTGCAGTAGCTAACAAGTAAGATCAATTGGATATTACAGGAGTTTCAGTAGCGAGATCATAACATCGTGGATATTACAGAGT
>JAXRKP010001154.1:25000-90000 GCA_037039925.1 Doris montereyensis
AAGACTGTGTGGCCGTGTAAGAATTTCCTTTTTCTTTTCATCCGCCTGTAGTGTCCGGAACGAAATGTAGTTTTCTACTTGGTTTTCCATCCAAACTACGTTAATACAATAATATACACGTTAACCATGCAATGGGCCGTAGTTCAAATGGTGATGCGCAATAGGTCGTAGTTCAAATGGTTCAAATGGTAGTTCAAATGGTGATACGCAATAGGCCGTAGTTCAAATGGTGATACGCAATAGGCCGTAGTTCAAATGGTGATACGCAATGGGCCGTAGTTCAAATGGTGATGCGCAATTCGTAGTTCAAATGGTGATACGCAATGGGCCGTAGTTCAAATGGTGATGCGCAATGGGCCGTAGTTCAAATGGTGATGCGCAATGGGCCGTAGTTCAAATGGTGATGCGCAATGGGTAGTTCAAATGGTGATGCGCAATGGGCCGTAGTTCAAATGGTGATATGCAATGGGCCGTAGTTCAAATGGTGATATGCAATGGGCCGTAGTTCAAATGGTGATGCGCAATGGGCCGTAGTTCAAATGGTGATATGCTATCAAAGCTGGCTAGGATATAATTATAATAATATATGGAGGAGCGATGTTGGTTTTTTTTAAAAAAAAGGTTTTGTTCGCTCATTTGTTGTTGGGTTGTTGTTGTTGTTGTTGTTGTTTTGTTTTTCTCACTCGTATATTTCTATTGTACTTATAAAGTTGGTACATGTACCAATTGTATTTTTTTCATATAATGGAAGCGTTGTAAACACTATATATCTCCCCTCCCATATCAACATCCATCTGCATGAGTGTTACTCTATCATCAACCTACGGCTCAATTGGTGTAGCATAGCACACATTCTTTGTTATGTCGTCGTATGAACAAGTCTCGTTATCTATCATGAACATATCAAAGTTTCCAAAGGTTGTCATGTAAATGCTCTTTACCTTACCAGTCGTTGGGGCGATCAAAGATACCCCATAGTTTTAATACCTTTGAGGGCGATCAAAGATACCCCATAGTTTTAATACCTTTGGGCATGATCCAAGATACCCCATAGTTTTAATACCTTTGGGGACGATTAAATTAAGAAGCTGTATATTACAGTTTTAAAAAAGGTGTAAAAATAATTCCTCACAAGATTAAAATTGATGTAAGCAAAGTCCAACGCCTTGGTTTCCACTCATCTTGATTTGCAATTGAATGTTGAGATGTTTAACTAACACATGTGAAGGGCTTAAAAGTATAGAAAAGTTCCTTCAATGCCATTATGGCCTATAGAGCCGGAGCTTATCCCGGTTTCTATAGCGTGAAGCGCAACAGGTGATAATAATCATCTCCTGGACAGGACGTTAGTCTGACGCAGGTTTTTACTCCCACGCTAGTGCTTGTACCCTATTTTGCACCTGGGTCGAGTGGGGAAAATACGTGTTAATCGTCTTTCCCAATGAACACATCGTCGGGCCTGGCGTTGCCAGGATTCGAACCATGGACCTCATGATCCCCATTCCGGCAGCCTAACCACTCGGCAATCGACGCCACTTAAAACTAGGGAAAGATAATAATAATAATATATAATTCAATAATGTATCTCAATCATGAAATTAATCATTTTTACCATTTTTTTAAACAATGAAGGTGTAATTTCGGAACAGGCTTGGCCATACTTCGTGTTTACTGGTTTCAAGCCACACAAAAAAGCTGAAGTATCGTCCTTTTATTTTTTTAAAAATAATTGTGAACGTCATGATGAAGATTCAAAGTCGGTCATTCAATGACTTACAGTTACAGTCGCTTTGACGTGTTGCACACGTCCTGTTTCTTAACCTTGTCATGGCGTTAAGAGTCGGTGTATGTAGCTATAGCGTAGTGTTGTGAGTAATCACGACCACACTGGTTCTAGACGTTGTAGCTACAGTGGTGTGAGTTGGTAATCACGACCACACTGGTTCAAGACGTTGTAGCTGAACCATAGTGGTGTAAGGTGTTGTGAGGTGGTAATCACGACCACACTGGTTCAAGGCGTTGTAAGTTGAACCATAGTGGTGCTAAGGTGGTAGCTGGTCACGACCACACTGGTTCTAGACGTTGTAGCTGAACCGTTGTAGCTGAACCATAGTGGTGTAAGGTGGTAATCACGACCACACTGGTTCTAGACGTTGTAGCTGAACCATAGTGGTGTAAGGTGGTAATCACGACCACACTGGTTCAAGACGTTGTAGCTGAACCACGACGACACTGGTTCAGACGTTGTAGCTGAACCATAGTGGTGTAAGCTGGTAATCACGACCACACTGGTTCAAGGCGTTGTAGCTGAACCGTAGTGTTGTGAACTTGGTAATCACGACCACACTGGTTCAAGGCGTTGTAGCTGAACCATAGTGGTGTGAGGTGGTAATCACGACGACACCGTTGTAACTGAACCGTAGTGTTGTGAACTGGTAATCACGACCACACTGGTTCAAGACGTTGTAGCTGAACCGTCGTGTTGTGAACTGGTAATCACGACCACACTGGCACAGTTGGGTTTGAACTTTCACGACACACTGTTGTAACTGAACCCTCGTGTTGTAGCAAAGGTAATCACGAACACTGGTTCTAGACGTTGTCACCGCCAGTGTTGTTTCACGACCACACTGGTTCGTTGTAATTAAACCCTCGTGTTGTGAACTTGTAATGACGACCACACTGGTTCAAGGCGTTGTAACTGAAAGTTTGAGTAATCATGACCCAGCTATAAGTAATCACGACCACACTGGTTCAAGGCGTTAGCTAAAGATTTGATCAGAGTGTCAATGTTGTGAACTTGTAATACGACCAAAGGCGTTGCCTGAACCATAGTGTTGTGAAGGTTCTTGTGTAATGTGAACTTGTAATCACGACCACACTGGTTCCGTTGTACTGAACCCCTCGTGTTGTGAACTTGTAATCACGACCACACTGGTTCAAGGCGTTGTGACTGTAATCAACCCACTGAGTTGAGAAGGACGTTGAACTGAACCTTGTGAATGACCACACTGGTTCAAGGCGTTGTAAACCCCTCGTGTTGTGAACCATACGTGGTTCCTTATTTGTGAACTTGTAATCACGACCACACTGGTTCAAAATGATACCTACAGTTTTTCGGTGAGCCTGTACTTGTGATCATGGATACGGACTCAGGCGGCTGTCATAGTGAACTTTGAATGAATTATACCTCCTTATTTGTCATTGTGTCATGTAAAATTATACCTCATTGACTTCCTTATTTCTCATTGTTTCATGTAAAATTATACCTCATTGACTTCCTTATTTCTCATTGTTTCATGTAAAATTATACCCATTATCACATGTGCATGTATTATTATTGTTATCAATTCTATTAAATTTGTAATTGTGTTGCATTTGAAGCCATCAAAACTGTTTTTGTCTCTATCTACACAGTGTCCTGACAACCACCGCTGTCACCAACACCATTAGTGCGTGTGTGTGTGTGTGTGTGTTTGTGTGTGTGTGGGTGTGTGTGTGTTTGTGTGTGTGTTTGTGTGTGTGCGTGTGTGTGTAGGCAGTTGGCATGTGCTTCTGGTAGGTCTTAATGCTTTCCTTTAACTCTTTGTTTGTTTTTGTACTTACCTTTCCTCTTGCTATTTACCTCTTATTTGACCGGGGGGACTCGGCAGTCCAGAGGCAAGGTGTCGGTCTCTCAGCCAAAATGTAATGGGTTCGAGCCCCGCCAACGGTTGAACATTTTTTCACACACACACACACACAACACACACACACGAACACACACAAACACACACACCACCTGCACACAAACAACCACCCCCCCCCCCCCACAAAAACAAAAACCAAACCCTGCAACAAAACAAAACAAAAACAAACAACAACATGTGAGCGACAGTAATAAAATAACATTCAGATCGTCTGTTATTATGAAGAAGAAGAACAAGAGTTGTGTCCTTTGTCAGTGAGTGAGTCGAAAGTATCAGGTTTTAGTCATGACCAAATTCGCTTCATCGGAACGATGTTAAAAAATAGCCTAGTGATTGCCAAAATGAGATTACTGACTGAAGAAAATAAACAGAAAAGGAAAGAGAAGAAAGCTACTAAACTCAAAATAGAGGAACTAAATAAACCTATAGTAAAAGAGATATACCAATCAAGGATAAAAAGATTTATCAGTGAAAGGCAGATGGATCTGAATGATAGCACACTAGAAGAAAAGTGGTAATTGTATAAAGAAACACTCCTCAGTTGTACTGAAGAGGTCTGTGGTAGGAAACAAATTTGAGGAAATGGGAAAAGAACAGCATGGTGGAATGAGAATGTCAAAACTAAGATCAAAGAAAAAAGGATGCCTGGAAGAAATACTTGCAAACAAAGAGACCAGAGGATATGAGAGATTACGTGAATAAAAGAACTATCGCCAAAGAGGAAGTGGGGAAAGCAAAACAGGAACAATGGGAAGAGTTTGGACAAAGACTTCAAGAAAGCTATCAAGGAAATCAAAAGCTGTTCTGAGAGGGGGGCAATGAAGAGCATGAGAAAGACCAAAGCATACCCAATACGACAAATTAAGAATACCAAAGGAGAAATAATGAAAGAAGACAGCCAAATCATGGAAGCGTGGAGAAAGTATTTTCAACAATTACATAATCCTTCCAGAACATATGAAACAAGGAGTAAAGATCAATTAGTAATAGTATCAAGTAATCCAGAAGAGACAGCTATAAGAAAAGTGAAATTAGGAAAAGCCCCAGGAGCAGATCAAGTTTATCCAGAAATGATTAAAAACCAAGGAAGAGAGGCAGACAAACTACTTAATGCAATATGCTAACAAGCATGGAAGTCCAAACAGGTGCCAGACGACTGGAAAAAGGCAACGGTCGTACCAATACATAAGAAAGGATCAACTATGGAATGCTCAAACTATAGAGGGATATCACTACTTAGCGTACCAAGGAAAGTATATGCCAGGATACTGGAAATGAGACTAAGGAAAAGAGTAGAGAATCAGATTGAAGAGCATCAGAGTGGATTTAGACCAGGAAGAGGTGTACAAGACCCCATATTGACAATTAGACAAATAATAGAAAAATCCTTGAGAGAAACATTGACTTGTACCTGTGTTTTATAGATCTAGAAAAGGCGTTTGACACCGTGAGGAGGGACGAACTAGGGCATTCCTTAAAAGAACACAATATAGAGGAAAATTTAATAGAAACCATCAAATGTTTTTGCAATAAACCAACATGTGCAGTGAGAGTAGCTGGAAATGTATCTGCAGAATTTGATGTAGATATAGGAGTAAGACAGGGTTGTATCCTAAGTCATCTTTTGTTTATCACATTTATGGATTCAGTCGCAAAGACATCCTCAAAAATGAAGAAAATGAATGTAGGTATGTGGAAGCTCAAACCAGTAAATGTATCAATGCTTTCATTTGCCGATGATTTAGTTCTGTTTGGAAAATCAGAAAGTGACCTTCAATCGAATAACAACATTATGTACAATGAACTAAATAAAAGAGGAATGAGAGTAAATGCAAAGAAAACCAAAACAATGCTAGTAACTAGGGAAACTAAAACACAAAATCTTAAATTGGGCAGGGAGAATTTAGAACAAGTTCAAACCTACAATTACCTAGGAGTAAAGATTAACTCAGGGGGAAAACTAAGAGAAGAAATCAGCCAGAGAATCAAGAAGGCAAGTGCAATCAATATATAACTATCTAGGAAAGGCATTTGTAGGTAAGCAAGAATTGTCAACAAAAACCAAAATGGCAGTATACAATACAGTTTATTGTCCTATTTTCCTCTATAGCAGCGAAACCTGGACCTTAGACAGTAGAAAATACAGTAGAGTACAGGCAGCCAAAATAAAATATCTAAGAAGAGTAGTTGGGAAAACTAAAAGAGACAAAATCAGAAACACAACCATAAGAGATCAAACCAAAGCAGATGGCATAAAAACTAAAATAGAAACAAATCAATTGGGATGGTTTAGGCATGTAAACAGAATGAATGACAATCGAATAGCTAAATCAGTATACACTGCTAAAGCCCAAGGTAAAAGACAAAAAGGCAGACCTCGGAGAAAGTGGGAAGAAGATATAAAAGAGGCATTGAAGCATAGAAATTTAACTTTTGGGAAGAAAACAGACAATGCCAGGACAGGGCATCCTGAAGAAAGATCATCTCAGGCATCTGGACCCATACACCGAAATGTGGAATGGAAACTGATAAAGAAAGAAAGAAAGAATAACCGAACAGCACCAGGGGAAGGTGACATCTGCGACGAATATTTAAAATATGCACCTGACATCACAAACGAGCAGTTAGCGAATAAAATCAATAAATTGTTTGTGTCCGACGAAAACATGGGGATAAATAACGGGCTCATTGCCAAGGTCAGAAAGATCAAAAGGCCCTCCACAAATTATTCGACCAATCACCTGGTTAAAGAACATCAGACAAGTATTGCCATTAATCGATTACGGCCAAAGGTGGAAATTACTTGTCACATAGTCAAAGTGATGAAGCGTTGCAGCTGAGCCGTAGTGTTGTGACCTGGTAATCATGACGACACTGGTTCAAGCTCCACGGCTGGCACAGGTGGGTTTTTCTTTCACAACATTATACATGTACTCTTAGGAAAGATACTTCACTCTTCTTTCCTCAGTTGACTCTGGTGTGGATGAGTACCCAGCTATAGGTAGAGAAAGATCTTGGCAAAGCGTTTGTACGAAAAGCCTAACATGCTTGTGTACTGTAATCCCCCCCCCCCCACCACCTTGGGAGTTGAGAAAGACTTTGACTGAAATGGTTTGCTGGTGGGGGGGTGGGGGTGTTAAATAATGTACAGTCGATGAGCCTGCACTTATGCGGGGATACGGACTATAAATCCTTCTTTATCTTTTAAAATGTGTATTACTATTGTTATTGTGTTTAAAGTGGTTTCAGACCCAATCAAAGTAATACGTCGGATGTTGTCTGGGCTCATCGATAGATTACAACTTCCAAGTCGAAATAACAGGCCTTGAAATGTCAACTGCAGTTGATATTATAAACAGAAACGAACTGTTAAACATACTGAGATATATCATAGCAGAAGATACACTATGGTACACATTATCCAATATCTGCTTACTGAAACAATATTAAATGTAAAAAATCAATTGGAACCAAACGAACAGACCTTCCATGAGTAAAATCGGAACCCCACAAGATGACAGTCTTAATCCCATGCTATTTATAGTATTATACCATCCCTGGAGCACGCCCTCAGAGATGTGTATAACCAAAACACAAACCAAAATGAATCAGAATGAGGAGATATTCCAATAGAGATACTATACGCTAGCAAAGAATGAGATATTCCAATAAAGATACTATACGCTAACAAAGAATGAGATATTCCAATAGAGATACTATACGCTAACAAAGAATGAGATATTCCAATAGAGATACTATACGCTAACAAAGAATGAGATATTCCAATAGAGATACTATACGCTAACAAAGAATGAGATATTCCAATAGAGATAATATTATACGCTAACAAAGAATGAGATATTCCAATAGAGATACTATACGCTAACAAAGAATGAGATATTCCAATAGAGATACTATACGCTAACAAAGAAGGAGATATTCCAATAGAGATAATATACGCTAACTAAGAATGAGATATTCCAATAGAGATAATATACGCTAACAAAGGAAGAGATAATAAAAAAAGAACCATCTTTGAGCAAAAATAAAATCGAACCTGCGACCTCCGCGTCAGCACCCATTACCTCTCCATGAAAAGAAAGCGCACTAATAACCAAGCTAATTACGCTCAGCTCCTTGTTTGGGTTTACAGAGGCTTAATAAGAAGCACCTAACAGGCTGTTGTACTGCATGCTCCCCATGGGGGTTAAGCAGGACTTTGAATGGAATGGCCTGCTGGGGGATAAATGACGTAAAATCCTCGATCCTGCACTTATGCAGGGTATACAGAGTATTAATCCATTCTTACCTTTGTCTCCGTCATGCTTGCCATATCATGTAAACTAATTCTTACAGACTGTTACGATACATAGAACCAGAGCTCATCTTCCTAGAACAAAATAAAATTTAAAAAACAACGCGGGGGTGGGTGGGGGGTGGGGGTGGTAATTGTAGGCCCATTATCATACTGATGAGGACACCTGAACATGATACTAACAGAAATTGAAGAATGAATTTAAAATCTTAAAATTTCATAATATTAAGAACTATCAAATGTCTGGCAGACTTGGAAGAAGTCATCCTTTGAGATACATTGTGTATATCTTTTCAAGGTTTACAAAGGGAACAAATTTGAATGCTCACCCCCCCCCCCCCCCCCCGAGGCCTATAGGCATGCCTTACAAATAAAAATAAATGAATAAATAAACATGAAATACAACTACTAAAAAGACAAACCAGCAACAGCAAAAAAGACCCAAATAAATACCCCCCCCCCCCCCCACAAAAAAACAACTAAAAAAATTAAACACGCCCGCCCCTCCTCATCGCCGAAAGAAAAAAATAGACAAAACCAAAACTTAAATATAACAAAACCAAAACAAAATAAAACTCAAAATCTGTCTCGACACGTCTATGAACTGTTCGTGGTGACTATGCCTTTACTGATTTCTACAACGTAGCCTAATATACAAATACAGACTGAGATACAGACAACAAAAGTGCATGGTGGAAGGGGTCGTGTCGTGTAAGGTGTGAGAAATGAAAGGACTAGATGGAACAATCGTTCAAGCAATATCGTAATGCACAGACATGGAGTTTATTTTCAACTGAAACAAAGGGGAAAACTTACTCCTTAATTTGAACGATAAATAATCCCCTCCCTGTTCCCCCCAAAACAAACAAACAATACAACACAAAACAAAACAACCCCCCAAAAAAAACAAAAAAACAAAAACAAAAACAAAACAAAACAAAAAGCAACAATTCCCAAATAGTTGCATGACAGCAAGAAAAGAAGTCTATGTCTAACTGAAACAAGAGTTAAAGTCAAACGGTAACCCCAACCCCCACCCCCACCCCAAAAAAAAAAAACAACAAAAAAAAACAACCGCAGAGAAAAGGACAGTTTTCGTCATGAAATAAAAGCAGACAATTAATTGCTAAAGTGCGCATATTATAATAATGTAGGCCCTATTTATATTATATAACCAAAAACTGAAGGGAAAATGATATCAAATCTATTCGCTCAGAAAACAAAGTCAAAACTACAAGTGCAAATAAACAAGAGGACTAAAGTTGAGAAATGAAATCGAAAGAACGCAATACCGACGTAACAATGTAAAAAAATATACAGCAAAAGAAAGAAAGAACGAAAAACAAAAACAAAAACAAAAACAAAAAACTCTTAGAGAGTTCACTGATATAAATTTGGAGCCGGAAGTAGACCTCTATAATGCCGTACATGCGCATTAGTCTCATCAGTATTGCTGGTAGAATCAACATCAAGAAACTGTATTTTGTCCTTGTCTTTGGTAAACTTAACAATACATGTAAGGTTAATTTATTATTTTATGGCATGTCCGATGATTGTTTATGAATCTTGTTGAATTGATTTTCCTAAAAGGATCAGCTTTTGGCTGTCGACCGTCTATTATGTCATTGAATCAGGTCCGAACTCGATCGTATGGATTCACTCTTTGCTTGGTCTCCTGACGAGATTCAGTCAGTACAAAGATGAGAGAACATCAAGTAGATTCTAGATTTAGATCTAGACATTGAGGAGGCAGTTCTCATTTAAATACATTTGCTCTGCTTTTGTTTCAACTTTATTTTTCTTTGTTAAGATTGTATAGAACAAGCTATTTCACAGGTGGGTTGAATGAAAGGTTATTTGAAACGAATTAATTTCCATGTAGAATCTACATCTCTGATCAATCCTCATGTTGGGAGGCGACCATAACTAAATATTAGATCTAACCCAGCTGATAGGGACTGCACTGGCCACGGACCTTCACTTCAGCTGCTGACATTTGAAGACAACAAAACTTTTCACAATGTTGAAAAGCAAGTCAATACTATTTGACATAATAAATCATTGTTATAGATGGATTTAAGTTGAATGGTTAAATAAATAAAAATGGTTGCATTAGATCAGGATCACATCTAAACAGGCCTAGATCTAGATCAGAAAGATTTTCATAGTCAGACACATCCAAGGGTTACAATTGACATGAAATGTTGGGGGAAAATAAATTGCATGTTTATGAGATGATGTTTTCAGTTGCAGCAATATTTCATGACTGTTTGAACCGGCAGTCTGACATGGAATGATTCTCGCCTGATAGTGGCATAGTCAAGTCCAACCCACACCAAAGATGTTTTTATTTTGAAGGGTTGGGATAAAAATTTGGGGCTTAGTTTTTTGGGGGAATAAAAGAAAGGGAATAAAGTAAGTAGATGTTTTTTCTGAGACTTCTTTAAACAACAGCTCAAGTCTCTTGTGGCCGAATGCGACTTTTTGGGTCAAGATGACACAGTGTGAGACTGAGATAGCGGATTTTATGAAACTGAGACATCAAAAGTGACATATTAGGACTTCATAAATCAGACATGTCTTGTTGACATTGGACAGTGTGATACGGGACGAGACTTGCCAACT
This sequence comes from Doris montereyensis, assembly GCA_037039925.1. NCBI lineage: Eukaryota > Metazoa > Mollusca > Gastropoda > Nudibranchia > Dorididae > Doris > Doris montereyensis. The sequence continues at coordinate 35,630 of JAXRKP010001154.1, forward strand.
TGAAAGCAAAACAAAAAATATGCAAATATGTGGGAAAATGTCCTTATATGAAGTGAGACATCAAACCTGATATATCAGGACTTAATAATCGGACAAGATGACCGTAACTCATTTCGCGGAATCATCCCGGAAAACAATCTGTGATTCCACAACGTAAGAAGATGATTTTCTGCATTTAGCAAATTGCATGACCTCCAAGCCCAAATTGCACACAACCAGGAAATGTAGGAAGTCGATGTCAGTTGGACTTGATATTTGTTTGATTGAATGTTACCCAATGCGCTGATTTGAGGGTGAACTAAGAGGAAATAGCAAGATGAAAGACAGAAAGGGAAGAAGTCGAACCTACCAATAGCCCCTCTAAATGCCCACTGCTGGACTTGAGTCTCAGGTATCATTAGATAGATCTAGTCTCAAATCAGAGGTGCTTCACTTCCTTAGTTCAAGCCCCACTGTCCACCAAAAGTATGTGAATAGTGCTAGAGTAGTTACACATGATCTTGAAAACGAAATCAATACTCATGTAGTTGTATTCGACCGATGTATGATATAACAGTACTCAGAAAAAAATTTGTCCTTCAGATATCCCAACACAATACTACAGGTGCCTACTTTGACCAAAGTGCTGTGTAAGTCATTTGTATGTGGGAGAGAGAGAAAGTGAGATTTTTCATCATTTATAAAACTAGGTAAATGGATTCATTGGACTGGTTTTGTTTTCAGGTTTAGGTTTCTCTTTGGTATATTTCAGATCAGTATCTCTGAGCAATTTTCACGAACATAATAAATAAACAAAACAATTGGAGGTTGTTTTTTTATTTCTCAGGGGGAAATTGGAATCACTATTCCTTTTATAAAAAGATGCACTGAGATTATTAGGCCTGACTTCATTGATAGACAGTATTCAACTTCCTTTTGCAGGACGTTCGAACTGGCTCACTGTTTACGGTCTTATGATCAGATTAGGCCAGAGATAGCAAATTTTATGCCTGTGTTCTGGTGTTGGTCTTAGATTCCAAATCTAATATCTAGAATCTTGCTATTTAGACCGAGTAGTTTGCACTGAGAAGTGTGTTTGGTGGACTATATTCTAGATCTAGATATCTAGACCTAGAATATCTCTACAGATCTAATCCTTTGCTTTAAAGCGTCTGTTACTAGACTTATATATGCAGATGTATGTTAAAATATGATTTTTTGATAGAAAATTTATACAAAAAGCAAAATATGCTTTCTGAGGCCTTTTGTAATATAAACAAAATATGCTTTCTGAGGCCTTTGTAATATAAGCAAAACTGATTTCATGGGTTGGTTATTCTGTGGAACTGACAGGGATGCTAACCATTCTGCTAGCATTATTTTTTTTAGACATTGTTGGAAGTGACTAATTTTCATTTGGTTATTCAACTCAGACAATCCAATTTGCATAGATGCTATGTGTAATAAATGAAACATTGTTTCTAAGAAAAGAGATAGTGTGGGTGACAAGCTATCCTAAAAGGCCAGTGGCCTCATAGTTAGGCTGCCGGACTAAGGATCATGAGGACCTGGGTTGGAACTGGCAAAGAAAGGTCTGAAATTGTGTTACTTTGGAAATTCACATAGCATGAATTTTACCCTCGCTTCGTGTTATGGAAACGGGATAAGCTCTGGTACTCTTGGCCGACATCGGTTTCAAGGAACTTACTTTTACGTACAAAATGTCTGGATGCATAAAGCTTACAGCAAAAGACATGATTAAACCTAGTTGTGAGAAAGAACACCCTCCCCCTGTAAGTGACAAAGCCACTATTTAGAGTTTTTAGACTCAACCTGGTAGTTCTAGACAGGTTATTGTGTTAAAAACAGGTTTATTTTCGATGAAAATTGGATTTTATGATCTAAAGGTTTGAAAGTGTTGTGTTTACTTCTCATTGAATTACGCTGTGTGCCTGGCTATGCGATTCCTTATGTTAAACATTTCATTTTATGAATGTATATGATATAATTTTAGATGCCTCTGCTAACCCCCTTTTTTTTTTTCTCATTTATATTTTGTCAAAAATGTTTCAGTTAATCTGTGGGGAGAGAAAAGAATGTATATTTAAAAGGACTGATTTCTCTTGAATTGACACATATGCACATCAGGCTGATGGACCTGAAAGAGATCACGTGTCTTGCATAGTTTTCAGACAAACATGCTTCTATTGCAAACTGCCATGTTTTATTTTACAATTGCAAGTAACAATGATGCCTCTCTGCTTTCTCTTTTAATTAAGTAGTAACATTCTTTTTCCTTCTCAATTGCAGATGACATCTGGCATGAGCTGGGTGTGTGTGGTGGCTTATGGACGGTCAATCTGACGAGCCGAAGTGGGGGTAAACGCAGGCGAGGTGCTGGGGTCACTTTAGCTACACCTCAGTAAGTCACTCTCGAGCTTATGTGTGTGTGTGTTATTTTTGTTTTGCTGTTGTAATTTCCTTTTTTTTCTCTTTCAAAGTTAATGGGTTTTTCAGATCTGCCGTTTATCCCGATTTAATTGGAATCGTCCCGTTTTTTTAGCAAAATTTGTGAAATCGATTTTCGGTTGGCCCATCCTGATTTATTTGCAATACAATTGCAGTCGTTGCCTGGACGGCATTGTTCCGTATATTGAGTGTGCGATTTTTGTTTTTAATCAGCCAATAGCCGGATGTCGTGCATATCCAGGATTCATATTATTATGAGTAATGGTGTATCGATTCTTCGCTAATATATTGTTATCTTTGTCCATTGTTCAGAGTACTGCTGTACTTGTTGGAGACTTCAAAAATTTGTTGTATGATTACGTGTTATTGAGGCCTACTCCGATACCTAGTCTTGAATTTCAAACTGATGAGGCCGAAGGCTTCGCTGATGTTCAATGACTTGTTAGATCTAGTATTAGGGACGCCTAGATTTAGGTCTAGATGATCTGTATCTGTACTTTGGTAGATCCAATAGATCTAAATCAAGTTGGAATTTTTTAAAAATCTTTCGAAACAATATGACTCCCCCTGCAGCAAAGTGCGATCACACGCTTGTCGTCAGAGAGAGAAATGTCGCGTGTACGTGTGTGTAAAAAGAGAGAAATAGAGAGCATTTTTCGTGTGTGTTTCGTGCGATCGCGAATGTATGTGAGTGTGTGTGTTAGAAAGGGAGTGAGCAACAATTTATGAAGTGAAAGGCAAATGCGAGGAAGAATAGAGGTTGGATGATAATTGACAGGTATGTCATGCACGTATGCCTGACCGGTTAGCAGGAGTGGGTTGGGTTTGTGTGTGTGTATGAAGAATGTGAAAATTTGATAGCAATGATTAAAAAGATAAGTGACCACTCATGAGAAAGAGAGGAAACGTGAGTGTGTCTTCCACTTCCTGTGTGTGTAAACAATGAGTGTGAAGGAGGCAACTGTAATGCTGATTTAGTACTAGAATTCAGGTTGTCTTGGCACGGGGCGGGGGGGGGGGGGCTATTATAACGGATATTTTTACTTGGGAAAAGGCGGAACTAGCGCGTCAACAATGACTGTATTTTTTATTATTAAGTTTGAAATTAGGCGACCGGCTGACTCTATACCTGAAATCGTTCATGTATCCTGATTTTTTACATCTAGATCCTGATTTTTAAAAATTGGAGTGGCAGGTTTGGCACAGAATATAGCGACTTTCATTAGTCACAGGGTATGGCGACTTTCATTGATTTGTTTGTGTATTTGATTTGATTTTTTATTGCTTGTTTGCTTACCAAATGTGGGCAATTGGTTAGCAGGGGCTACTGGTAGGTCCTGCTTCTTTCCTTTCCTTCTTCCATCCTACTGTTTCCTCTTGATTTACATTTAATTGCTAAACTGTGTGCATGGATGTGATCAACCTTTTAGGATTTCCAAATGTAGGCCTGTTCTCCACCACAGGAGATTTCTACATCCCAAAGAAGAAGAATTCACTCTGAGGTCACCGTATATGGTGGACAGAGTACATTTCATTACAACAAACAAACAAACAAAACTTGCTAAATGTTTTCTATCTTTTTTATCTTACACAGCTGGTAGCTTTTTCGACAGGTTTGGGTGGTTGATCCTATCTCTTCCCTTTCACGCTTTCATTTATCTTTCATCTTACTTGGTTTCCTTTCAAGTCACCTTGAGATCCCTGCATATATTTGATGGATGGAGTAACTTTCCATCAAACTAACAAACCATCTTGCATGTTCTCTTGGATTTTCCAAGAATGAATCAATTTGGTGTTGAACATTGTTCTATATTTTCATTATCTTTAGATATTCTTCTAATTATGATTTCTTTCATTAATTTTTTGTTTTTCTTTTAATTTTTTCCAGTTCAAGCACTAGCATATCTGAACCAGTCCCAAACAACAAATCTTCCGGACGGCTCGGAAATCACGATCATCAGGGGAACCATCAGTAAGGAGGAGCGAAGAGCTATCCGTCGACTGTAACCAGCCATCTGCCCCAAAGGCCATCAAGGTATCGCTGTGGGCGAGGAGGACTTGGCGCCGGTAGAGAACCCGTTGAACAAACTGTTTGTAGCAAAAAGGGTAAAGGGAAAAGTAAGGGCAGACCCAGGTCGCTGCGTCCCAGGAAATCCCAATCCTACGGTGGAAACCACGCCCTTGGAGTCAGTGGAAGTCCCTGTGGTGTCACTGTTCTAGAGCCAAAGGCAAAGACTCAAGTTGAAGGAGCCGATTGACGCCTCCACCTGTGCTATTGACATTGCCGTTGAGCCTGAAGATTTAGGTAATGTTTTTGTCAGTGTTATGTACTGCTGATTGGTGTCCTTCTTCTTCTCCTCCCCCTCTCTCTCTCTCTCTCTCTCTCTCTCTCCCCCTCTCTCTCTCTCTCCCCCCTCTCTCTCCCTCTCTCTCTCTCTCCTCTCTCCCTCTCTCTCTCTCTCTCTCTCTCTCTCTCTCTCTCTCTCTCTCTCTCTCTCTCTCTCTCACTTTCTCTCACATTATTATACATGCACATCCGCCAATCAGTACGCCAAAAACCCCATATTTAGTCTTTTTTTGTGTGGATTTTTGAGTCCTTTAATCTGTATTTATCTTGAAAAGTGTGTGTAAGAGTTATTTTTTAAATTTTTATGTAAAGAAGCCCAGAATTAACGGCAGAGACTCAGAAAGATTCGGTGAAGGTCCGGAGATGCCATTCTGAATTTGCAAGATTACTGTCTCAGTTTGTTGGAAAGGCCAGCGGTCGATGGAGTTTTTATTATTTACCTTAAAGGGAGTTACTTCAAGTTAAGTTATCAATGCCGTCTGTAATATTACTGGCCGCTGTGTCAGTTAGAGGTAGTTTTTATTGTCATTTTCTATTTGAAAAGATTGGCAGCTGTGTGCATGCTCTTTTGATGTACCTACACGAGTCATAGATATTGTCATATTTACCTGTTCATGGGAAATGTTAAAATGTTTTATTTAATAAATATGAAACGTATTTCATTATACTGATTTCTTTTAAGGTTATGTGAATGTGATCTGAAACGTGCATAATTCAAGTCATTCATAATTCTCATAATCGTTGCTGCTTTCAGTATCACGAACCAAGAAGGCCAAACACAAAAGAAGTAAATCTTCAAAACAAAGCAAGAAGGAGAAGTCGTCCAAAAAATCCCCAACATTTGAATCCGATCCGCACCGGCAGTTGTACAGCGACTCAGAGGATTTGTGGAGGAATTGGAGGACTTGCTTTCCTCGGCCAAAAACGTTGCATGCGATCCTCTTCCACAGAGGACAAGGAGCCTACGTCCCCTTTGAACGCCTGCCTAGCTGCGGGTCCCTCATCCGCGACCAAGAAAGCAGCCACTTCGCCTCGTCCTCTTCAAAGCGGTTTAAGAGCCGAAAGTCACCCCCAAAAGGGACAGAACAAATCCAGTGCCAAGGGCAAAGTGAGAAGAAGTCGAAAGGGGAGAGAGCACACCCGTGACAGGGAGATCCAGACATAGAAAGACGGGATCCTGTGCCAGCAACAGGTAAGGGCATGGACACCCCCACCCTGTCTGTCTTATGCTTGTCAGCCGTTTTTAATACATCACTTAATTTGATAGATTTTTTTTTCTCTCTGGTTTTGTTTTTATTTGTTTTAAATTTTGAGTAGACAATTTCCCCCATCAATTATTTTTGTTGTTTGAGATGCGGGTGGTTTTTGCCTTTTGTTGTTGACACATGTTTAAAAATGTGCAACGACTTCCATATTGCAGGCTGAAACTGAAATTTATGTGTGAAGGAGCTGCAATGGCCACATTTACAGGAGATAAAGGTTTACTGTGTTTTAAGTTTATGACTCTTAACATTTTTAAAGCTTTTTTTCCCCCACATAATATTGTATCTCATGCATCACAATGTAATTTCTCAGAAATCAATGCTCAGCTCTGTTCCAACAGCAGTGTGTCCTTTATGTCCTCCCTCCCTCCTCTCTTTCTCTCTCTCTCTCTCTCTCTCTTTCTCTCTCTCTCTCTCTCTCTCTCTCTCTTTCTCTCTGTCTGCCTCTCTCTCCCTCTCTCCATCTCTCTCTCTCTCTCCCTCCATCTCTGTCTGCCTCTCTCCCTCCATTTTTTCCATCTCCTTTCTCCATCTCTCTCTCTCTCCATCTCTCTCTCTCTCTCTCTTTTTTTCTCTCTCTCTCTTCTCTCTCTCTCTCTCTCTCTCTCTCTCTCTCTCTCTCTCTCTCTCTCTCTCTCTCTCTCTCTCTCTCTCTTTTTCGCTAACTCTTTTTTGTTTTCTTGTTTTCTTTTCTCCCTTTATCTCTTTCTCTCTCTCTTTTTCGCTAACTCTCTCTCGTTTCTTTTTTCTTTCTCTCTTTATCTTCTTTCTCTCTGGCTTTGTCTTTTTCTCCCTTTCTGCTGTCTCAGTTACTGGTGATGGTTGGCGTGCACTATAAGAAGGTCCTACTTCTTTTCTCTCACGTTTTTTCATCTTGCTATTTTGTGCTATCCATTGGCATGCACTGCAGGTGTGTCCTACTTAGTTCATTTCCTTCATCGCTATCTTTCATCTTGCTGGTTCCTCTTAATTCACCCTGAGATTTGCATATCGTGGGCTGGGTAAATTTCAATAAAAGAAATTTTGTTTGAATTTACCCTGAGACCACTACATATGATGGATGGGATTTAAATGTCAATGAAACCAAATAGATTTAGTGGAGGCTGTGTTTGTTATCGTCCACCATTCTGATCTGCATGTTGCCATTATTGGATTTCATTGACTTCTCATGTGCTAACATTCATTTCAGTGGGCGTCACTGTCTGCGGGAAGTCGGGGCTCAGGGCGGGCTGGCACAAGCAGAGGCTGCCTGTAACGGCCAGGGACAGGGCAGACGGCAAAGGCGGGAGCAACCACACAGCACTGACTTCAATGTCATCCCCCAATCAACAGGCGCAGGACAGCACCGCCAGTCCGGGCGGTGGAAGTGGCGCAAGGAGCCCGGTCCGTGACGGGGCTCAAGGAATGGGCCAACCGGATGGGCAAGGTAGGGATGATGGGCGGTTTCAATTGTTTCATGCAGAGCTGGAGGGAGAGGTGGAGAGAGAGAAAGAGGGGGGAGATTGGAAACAGACTTTGGGCCAGAGGGTGAGAGAGAGAGAGATAGAAAGGACTAAATCTTAAAAGCATGTTATGTTGCAAAATATTACTGTATGTAATTAAATCGACATGAAAAGATGAACAAAGAGAAAGTGTGTGTGTGTGTGTTTTGACTGTCATAACGAGAGCTTGCAGGAAATTTAAGTTAATTTATAAGTCTTGTCTTCCTTGTCTCTTCCAGGATCTGGCTCTCTGCTTGGTGCAGTGGGTGGGGCCGGTCCTGATAACGACGGCGATGAATCCGACATGAACAGGCTTCAAGGTGAGACCGTTGTTGCATTCTCTCTTTCTCTTTCCTACGCTGTATCAAAGTCTGTAATTTAAACAGTCTGCCCGGGTTTCTTCCCCATACTTGGGAGGTTGGCGCTTGGTTGCTGCTGGAAATTCCTTTTACTCTGACACATGTCTACCATCTTGCTGTTTCCTCTGAGATCACTGCATTTGGCGCAAGTGTCAATTTGAATGAAGCAAAACCTCCATATCTTGCGCTTGATTTTTGTTTTGTTAACTTCTTTTTCTTTTTAGGTCCTTCCATAATCACTGCTTCCATCTATAATTATGTCATGCTAATTTTGTAATAATGTGTCATTCTTCCCGTCACTTTTTTTTGTTTTATATTTGTTTATGTAATGAAAATATATATATTTTTTTTTCTTCTAATCGCAGCCCTGCTTGAAGCCAGAGGTCTTCCCTCACAGCTCTTTGGTGCGCTGGGACTCGATGCACCAACTTTTGCATCGCACAATGAGTGGCGGAACTTGTGAGTACCATTTTAACCCCACTTTAACAGACAAACCTGGTGGTAAATGTTCCAACTGCCTGTAACTAGTGTGTAAAATATAAACATTGATGGAAACCTTTCAAGTGGATGGCCATTGTCTTCCAGGGTTCTACTCGCTCCACCATTGTTGCGACATATTTATGAATGATGTGAATTGTGTCGTTGTTTTTTGTTCTCCCAAAATTTACATTTGCCAAAAGGACCCAAGTAGCGTGTCAATTATTCATATGGTTGGCTGTCTCTTATTTAGATGAACAGGGCAAGGTGTCGCTCTCACCCAAACTGTAATCAGTTCGAGCCCCGCCAACGGTTGAACAATGTTCCCGATCTGTTTTGAACAACCACCACCCCCACCCCGGTCCAGGTAGCTGGATTGATACCTAGTCCCATCGGAGACGGATGTTAAAAAGGAGGTCCCATGTGCAAATTACAAAATTCTGTGCATGTTACAGATCCTTTGGCCGTTTATAGGGCAGCCAGGGCAAATTAAAATTCAAATCCTACCACAACCCCTGAGATTACCTTTAGTTGTGGGATGTGGGTGATTCAAATCAAATCAAAATCTTAATAAAACTGTGAGAAAGACAACTGTCCAGGATTGTTCAGCAAGGAGCTGCAGGTTAAGTTTATCATCCTTTTCTGTGTTTAATTTTCTCCTTAATGATGGAAACAAGTTGTCATTGTTAACTGTTTGTAATACATTTGTTGTTGTTTTCTGTCATTACAGTGAGTAAAGTTCAACATCTCTTGCAAAGCCTCCAGGCTACTGGGGATGAAGCGCAGCAGTTGTCTGCTCTCATGGAAATGTGCCAGGTGAGTTGTGAACACACCTGTTCTCTATCTGCAAGTTGTTGGTGTAGAAGAGTCTGGAGGACAGGATAGTTTGACTCGTGTATCAGTAGAATGCATGGTTCTTTCAGGTGCTGCTAGTTTAAAAGATAAAGAGAACAAAAAGGCTTAAAGTGATCAATGCATTTTATAGTTTCTTGGACTGAAGGGATACAGGCTTGATGATCGGATAAAAAAATCCCGCATGGGTCTATGCTGTAGTACTTCACTTTTTTCTTTTTTCTCCTCACTACCCTTCTTATGTTCAGTGGAAGCCATTTAAGTCGACTCGTTTAAGTCGATTTATTTCTCAGAGGTGCCACTTTTCCAGAATTTCAGAAATTGAGTCTCCGTATGATGTTCGGAAATCTGGCAATGAAATGAGGCCTGTCCGGAAATAAAGACAAAACAACATAAATGGGTGGGTGGGGAGAAGGAGGAAAGAACCCAGAAGTGACAATCAATGGGAAGTTTACAAGTTATGAATTCCTTTTTCCCTCCTATCAGCTCAGTCTGATGTTGTCATCAACCTGAGGACAGACGTTCAGATATAATTGATTAACGTTAAATGCAACAAAGATAATGTGTAGGCTGGCCGGCGTACATTCCCTAGAGAGAGACTTACTTTTTTAGGTTAGACAAAGCACTATACCAAGATCTACCTTTCTATGATAAAGTATGCAATGTTAGGAAAGTGTGTGTGTGTGAGTTTGTTTCAGTGACATCAACCCTGTCCACCATTGCAGTGATCTCAGGGTGTGAGAGAGAGAGGTTTAGATCTAGATCTACTTTTTACGATAGGAAATATTTATCTTTAGATTCGCATACAGCATAACAATAGCACTCCCCACCCACCCACCACCACCACACTGGCAAATGGGCTTTTGCAGAGGGAGCCTGAAAGCCGCTGTAATTTTCCTCTGATATTTTCACATTATCGTGACTGATCTCATGAATGTTTTCAGATTTTGTAATGGGCAACTAAGACAGCCTGGTTGGCTTCCCAATCAAGCTGGTGGTACCCGCCTTATCCAGCTGCTTCAGATGGAACACAACTTTGAGATGATGATCCACGCCAGTAGGGCCCTCACCTGCTATGATGGAAGCTCTGCCCAGGTCCTCTGCCTCCGTCTGGGAGGGAGTTTCCGTTTTTTGAAAAGGTAACGTTGTAATGTGCCGTCAATCTATCCGCATCGCATATAGATCTATCTAAGACAGGATGTGTTTTTTTTATAAACTACGATCTGCCATTGGAAGTAAAGACTCTTGTTGTTTTTTTAGTGTGTGCTTTTCCCCACCATGAAAGATGAAACATTTGCATATGATATTGGAAGTTTGGTTTGAGAATTGAAATGACAGAAATCATGTTGCCACCCTAAGTGAGAGGCACACAATTGGTTTTTCCAAGGGATAAAACTCTGTATAGAGACCATGGGCATTAGTTTTTTGTTTTCGTTGATAAATGAAAAGTAACCACTTTCTTTGTGTGTTTTTTTTTTTTAGATGATTTCTGAGAAGAGCACCAGTACAAACCCTTGATTTAAAAAGAAATGACGATCCGTTAACAATTTCATGTCTGGGTTTTTTTTTGTGGTTTTGATTGTCAGAAGTGTCAGCGAGATTTAATTGTCTTCTGATGTAAGTCTATAAATGTCTTCAGAAAAACTTATAGATGATTTCCCTTTGACAGCTTCAAGTCATCAACTGCATCGATGTGGCAGAACAGTTCTGTCTGCCCTAGAAACTTTGTCCAAGAGACATACGGCAAAGCAATATTACAGGCTGTGAGTATACACTTGTGCTGTCCCGCTGCAACTGAAATTATATTGAATTTGGTTTATTTGGATTGGTCTATACTATAGGCCGTAATGACCTTGAAGGAACAATTTAGTTGTTTGTTGTTTTGATTGTACTGGAATTGAAGACATATGTCTTACTTCACTCAATCGTGAGCCTATGATTCTAACTTGTTGCCTGTACCTACTAGGCGTTTGTAACAGTTTCACAGACACGGAAGTGCCAAGTTGATCTTAGTTAATTTCTATATAAGGGGAGCTCTTCTTTCATTCTGTATATTGCTTTGTTTCATTTCATTTAATGGATTTTCCTGAGCAACCGGTTGGTTGGCAGGGGATGCTGGTAGGTCCTAATGCCTTTCCTTTTACTCTTTCACTTATCTTTTGTCTTGCTGTTTCCTTTAAATTCACCCTGAGATCACCACCATAGTGGATGGGACACATTTCAATTAAACCAAAAACAAATGAAACCAACCCCAGAGCAAAGGGAATTCACATTCCATTATTATCGGTGTTAGTATTGAAGGGTAGCTCAGGTCATACCGTTTCTGTTTTTAAAATAATTTAGTGAAACATTTTTATACATCATAGGGACCTTTTTCTGTCATGAACTTGTAGATAAATGATCGTTTCACCTTAATATACAAAGAACAGAAATCAACCTTTGGGTCCAAAACTCGCCATTCCAGGTGTCCCCCCCCCCTTTAAAGAATTCTCTTGTAATTTTTCAGACTATTTGTTCTCACCTAAATCTTACTGTCTACTTATTTTTGCAGGTAAATTTGTTTTTTCAGATTTGGGCAGCTGGGGGGGGGGGTTGTCATTGCAATATTGGCCTAACTCAACCGTTTGTTTTGAGCATGGCTTATCCTTTTTGAATTTGTATCCGCTCCAGGGAGGAATTTCTGCCTGCCTCATGTTCCTGGACTTCTTCAGCATCATTGCCCAGCGCAGGGCTTGAACATCACAGCCAACTGCGTGCAGTCCATGTCCTCAGATGAGTTTCACTACATGCGTGACTCCCTCTCCCTGCTCAGCGGCAGGTTGAATCACCCGTAGGTCTCTTTTGTTCTTGTGTTGACTTCTTTTTTTTTCTTTCTTTTTTTTTGTAATTTTTTTTCCGCTGCTTTTGCTTGGCCATTTTCATCGTGGTAGAATTTGGAAATAATTTGTTGTTACTAAATTGAAGATGTTTGAAATAGACTGTTTTGTACATGCTGTTTTGTATGCTTTGCAATTTAGTCTTCATAAACATTTCCATGTTGTTATTTATTCCTTATTAAGGGTTAGGACCAGTCAAAAAGCAATTTAGATGTATTGTCGCCGTCTCCTCCAGGTTTACCTCTTGACATGGTGGATTTGTAACTTTTGCTGCTTTTTCTGATTTGATTCTCCAGGACAGCAACCGTTGAAAGTGTGTGCCTGTGCTTTGCCCGTCTTGTGGATAATTTCCAGTCGGATCAGAGACTGCTCAAAGAAATTGCTCGACACGACCTGCTCACAAACATCCAGCAGCTGGTAAGGCCGTTGCTACATCTATTTTTGACTGTGGGAAAACTGTTAGTGATTTCACGGTTGCGCCCCTTCCCTCCTCCCCTCCCTCCCTCCCTCAGCCTTTCTTTATGGGTTGTTGGTTATTTTCACCATTTGATCAGTAAGCTTTTAGATCTGTAGATTTAAACTTTCATTAGAGTTTGCCATCCATTAATAGTGTTTGGTAGTTGAGGAGGTGTAGGCTGCCAGACTTTGATTCATTGTGTGGTCCTGAGCTCCAATCCCACGCGTTGTGTTCCTTTTTGGGATAGACGGGCAACACCTATTTTCCCCACTTCCCCCAGATGCAAGGATTTTAAGATTGTTCTTGTCATTATGATATTGTTTTTCTATCAAATGGAGTTATTACTTATTTAATCTTTTCAGGTGGCATGGATGGCTGAGTGGTTAGACTGGGGATCATGAGGTTCGGTTTTTAACTTGGCAAGCCAGGTCCGGCGCTATATTCCTTGGGAAAGACACGTAACACATATTTCCCACCACCCAGTTACAAAGTAAAAAGCACTAGGGTCCTGTTAAGGAGGTGATTCTAGTTATCACCTGTTCCGCCCTCACGTTATAGAACCCGGATAAGCTCCAGCCTCATTTGCCCAAATGGCCTTGAAGGAACGCATTGTGATCTTTTCAGCAGAGGGGCTCATATATTTAGATTCAGATAATTACATTTTATTTGTTTTCCACAGCTGGTGATGAGTCCTCCGTTATCAGTACCAGTACTTTTATCACTGGTAGCATGCTGGTTGTCAGTGTGTCTTAACTGTCCAGACCTGGCAGTCATTCTCCTGAAACAAAGTAAGTCATACATCCGGCCTTATCGCAACACAAGTCATCACTGGCATTGGTTTTATCTTTTAAGGCTTTTGGAGGTCAGGGGGGACTTTAATCCAGTTGCAGCAGGCCGGCTTCTCAACCAAAGGTAGCGGGTTCGAACATACCAACAGTTGAAGCATTTTCTGTTTTTTTTCGGGAGGAAGGTGTCAGCCTCTCAACCAAAAGGTTATGGGTTCAAGCTCTGACAGTTGAATATATTTTTCAAGTAACACCCATCCCCTGAGACGGATGATAAACAGGAGGTCCCAAGTACAGATCACAATCATTGTGTATTATGCAAAGATCCCATGGCTAAGCCAGAGCAGTCTGGGCAATAATTTAACAGATCCTACGCAAAGCCCAGATCACCGTGAATTGGGGTTGTTTTTTTGTTTGATTTGATTTACCCACATCCACAAATCAAAGTGATCTCAGTGTTTTTGGTAGGATTTTATTATTATTTTGCCCAGGCCAGCCAAGGGATCTGAATAGGCACAGAGGTTGTGATCTGCACACAGGACTTTTTATCGTCCGTCTCCAATGGGACTAGGTGTCAACGCACCACCTGGACCAGGAGGCAAACTTGCTCGAAAAATCAGAGAAAATATCAACCTTTGGCGGGGCTCGAACCCAATGTCTTTTGGTTGAGAGGTCGACATCTTGCCTCTGGTCATCAGGTCCCCACCTTAATTGTGTCAATCAAAAGACCAAGGAACGTAGATTGTGACGGGAGATTAAAGGATATATATTTATTTGTACTTTTGTTAAGAATACAAGGTGTTTAGATTTGTATTGGTTTGTCTTTGTGTTTGTTGGTAGGCAATGTTTGTGTGATTGATGATGGTGGGTAAGAGTTAAAGTTTTGTCTTCTTCATTTATTCTTTTAGAAATTGCTGAAACTCTCCGTTATCTCCTGACTGGCTCATCAGAGACTCAGGAGCAGTACTTTGAGGTGAGTGTCTCCACATTGCTGTCTATCCCAGGCAAAGGGGGGGGAAATGTGTTGGTTTGGTGGCAAATAAAGTAAGAAGCAAAGGAAATAGGATTGTGTTGATACCACACTAAGTTGTAGTCAAGGTTGTGATGAACTCTAGATTAGGACATGAAGAAGTTGTCACATTCAGCAGTTTTCCAAGACATATGTGTTGATGTGTGATGAGTTCCATTGTTTATGTTTGTGAGTCTTGGGTTTTATTCTTGTTATGTTTGGTTGTTGTTTTTTTTTCTTCTTCTTTAAAAGTGTAATGTTTGGACAAAAACACTTGACCAAATTGAGCATCTTATCGAATGGTGAGACAGCAGCAGGCACTGTGTGTGAATTTTATGTCTTTTGTCTTGCTGCTTTTCTCTTAATTAAGCCTGAGATTGCTGCCTTGCTGGTAGATGAGGTTAAGTTTAGAGGGGGGGGTTGGAGGGTGCTTCTGGGGGGGTTGGAGGGTGCATTTAATGAATCAAATATTGCATGCCTCAGGTCCTACTTTGTTTTGTTTTCCTTTTTTCACTCCCCAGGAGCTGTATGAAATACTTATCTTCAACTTGCAATACTGTTTATCTCGGATTTAATATCATTGATGTAATGAGATAAGCTAAGATAGAAATAAATCAACTCAAATGGTTTGAGCATGTAAACAGAATGAAAATGATTTAATGAATCAAATATTGTTTATGCGTATGAAATTATTTCTCGTCAGGAAATCATTGAGAGAAAACTCAAAATCTACCATCATTTTTGTTTGTTTTGCACATTCTTTTCGTTCCCTTCTGATTTGTTCCTCGTCAGCGTAAATTTGATTTTACAGAGGACTCCACCATAGCAGGAGCTGTATGAAATAATGGCGTCCAAGCCTCGGATGTATATCGGGTAAACACTTGTATTCAGTGCCTTCCAATACACCCTGTCTGATAGTTTACGTCTTGGATATAGAGCAATACTGTTGTATGACTTTGTGCCGTGTGAGATCTTGATGAAATTTGTATCATTGATGTAATGAAATGGCATTAAAAGCTAAGATAGAAATAAATCAAGATCAAATGTTGTTGGTTGATTTTAAACATATTGAATAAGGGTATGATTTAAAACTGCTTTAAGTGGGACTCTAAACATATACGTATGAAATTATTTTATTATGAAATTATTTAGATATAGTGTATGAAATTATTTCATATACGGATGAAATTATTTCATATACGTTTGAAATTATTTAAGCTGCAAAAACTCAAAATCTAGTCTCATCATTTTAATATTTATTGATATTATTTTAATATTATCTTCTAGACTAGATCTAGAACTAGATTTAAAATAATGATTTGTTCCGTTCCCTCCCCATCCGTCCAGAACTGAAGCTGAAAGCTGGCTGAAATCAAGGTCCGGAGCCTCAATTTGTGAATTTTTTAGGTTTAACATAGAACCGGAATATAATAGTACATTTCACGGTGTAAAGTGCCTCTTATGACAATACAGCTGCGTTTGTTGTTCATTCCTTATAGATCTATTCTAATTCTAATGATTCTCTGCAGGAGATCTTGATCTACAGTATTAGAACGGATTAGATATCTAGATCTACATTTTAGAATCTAGATAGATCTAGATCTAGTTGTTGGTTGATTTTAAGATATTAAATTTAAGGGTAAATAAAGATCTTCTTGAACTGGATATTATCACTTCTTTATCTTGCCTTGTCCATCTTCTAGATTTGAGATTTGGTTTCCCTCGATTTTTCTGCATTGAAACTCCGACTGGCTTGTTTTCTGTCAACTTAGACTGCTAGAACTAGATTTCATTTCCTCCGAAAAGAAAGCAAAGGTGAGGAATTATTTAAACGCTCAAGACATCCTCAATTGTGCATTCTTTGTAGGAAAGCAGTGGAAGGATGAACATCGAGGTGTGGCTTGTGTTTTTGCTTGGCAGCTGTGGATTTTTTAAGCTAAAAAGCCCATTGACAGCAAGATTATTGAGGCAGACACATTCCAAGCTGAAGCTCAAATTACCATATTAAAAAAAAAAAAAGAAGGTAAAATAGAAACTTCTTTATCTTCATCCATCTTCAGAGAGTTGCCCCCGTCTGCTCCGATGGCTTGTTTTCCCTTCCCTGGTGGCATTATTTCTGGCCTTTTGGCAAGGATGAGTCTTGTGGCACATGTAATGTTGACAGCAAGATTATTGAGGAGGAGAGCTCTTTGGTGAAGAGGGTGTAACAAGTTGAAGCGTTGTTCATTCCAACTAAAACGTGGTGGAAAATTGTGGGTTTTCCAGATTGTTCAATTTATCGTTTTTCCTTCCTCAGAAGATATTGTAGCAGAACAAGAATTTCTGAGGATCCTATCACTTGATTGTTGTTTAGTTTGTTTTTGTTTTTTGTCTTGTTTCTTGTGCGTATCTTCTATAGATATTTTTTAAAGTTTTGCTGATAAGTTCATTATTAAATTACAATTAGTCAATGTTACCATTAAAATTTGTTGCAGAACAAGAATTTCTGAGGATCCTATCACTTGATTGTTGTTTAGTTTGTTTTTGTTTTTTGTTGTCTTTGTTTCTTGTGTCCTCATTCAAAGCATATCTTTGAAAGATACTAAAAAAAATACTTTTGCTGTGAGCATTATGAAATTACACTTAATCAACAATAGCACTAACATTTGTGTTTTTAAAATTCCAGGCTGCGTATCAGGCGGGAGAGGAAGAGGTGAGTCTGTCCACCATGGGCCGGTCCTATCTGCTAGACTTCAACTCTATGCAACAGATTAACGAGGACACCGGCACAGCCAGGCCAGTGGTCAGGAAGTCCAACAACATGATCGCCATCTCCGGCCACAACGCTGCTCTGGGCGATCAAAGGTAGAGGACTTTTTCTAGACCATTTGGCATTGAGCACCCTATAGCTGTACTCTTCAAATCTCCTGTGGATGGGGGTGGATGCGGGCACTGCTGATAGCACTTACTTCTTTCCTTTCATTCTTTCATATGTCTTTCATCTTGCTGGTTCCTATCAATTCACCGGGGGACCTGGATAGCCCTGAGGAGGCAAGGTGTCAGCCTCTTGACCAATCAGTTCTGGTTTCAAACCCTGACAGTTGAAACCTACCAGGAGGTAGGTGGATCAGGACCTAGTTTCATCGGGACGGAACAGGGAAAAGGAGGTTTCTTGTGCAGAACATAATGCTCTGTGCACATTGAAGATCCTTTGGCTGTTTTCAGGCAGTCTGGGTAGGGCAAAAATTAAACATCCCTACCAAAAAGACCCCAGATCACCTTAGTTGTGGACCTGGATAAATCAATTCAAACGAAAACATTTCAATTCACCTGAGATCACCAAGCGTGGTGGACGGAGTAAACGTCAATGCGGCAAAAACTCGGAAAACCTCTTCCCTGTTTTCTTACTTCCTCTTAGAAACTCCCTTAATCTCTCCGCACTCCCGTACACTCAGCCTACCATTCTCTTTCTTGGGTGTCCGAACCTGGATCTCATGATCCCAAATCTGAGAGACAACTGTTTGGCCACCGGCGCCAAGTTATATCACAAGTCCTGCATAATAATTGCCATAGTGTTTATAACTTTCATGCATTGATTTATGTGACTTGAGGCTAAAGAAAAGTGATATCATTTCTTTAATCTTTGTCCTCAATGGGTTTCACTTTGGTATAGGTTTTTGGTTCTTCTTAACAGTCTGTTTTACTTATCGACCACGTGTGTAAATTGACAAAGTCGGCTGGCCCACGCTTGCCTCTTCTGTCTCTTTGTTATGTATACCTGTTGCCTTCTGTTTTCAGACACTGAAAAAGGTTTTGTCGTATGGAGGGTGGTTAGCAGGAGCTACTGGTATCTTCTTCTTCTTCTTCTTCTCCTTTCAATCTTACACGTATATGGTTGTCAGGGGCGCTACTGGTCTTTTTCTTCTTCTTCTCCCTTTCAATCTTACACGTATATGGTTGTCAAGTGCTACTGGTAGCTTTTTCTTCTTCTTCTCCCTTTCAATCTTACACGTATATGGTTGGCAGGCGCTACTGGTAACTTTTTCTTCTTCTTCTCCCTTTCAATCTTACCGTATACGGTTGTCAAACAGCTACTGGTAGCTTTTCTTCTTCTTCTCCCTTTCAATCTTACACGTATATGGTTGTCAGGTGCTGTTAGCTTTTCTTCTTCTTCTTCCTTTCAATCTTACCGTTATCTACGGTTGTCAGGCGCTACTGTAGCTTTTTCTTCTTCTTCTCCTTTCAATCTTCTGCATTATCGGTTGTCAGGCGCTACTGGTAGCTTTTTCTCTCTTTTAATCTTCTCCTTTTAACGTATATGGTTGTCAAGTAGCTACTGGTAGCTTCTTCTTCTTCTTCTTCTTCTTCTTCTTCTTCCCTTTCAATCTTACGTATACGGTTGTCAGGCGCTACTGGTAGCTTCTTCTTCTTCTTCTCCCTTTCAATCTTACAGTATATGGTTGTCAGTAGCTACTGGTAGCTTCTTCTTCTTCTTCTCCTTTCAATCTTACACGTATATGGTTGTCAGGCTACTGGTAGCTTCTTCTTCTTCTTCTCCCCTTTCAATCTTACGTGCTACGGTTGTCAGGCGCTACTGGTAGCTTCTTCTTCTTCTTCTCCTTTTTCAATCTTATATTATCTGATTTCTAATCAGGCAGCTACTGGTAGCTTCTTCTTCTTCTTCTCCTTTCAATCTTCGTATATGGTTGTCAGGTGCTACTGGTAGCTTCTTCTTCTTCTCCCTTTCAATCTTACCGTATACGGTTGTCAGGCGCTACTGTAGCTTCTTCTTCTTCTTCTTCTCCTTTCAATCTTATACGTATACGGTTGTCAGGAATACTGGTATCTTCTTCTTCTCCCTTTCAATCTTATCATTATACGGTTGTCAGGTGCTACTGGTAGCTTCTTCTTCTTCTTCTTCTCCTTTTCAATCTTATGCGTATACGGTTGTCAGGAGCTACTGGTATCTCTTCTTCTCCTTTCAATCTTATCGACATACGGTTGTCAGGAGCTACTGGTCATCTTCTTCTTCTCCTTTCAATCTTATACGTATAAGGTTGTCAGGTGCTACTGTAGCTTCTTCTTCTTCTTCTTCTCCCTTTCAATCTTATACGTATACGGTTGTCAGGTGCTACTGGTAGCTTCTTCTTCTTCTTCTCCCTTTCAATCTTACACGTATACGGTTGTCAGGTGCTACTGGTAGCTTCTTCTTCTTCTTCTTCTCCTTTCAATCTTATACGTATACGGTTGTCAGCGCTACTAGTAGCTTCTTCTTCTTCTTCTCCCTTTCAATCTTATACGTATACGGTTGTCAGGCGCTACTGGTAGCTTCTTCTTCTTCTCTCCCTTTCAATCTTACGTATACGGTTGTCAGTGCTACTAATGCTTCTTCTTCTTCTTCTCCCTTTCAATCTTACACGTATATGGTTGCAGGAGCTGCTGATGCGCAGGTCTTACTTCTTTGTTTTTACTCTTGTACTTATCTTTTTCTTGCTGTTTCCTCTTATTCACCCTGAGATCCGGCAATGTTGGACAGGGTAAATGTTAATGGAAAAAAAAACCCCAGAAACAAACGCTGTTGATAGGTTCTACTTCTTTATTTGCGCTTTTCCTCTCAATTCATTCACCCTGGAGATCACTGCATATTATATGGTAGAAATGGTAAATTTGCCTGAAATTTTCAATGAAATTTTCAAAACCCCCAAGTCAGTCTTCATCACTGTTTCCTCTTGCCACAAGTTGTGGGCGGCTGATAGAGTGCTGGTGGGTTCTACTTCTTTCTGTTCCGTCTTTCATTTATTGCCTCCTCTTAATTCACCCTGAGATCACTAAAACCAAGAAAGTCTGCAAGTGATGGACAGGGAGAAGGTCTTTCACACTATTTAAAAACTCAGAAACAAGATGAGCCATACTTCAAAACTTGCTCTTTTCTCTTCACTGTCCCTGAGATCACCGCATGTGGTGGATAGGATAGAATTTGTGGATGAATCACTCCAAACCATCTCTCCGTGTAACCATTGAGGACAAAGATATTTTTGGCTACTTTGAATTATGAGCTACATCACTGTCTCTTGTTGTCACACACAGTTATCTTGCGACTTTTTCCAGCCTCCCAGGCGTCAGACCCCCAACGTAGAGCGCTGACTCTAGGGCTGAAATTCTCAAGGAAGACAAGGAGCTGGCCACAAACTTTATCCAGACGCTTTTGCCGTGTTGTATGAGGTCTACAGTTCATCTGTAAGTTTTCAAATGTTTCTCTATGACTACCACAATTTGATGAATGGGTTTCCATGCTGATTTCCTCCTGACCTGGAAATTGATAAATTGGCTCTTTTTGAGACACATATAATTGTTTCGTTTTTAAAAAAGTATTCCTTAGTTTTATTCAACTTCTACAATCAATTCATCCGGTGAAGTGACATTGTTACACTGCTTGATTTGTTACTGCTTGCATTTTGTTCGGTTAAAGCTGCATTTTTATATCCACCTCTTGTCACTTCCATCGTACCAAAGGTATATGCTGCCTCAGCTTGAAATAAATGCGGCAATGGAGAAATGATTTACCCACTACATTGTTTTGAGTCATGGCTAGTTTGTGTATAGTTTTGAGTCATGGCTAGTTTGTGTATAGTTTTGAGTCATGGCTAGTTGTGTATTTGAATCTGTCTTCTATAAACATTGAGTTTTTTTTCTTTTAAGGCGGTTGGCCCAGTGCGACTGGTAGGTCTTGCTTCTTTCCTTTCATTCTTCCTCTTATCATCATCTAAGCTGTTTCCTCTTTTCTTAATTCACCCTGAGATCACCATATGGTGGAGTGGGTAAATTTTAGGGGAGTCGAATGAGTCCTCTGCTTTACATCTGTTTTTCTTCCTTTCCCCACCCATTTTTTTTTTTTGTGGTTCTCAGAGCTCAAGTATACTAGAAAACCAGGAGTTGTAATACAAGGACAAAAATGAGGATTCTGTTTGAATTTTTAATCTGAGCGCCCCTCGTAGCCACCATTTCATTGTGTTGTCTTTTGTTTGTTTATTTGTTGTTTGGTTGACTTTTCAGATGTAGCTTTTTGGTTCATGTCAAGTTATGGTTGCGTTGTGGCGAACCCAGTAGTGTTGTGTCATAGGCCATGTCTGTGTGGTTTATCATGATAAAACAAAGTGGGTGGTA
Organism: Doris montereyensis; assembly: GCA_037039925.1. Classification (NCBI taxonomy): domain Eukaryota; kingdom Metazoa; phylum Mollusca; class Gastropoda; order Nudibranchia; family Dorididae; genus Doris; species Doris montereyensis. Next base: position 57,126 of record JAXRKP010001154.1, read on the forward strand.
AACAAAGTGGTTGGTTGGCAGATAAAGGTTGGGTCATTTAAACAAAGTGGTTGGTTGGCAGATAAGGTTGGGTCATGTAAACAAAGTGTGTGGTTGGCAGATAAAGGTTGGGTCATGTAAACAAAGTGTGTGGTTGGCAGATAAAGGTTGGGTCATGTAAACAAAGTGGGTGGTTGGCAGATAAAGGTTGGGTCATGTAAACAAAGTGGGTGGTTGGCAGATAAAGGTTGAGTCATGTAAACAAAGTGGGTGGTTGGCAGATAAAGGTTGAGTCATGTAAACAAAGTGGGTGGTTGGCAGATAAAGGTTGAGTCATGTAAACAAAGTGGGTGGTTGGCAGATAAAAGGTTGAGTCATGTAAACAAAGTGGGTGGTTGGCAGATAAAGGTTAGTCATGTAAACAAAGTGAGTGGTTGGCAGATAAAGTTGGGTGGTTGTAAATAAAGTGGGTGGTTGGCAGATAAACAAAGTCATAGTAATTAAAGTGGGTGGTTGGCAGATAAAGGTTGGGTCATGTAAACAAAGTGGGTGGTAAACAAAGTGGGTGGTTGGCAGATAAAGGGTTGTAAACATGTAAACAAAGTGGGTGGTTGGCAGATAAAGGTTGTATCATGTAAACAAAGTGGGTGGTTAGCAGATAAGGGTTGTATCATGTAAACAAAGTGGGTGGTTGGCAGATAAAGGTTTATCATGTAAACAAAGTGGGTGGTTGGCAGATAAAGGTTGTAGTCATGTAAACAAAGTGGGTGGTTGGCAGATAAAGGTTGTATCATGTAAACAAAGTGGGTGGTTGACAGATAAAGGTTGTATCATGTAAACAAAGTGGGTGGTTGGCAGATAAGGTTGTAGTCATGTAAACAAAGTGGGTGGTTGGCAGATAAAGGTTGTATCATGTAAACAAAGTGGGTGGTTGGCAGATAAGGTTGTATCATGTAAACAAAGTGGGTGGTTAGCAGATAAGGTTGTATCATGTAAACAAAGTGGGTGGTTGGCAGATAAAGGTTGTATCATGTAAACAAAGTGGGTGGTTGGCAGATAAAGGTTGTATCATGTAAACAAAGTGGGTGGTTGGCAGATAAAGGTTGTATCATGTAAACAAAGTGGGTGGTTGGCAGATAAAGGTTGGGTCATGTAAACAAAGTGGGTGGTTGGCAGATAAAGGTTGTATCATGTAAACAAAGTGGGTGGTTGGCAGATAAAGGATTGGGTCATGTAAACAAAGTGGGTGGTTGGCAGATAAATGTTTTGGGTCATGTAAACAAAGTGGGTGGTTGGCAGATAAAGGTTGTATCATGTAAACAAAGTGGTTGGTTGGCAGATAAAGGTTGTATCATGTAAACAAAGTGGTTGGTTGGCAGATAAAGGTTGTATCATGTAAACAAAGTGGGTGGTTGGCAGATAAACGTTGTATCATGTAAACAAAGTGGGTGGTTGGCAGATAAACCATTTAGAGTGGGTGGTTGGTGGATAAGGTTGGGTCATTTTAACAGAGTGGGTGGTTGGCGGGCACTGCTGATAGGTCCTTTCCTTTCACTTCTCTTTAATCTTGGTGTTTCCTCCTAGTTGACTCTGAGATCACCACAATGGTGGACAGGAGTAAATTCTAGTCCAGCGCACAAATTCAAAAAAAAATCTCCATCAAATCGTTGTGCTGTTGGGTTGTTTGTGTATAGACCGATGCCCCTGATTTCCCTTCCCTGTATGATGTTTTTAACCTGGTTGACTTATTTTTTCTGCTCTCCAGGCCGGGCCCAACATCATACAAGTGCCTTCAAACCATCCTGAGAATGATTTTCTCAGCCCAGACCTGCTGAGAAGTGTTTTGCATAATCAGCCAGTCTCAAGGTTGGTAGCTGCTTGCTAGACAGCTGTGCTAACTACCATGGTTCCAGTGCTATACATATGTGTATATATACAGTTGCTTTATGGCAGTGATTCTTAGCCTTAATGGAGATACTGAACCCCGCAAGTTTCACACGTTCATTCACCGAACCCTTCGTAATTTGAAAAAATTGCAGACACACACACACATACACACAGTGTTTGTTTCGTCTTCTTTTCACCCTGACGTCACCGCATCCGGTGGATGGGGTAAATTTCAATAACACACAATGCGTTGTTTTGTATGTGGGTGTGGTGGGTGGTTGGTTGGCATTACTGTCCTACTCTTCTTCTTTTCTCTCATTTTTTCACTCATGCTTCATCTTGCTGCTTCTTCAGTCACCCTGAGATCCCTGTCTATGGTGGACAGGGTAAACTCAAAAGCGAAACACACTAAAAAAATTCTAAAAGTGGGCTTGCGTATTTGTTGTTTCAGTCACATTGCTGGCATGCTGGGATCCCCTGACTTGAAGGTGATTGTGGGAGCCGTGCAGATGGCCAACATTCTCATGCAGAAGCTGCCAGACGTGTATGGCATCTTCTTCAGGCGCGAAGGTAAGTTATGCTCCTCTTCTTTTTCACATGCTGTTTTATTTGCCTTGGTCAGCTTTCTAAGTGACTCTGTATTCCAGAAGCAACGTGTCGGCCACTTAACCAAACAGTAGTGGGTTCGAGCCCCACACCAACAGTTGAATTTTTTTTATCGAGTTTCTTTTACCAAAATCTAAACCCATCCCTAGTCCAGGTAGGTGGTTGTACACCCTAGTCCATCGGAGACGGACAATAAAAATGAGGTCCCATGTGCAGATCACAGCACTGTGCACGTTAAAGATCCTTGACTGTTTAAGGGCAGTCCGGGCACACAAAAAAAATCCTACCAAAAACCCTGAGATCACCTTAGTTGTGGATGTGGGTAAATGAAATCAAAATAAATCAGTTTTCTATTGCACTAAGAGATTGACTCACTTCACCATAACCCTGACGTTATGGGTTTGGCCCCGATACGCTTCAGCAATAATGCCAAATGATATAAAGAAATGGTATTGCAATAGGACGACAACTGATCAAGGAATATGAAATGAGAACGAGAAGCCTCATAGATATGAACGAGACAGGAAGATGACATTTTTGGGGACATAACCGCTTTTCTTCAGCTACAAGAAGACAAAGAAACCATGACGGCTCAAACCTGGTATCCTTCGTTTCTTCATCTTTTCTTTCAACTTTTGATGCTACGTTTGCGTTGTCGTGCGTCATTGAACAAATCACTTAAATGGTGCCTTGGTTTTTTTTTCCTGCTTCTCCAGGTGTGACGCACCAGGTTCAGAAGTTAGCCAACCAGGAGGTCCTACCAGACTCTCCATCCAAAACAGCGAGCTCTCCGAGTCCCCTCCCAGGTCACGGGGTCGGCATCAGATGCGACCTGTTCCATCCCCACCCGCAGTCTGGCCCGCAGTGAAATATCGGAATCCCAGGACGGGGAGGACTTTTCGGGCCAGTGGCGTGGCCCCACCCCTTGAGGAACCCTGTGCCTCGTCTGCTCAAATGTATGTACTTTTACTTTTTTTTTTTTGTCCTTTTTGTCTTTTTCAAGTCTTTTCGTGTGATTTTTATCGGTTTTCTTAGTTCAAAGAGGTTATGTTTTGTTGCTTTTTGAGGTGTTTTTTTTTTCCATACGCTATTGCTAATCTCACTCTGTTTTCCAAAGAAAGAAAAACGTTTTTTTAATTCAGCAAGTGTAAACAACAAAAGAAAAGAAAAAAGTTTAAGTATCTATTCCCACCTATATGAGCACAGGGCATGTCTGGCAAATCATTGTACTCTACAGCTCAAAATGTCAATTAGAGAATGCTGTGTTTCCCTTTGGGCTCTTTTTTTCCTCCATTTTTTGTTGTGTTGCTAGTATAATAATCTATCTACATTAAATACTTTTCAGTGGTGAATGGATTTAATTTCCGTGTCACTGTTATTGAAAACATGTAACACTATTTTTGGGGTCCCCTTGTCTTCTCATCATGAAACAGTGGCTGGCTGGTGGGTCGTCTTGCTATTTCTCTTAGCTCAGCCCGAGATCATGGGCCAATTGGAAGTAAGGTTCCTTCAAGGCATTTATGGCCCATAGAGCCTGAGCTTATCTCAGTTTCTATAGCATGAAGTGGACCAGGTGATAATAATCACTCCCTGAACAGTCTTGTCGCAGGGTTTTACTCCCAAACTGTTGTTGGTACCCATTTGCACCTGGGCCGCATGGGGAAAATGCGTGTTAGCTGTTTTCCCCAAGGAACACAGCATCAGACCTAGCATTGCTATGATTTGAACCCAGGACCTTGTGATCTCGTTTCCGGCAATAGTTACCGAAGCCACACAGTCAATTGTGGTTGGGGTAAATTCAAGTGAAACAAACAAACAACCAAACACTATTAAAATATGAGATACTAGGCTATGGAGATAACATTTGAAAGTTTAACCCCCCCCCCCCCCCCCATGTTTTATTTCACCCCCAATTTACTTATTTTTTACTTATTTCGGAAAAGGAAACTGAGTGATGTGCTGAAGCGCAAGCGCCCGCCACGCCGAGGTCCATCCAAGAAAGGAAGCAAATCGGAGGATGGAGTGTTGCCCGAGACGCCACCCAAGGGCGTGGGCCTGTTGTTGGGTCGCAACTCCAGTAGAGGCAAAGCCGCTTCTGGTAAGAAATCATGTATGTGTAGCAAAAGTTTATGACCGTTTTCTTCCTCTGTTTTTTTCTTTCTATTTACAGAATTGGAGAAAATATATAAAAGGTTGATTTATTTTCTTGTCTTTATTCAAAGACAAATTTGAGACATTTTGAAGATTGGGTGGGTGTGGAGGGGGGGGGGGACGCAGTAGCAGCGACAGCTGAGAAGAGCAAGGGGAGGGAGAAGAGGAGATATTCCAAATGTTGATCAAAGACGCTTATCTTCATTGTGGTTTTACTGATCTGTTGAATTGAATGTCTTCTTGTATGAAAAGTCAGGAGAAATAAACTTGTTATATGAAAATCAGAAATTGAACACGTATGAAAAATCAGGAGAATTGAACACGTATGAAAAATCAGGAGAATTGAACACGTATGAAAAATCTTGAGAATGCATGTTTTTACCTACTGGAAAAGGGCCTGTTTGAAACGCTTTGTTTTGCAATTTCTGCCTGCCATCTCACAAGTTTCACAGTTCATTGAATTTATTATATTGTACTCAAATGTTGTTCTTCTTAGGAGAAAAGAAGAAATTATGGGGTTATTGTTTTCTTTGTCTTCTTTACCTTCAGGCAAAGATGCACGGTCAAGCTCTTCAGGGTCAAAAATTCCTTTCCTGACCAACCTCAACCCAAGAACCTGGGGCAGAATGGGCGCCTCAGCAGAGGCAGGCTACCATGAAAGTAAATACTTTAAGCAGTGATATTTCTCTGGTTTAGGTTTTGAAGGACAGATTTGTGATACATACATCTTGGTTTTAATAGAACTATTTGGCATAAAGCCTTTTTTTGTTTTTAGCGCACAAATAGTAATTGTGAAATTTATTGTCTTTTGAAATGTATGCATATATCTATGTTAAAAGAATGTGAGTTTTGTGTGGGGGTGTGTGTAAGTGTGTGTTATGAACATGCACCATGATGTAATTTCTTTATGGAAAAATAATGATGTCTCATTCCTTATCGGACCTCTTTAGTAACAGTTGGGGACTAAGTGCTTTACTATACAACAAACGGATTTTATCTTCGTTTTTGTTTTCTTCTTTGTGTAGGAAATGTTGTCACACAAACATATGCCTGAGCCTTCAGTGGTCAACAAGGAAAAAGTCCGGGGAGTGGATCAAGACGCAATGTAAGTCATTTGTAACTGTGCCTTGTTCTCTCATGTAAGTAACCCCCCTCTCCCCCCCCAGCCATTTAAAGATTTGGCGGGGGCTTGTGGTAGGACCTACTTTATTTCCTTTCACTCTTTCACTTTCGTTTCATCTTGATTATTCCTCGTAATTCACCCTGAGGTCATGGTATATAGTGGACCTGATATAATTTCAATGAAACAAAACAAGTCATATCTAGTTAGCTGTGGCTTACGATAAATGTTCTTCACATACACCACATACCTCTGTGATTCCAGTGTGCGGTTGGTAGGTGGTACTGATAGATTATACTTCTTTCCTTTCATCTAAGTAATTCACCCTGAGATCATGGCATATAGTGGACAGGTTAAATTTCAAGGAATGGTAGAATCAATCAACTGTGATTCCACTAAGGGCTTTTGTCATACAATTGTCGGTGGTCACTAATGGTAGCTCTTTTCTTTTCTGTTACTTTTCACGTGTCTTTCATCTTACTGTTTCCTTTCAATTCACCGAGATCACCGCACATGGTAGAGTGGTCAATTGCAATGTAACAAACCGCCTGGTTGTCGTCTAGTGATGCATTTGATACTCAAACCTTCGACGTCTCTTGTATAAAAGTGAAAAATAATTATTTGTGTTTTCTTGTTTGTCTATTTTCACAGGTAATGCTTTCATGGACAAATATTTCTCTGCCGACGTCAATGGCGAACTCATCCTGCTCTGGACACACTGAAGAGATTGTGTTCCACAGTCAAATGTCTTTCTCTTCAGGTCGCTTAGTCCAGAGCGTTGCTGACATATATTCTGATGATATGTCTAGTCACTCATACATGCCAAGTCATGTTCAGATATAAAATGTGATTCTAATATATTTTTCCAGATGTACACAGAAATAATGTACACTGAAAGATTTGTGCAATGTAAGAGAGGAGGAAAAGGTAGTTTGTAGGCCCTTATTCTTGCCTTTCAATCTTTTTTTTCTCTTAATTTACCTTAAGATCATCGTATATGGTGAATGGGGTAAACTGCAATGAAACAAACAAAAAAAACCTCATCTTCTCTTCCGTGTGGGTATACAATAATTTCCGTATTTTTAAATATAAGTATTGGTTCAGATTTTATTGGCCAATGTTCTTAACGTCAAACGTTGCTTTTATTTTTTACCGCTCTCTCAGGGTGACAGTGGCCTAGACTGCCTCCAGGAGCTTTGCTCCATCATGTGCGACAGTGACATCTCCCCCCTTTGAAGTCATTCACAGCGGCCTGATCACCCGGCTGTTGGAATACCTCACCTCCATGGCTGGGGATGCCGGCCGTGACATCCGCATTCGCAGGTTCCTGCACGTCTTCCTCAATTGTCCCGTGAGTTGTTTTTTAAAGTTTTTTATTTTAAAAAAGTTATTTTTATATTATTTACTGTTGTGTGTTAGTAAATTACGGGCGGTCAGCTGAGATTTCTCCTCCTTTTTGTATAAAAAAAAAGGCAATACAGTAATGTTCAGAGGTTGTGTCGCTGATTGTGAAAAATGGAATATTGTCATATAGGACATAGGGATACGACAGGTTTGGGCTCATTTGTCGTCTTGTGTGAGATGAAAGTACAGGTTGTAAAGTGTTGATTCTGTAACTGCTACTGTTTTAGTTAATTTTTGCTGAGATTTTCTCATAACTGCCAACCAGTAGGGGAAAATCGGGTATTTGTGTAGGTTTTTACGTTTGGGATCCTCCTTTCCTTGATTTAATAATATTATTATTATTATTATTTCATTCCTTAATTCCCCTCCTCCTCACCTACATTTGTCTTCTGTTTATCTTTCCAGGCATCACTCACGTTGATGCTTGTATAACATCGTGTAGATATTACTTATTTGTTGTCATGACAACGGTTTGTGCTGTAAATGTCACACGTCTGTTCTGTCATTGGTGGAATTGTCCCTTTATCGTTGTTTAGCATTTGGGAGTGGGTGGTTGGCGGGTGCTTTTCGTAGGTCCCACTTCTTTCCTTTGACTCTTTTGCTTGTTGTCCTTCGTCTAGCGGTTTCTTGACTCACCCTGAGACAACCGCATATATGGTGGATGGAGGAACAATGAAACAAAAATATGTGAAAATTGCCCTTGAAAAATATGTGAAAATTGCATTGCTTTTAGAATGTGATGTACGTATGTCATGATTTAATCGTATAATGTTGTCACAAGGCCTAATTATTTATAATCCATCTATTTTGTAAAGCGCTTCTTAGCAGCTTTTGGTGGTAGTTAGCGCTACATAAATAATAATTATTATGATTATTAATATTATTATTATTATTATTATTATAATAATTATTATGATTATTTTATTATTATTATTATTATTATTATTACCATAACATTTATATTATCACCGTGTTTATACCCTACCAGCCCCCAGCACAACTTTCATCAAGGACCCGTTCATCAGCCCAAACAACAAGCCAGTGGCGCTATCTTTCCTGGTGTCTAAACTCATGGCCTGCCTTCACCAGCTGGAACAGGTATTGGTCTCCTCTTGGTTGGTTTGCTATATTTAACATGCTCTTTCTATAGCTGATCTGAAAACAATTTTCGGATAATTACAAGAAATCGGATTGTATCATCAAATTTAGAGTATTAGATATTTATAATATCTCAACACATTGGCTATAGTTTTATGATAATTACAAAATATTTATGGAAGTTTTTGATTTTTTTAAAGTATTTAATATTTCACCCAGACAGTTGTGAGTAATATAAGACAGAAACCTGAGATCACCGCCATGGTGGACAGCTTACTCCAATCAAATAAACAAAGCAAAACAAAAGGCATTCAAGGTATAGTGTCGCTGTAAATTTTATCTGTCCACAACTTAGGAAATACGGCCTAAAATTTGAAACAAAAGAGATTCGTAATTCAAATATATTTTGGATTTAAAACTTTGATTTGAGACACTCTTCAAATCGTATGCATAAATCCTATATATGAGACTTTGTGAGTGGTTGACTTCCCACATCTGTCATCTTGGTGTGTCGTTTAAGTCTACCCTGAAATCGCCATACATATGTTTAAAAAACTCAGATTCACTCCATGCCATTTCAGTTTCAGGTGAAGATTCACGACATACCTGGAGGGAGTGGGGTAGCAGTAGGGGAGGCAACGCCTTGAAATTTCACAACCCACCAACTCAAGGTAGGGCTCAGTGTTTCAAGTTCATTTCTCTGTTGGGGCAGTGTGTGTGTGTGTGTGTGAACAATCCTCTTTTCTTTTCTTTTCTTATTTCTACCATGTTTCTCTAATATTATTTATAAATATTTAAAATGCAAACTAATAAGGTAACTGTCTGGATGTCTCAGCATTCTCATCATATTATGTAACAGTGTATATTTTGTATAATATTGCATAACACTTGGCCTGAGAAATTTTCCAGGCAATTTTGTCAAGGGTGAATGGAAGGTCTGGAGTCGGATGTTTTGGTTTTAGAATTGAAAAAAGAAATTTTGATTTTTAAGTTAATGTAGCCGTTTTACTTTATTTGTATATTACTGGATTGTAGCATGATTGTAAAAGATGTGGTGGTGTTTTCTAAAATTTCTTGTACTTGGCTCTGTATTGTTCATTTCTGTGCCGGGGGAAATCAGGATCTGGTCTTTATGAATTTTTATGGAACTATTTGCTTGTGAGACGCATTGATAATAATGATAATAATTAATTTGTACAGTGCCTAATAATCTACTAAAAATACTTGATGGCGTTTTAGGAATCAAAAAGCACTTTAACCGTTACTAATTGTTCTTGTTTGTTGTTGTTTTCCCAGTGCCAATTACAGAGACATCCAGCCTGTACAACAGTCAAACAGTGGAAGGGTGGACCCGTTAGAATTGACCCACTAGCATTGGTGCAGGCTATTGAGAAGTATTTACTAGTCCGGGATTTGGGAAAACTAGGGTAAGTCTTGTTACGTTCTTTCTTTTATTTTTTTAGTGGGAATTAAACAGCAGGGAGAAAGAGAGGGAGGGAGGAGAGAGAGAGTAGAGATAGGGAAGGAGGGAGATGAGAGAGTGAGAGAGGCAGCAGCAACAGCAGCACATCACTGTATGCAGCGGGCTGACAATGAACATCGGCATAGATTTAGTCCCTATCATTGATTAAGATCAGGAGGTGGGAGGCACACTGTCTGCAAAGCGGACATAAATTTGAAGAACAGGGAATTTCCTTCTTTCTTTCACAAAGAACGTTCCTTTCTTTTCTTTGTTCCTTTTACAATCGTTTCTTCTATGTTCCCCCACGATGTCTGCAGGAAGGCGTTGATGAAGATCTGAGTGACGAGGACAACTCCTGACGAGGAGATGGAAGAGCAGATGGCCTCCATCATGATTTCCAGCCACATCGTCTCGCCACCGGCTGGGTTCTCATTGGTGACCACATCCTCCCTTACAACATGACGGTATATCAGGCCGTCAAACAGTACGTCTGCCATGGCGGAACAGGAAGTGGGTGACTTCAGCGACGGAGATGCTGACTCACCGTTTGGCAACACCAGCCTGTGGGTTCAAACGCACACTATCTGGTAAGTCTCAAAGTTATTAACGTATATTGTTATTTATGTATACCCATTCATGATGATCTAGTCGATGACTGAGTGGTTATGCTGACGGACGTGAAATCATGGGGTAAAAGGTTTCAATCCCAAGTAAAGCTAGATCTGCTGTTGTGTTCCTTGGGAAATAAATAACACGCATTTTTCCCACTATACCCAGGTGCAAATGGGTACAAGTATCAGCAGGAGTAAAAATCTCGTCAGACTAGTGTCCTGTCCAGGAGGTGCTTAATATTACCTGTTCCACTAGAAATCGGGATGCTTCACACTAGAAATCGGGATGCGTTATGGTTGTATGGGCAGTAGTTGACACACTAGAAATCGGGATGGATGTTATGGTTGTATGGGCAGTAGTTGAAACACATGACACACTAGAAATCGGGATGCGTTATGGTTGTATGGGCAGTAGTTGACACACTAGAAATCGGGATGCGTTATGGTTGTATGGGCAGTAGTTGACACACTAGAAATCGGGATGCGTTATGGTTGTATGAGCAGAAATAGTTGACACACTAGAAATCGGGATGCGTTATGGTTGTATGGGCAGTAGTTGAAACACTAGAAATCGGGATGCGTTATGGTTGTATGGGCAGTAGTTGACACACTAGAAAGATGCGTTATGGTTGTATGGGCAGTAGTTGACACACTAGAAATCGGAATGCGTTATGGTTGTATGGGCAGTAGTTGACACTAGAAATCGATGCGTTATGGTTGTATGGGCAGTAGTTGAAACACTAGAAATCGGGATGCGTTATGGTTGTATGGGGCAGTAGTTGACACACTAGAAATCGGGATGCGTTATGGTTGTATGGGCAGTAGTTGACACACTAGAAATCGGGATGCGTTATGATTGTATGGGCAGTAGTTGACACACTAGAAATCGGGATGCGTTATGGTTGTATGGGCAGTAGTTGACACACTAGAAATCGGGATGCGTTATGGTTGTATGGGCAGTAGTTGACACACTAGAAATCAGGAATGCGTTATGGTTCTATGGGCAGTAGTTGAAGGAACGTTTTCTTATTTTAATGGCATTGATAGCCAAAATATCAGTGTTCACTTGATACCATTCTTGTCATTGGAAGCCTAGTGGTTAACCAGCCAGTCGTGAGATCCTGAAGTCCTGGGTTCAAATCCTGGCTATAAGACGTATTATCTCACCCCACTCAGATGAAGAGGGTACCAATATCAGCTGGGTAGTAAAGTCTGAGAGACGGACTACTGTCTTGTCTTGTTGGAGATGCATTATCATCTGTTCCGCTTCAGGCTATAGAAACTTGAAAAACATGGTGGCTCTATGGGACGTAATAGTCTGCAATGAATTTTGCTTACTTTCTTTCATGTTTCAGTCATAGCTGTGTTTGTATGAATTTGTGTAACAGTTTAGGAAAAGGAAGAAAACAACCCCTCAGTAAATGCATTTGGTTGGTTTTTATATGGGAACGGTTAAGAGTACTATGCCCCTTAGTTTTACCAAATGACTCCTGGTATGACAAATGGAATTGTTTGGTAATGGCTTTTTTTCCCCTTTCCTTCAGGTACCGCCCTGCCACAGAACTAGAAGACAACACTGCCAATAGTCCCAAGAAAACCAAAGCCCGAATCAAAGTCATTGAAATCTTCTAAGAAGAAAGGCAAGTACAGCTTCCTGAAGTGTATAATATAGTATAATGCTATAGGATATATGGATGGGCAAGAAATTGGCTCATTACATACAGGGCAGTTTGGTCAAAACTAAATAAATCCTACACAAAATTAAGGAATTTTTGAAAATCCAAAAGTCATGAATGTACAAAAACAAGCGTTTTTAATACAAAAAAAATAATTTCTCAAAAGTTTACAATATATAAAAAAAACTCCGATGTCATTCTACTAACATTGACAAGAGGGACCTGTGGGCCAAATATAATACAAATCATTCGGTAAATGACTTGAGATAAAATTTTAGTGTGGAAAAACTACGTTTCGAGAAAAATACAAGTAAAAAAATCAACAGAAATTATCACAAAACAAATGCTTCAGACGGGTTTCCCTTGTTGTAGCAGCCCCCTTACTCTTTCGACATTGTTACTTATGTAAATAGAATTATAAATTTAGGTTTAGATGTGCACTGTTGTGAAACCAGATATCGATATGACCAGTTTTTTCTTCTTTTCTATCTATCTTATGCTTGTCTTGCGTGTTTACATCACACTGACTAGTGTTCTGTCCAGAGGTGATTATTGTCACGTGTTCCGCTTCACACTATAGAAACCGGGATACACTCCAGCTCTATGGGCCATTGTGATCTTGAAGGAACTTTGCACTGGTTTTAACAGGCAAAAAACCTCAAGAGAATGTTGTATAATGGACTATTTAAAGATGGCAAATTTGGTCTCAAGACTTCAAACTCGGCAAGATTTTAAGAAAGGCAGAACAGCGAGATGAATGAAAGAAACTGGTTGTGAGTTCATGGATGGTGCTCCCACAGTCACACAGGCTACGGGAGAAGTTGGTTTTCTGTTTTTAAAAAAAACTTGAAAAGTCGTAGTGTGCTGCCGTACGCTTGATTAAGTTGAAACTTTCTCTTTTCCCATTTTTTTCAGATTCCCGTGTTAGTAGTCCTGTATCTCAGCCCATCCTCCACAATTTCCTGACAGACAAATTGCCGCCATCAGTGACTGTCCAGGACGCATCAATGGACGCCATCACCCCTGCTGCGAAGTGTTGCACGCCCTCAACAGACACTGGACATCTATGCACGATGTGAGTTGGATTGGCTGTTTGTGTCCCATGTCCCATTCACACGCACCACACCACACCCACATGTCTCCTAGAGACGGTTTTCACACGTGGTGTGGTGGGGGGTTGGTTGGTGCTACTGGTAGGCTGTATTACCTTTCCGTTCCCCTCTTTCACTTATTTTGCATCAGGTTAATAATCGTTCTTAATTCACACTGAGATCACTGCATATAGTGGGTGGATGGTTGACGGGCGGTGCTGGTAGGTCCAACTTCTTTCCTTTCACTCTTTACCTATCCTTTCATCTTGTTTGTTTCCTCTTAATTCACCCTGAGATCACTGCAAATGGTGGACAGGATAAATTTCAATGAAGCAAACAATCCCAAGATACAAAATTTTAATTCCACATTTTTTTTGTCTTTGTTTGAAGATGAATTTTCTTTCTTTAGTCATGAGGTGCTTATATCTCCCCTTTGGAATTGATCGTTGTTGATACTCTTAACTGGTGATGAAGGGAATGTTGTGATAATTCCATCTTGTCTTCTCCTCCTCCTTCCATCCAGATTTCCTTTGTGCCGTCCCCGTTTTTGTCCATATCAGATTTCATCAGCAGTAAACTAACAGCCAAGACCAACCGACAGCTGCAAGACCCTCTCATCATAATGGGCAACCTGCCCAGTTGGCTGCCAGAGATAGGCAACGGCGTAAGTGCAATTAGTAAAAAAGTAAAGTTCCTTCAAGGTCATTTTGGCCCATAGAGCCAGAGCTTATTCCGGTTTTCTATGGTGAAGTAGAACAAGTGAAGATAATCACCTCCTAGACAGGACGCTAGTCTGACGCAGGGTTTTACCTCCAAGCTAGTGTTTTGTACCCATTTTCACCCGGGTCGACCTTTTTAAAATATCATGTATGGGTCTCCTAGAATGAGAGAATGTGGTATGATGTGCACTACAATTAGACAAGACACGGTGGGTTTTTTTTCAAAGTCCTTGTCATAGCCAGGAAAGATAGCAGCACCAAGAAATTAAAAAATAGTTAAAACAGACAACTAAATCCAAGTCATTTTTGCTTCTTCTTTTTGTTGTTGCTATTTAAACTCTAAAACAATGGCTTATGTCATGAAGCAGTGCATACGTCTTGGCCTCTATTAATAGATAATGGTCCACATATATCTTATATTATAACAAAATGACCTAAATCCTTTTGTCTTTTAAATACATTAAAACAATTTTTTTAATGATCTCAAAACAGTTTTTAGTAAAAACGAATTTTGACATGTGACCTTACATTGAATGTTTTAGTAAATTTTCTCAAAACCATAGAAAAAAATGACCGTAACCATAATGTGGTGACTTATCCAATACTTGAATGCATTTCCCTCTGTTGTACATATTTTTACTTCCTGTAATGATTCGATATGCATCAAAACGGCTACCTGTAGCCGGCCTTTTGATGGTCACTGACTCTCATCACCTGCCACCCTTTGCTTTCCCTTTCTGCAGTCCGTTCCTGTTGCCGTTTGACACGAGACAGATGCTGTTCTTTGCCACCACCTTTGACAGGGACCGGGCCGTCCTTCGTCTGCAACAGGATCAGGCCGGGAAAGCTCCAGCCATGACAGCAGCGGGTGGGACCCCGACTTGACAGGAAGAGGGTATGGGTTTGTTCTTTGGCTGTTGGGAGTCTCTTATTATTGCAGGTGGTTGGTAGGGGTCATTGGTAGGTCCTACTTCTTTCCTTCACCTGGTGTGCTCGTCTTTCATATTGATGTTTCCTATTTATATAAATAGATTAAAGATTAAACATTTATTTACAAGACAGATGAAAAAAAAGATTCAATTATTAATTAAATTCTATGGCATCACAAGATAGTCGGACTTGAGCAATCTAGATTTCTTAAGTTTGAAAGGTTGAGAATATTAAGGACTTGGAAATAAGTAGATCTAGCGCTCTGCTCTCCGGCAGTGCCTGGCAAGAAAATTCACGAAATGGCACACATAGGATGTCGAAGATGCCATAGCAACTATTTTCCCACAATTTTATGATGTATATCTAAATAAATCTAGTCATATACGTTGATTCCATGTTTAGATAGATAACATTTAATTGTTAAAGTCAGTGCGTTTTTCCTTCTGCTTTCACTGTACAATGAACAGCACTATAGAAAACAGCCATACAAAGGAGTTACCACCCATCTGGGAAATCATGCAATGCATCATGGGACAAATTGACAGTAGGAGCAAACGCCTCATTCTGTGATTTTTGTCCTTTTTTTAGTTTTTGAGATATATGCTTTTTTTTGTGTGCTTGAATAGTGTATATAGATATAAGTGGATTTTTCTTCTCTTTCCTCTTATGCTATGTGTTTTCGAGTAACAAATAAATATTTTCAGTGTTAGAACTTTGTTTTTCTCAATATATGATATTGTTGTTTTTTTTTGCTGTTTTTTTAAAATTAACTAAAAACCCATTTAGAGAGAAGTCAGTCGTAAAGACATCTTGAAACAAGCGGAGAAGGTGATGGAAGACATGAGCAGTCCAGCCAGTGGCCGAACCATGTTGGAAATTCACTACGAGAACGAGGTGAGAGCTAGACGAGTGTCGGCGGTTAGAAGGCTCTACTAGCAGTTCTTTTTTTTCTTTCCTTTAGCTTCTCTTTCATCTTGTTGTTTCCTTTTAATGCACCCTGAGATCACCGCAAATGGTGGACAGGGTAAATTTCAATTAATCAGTGAGTCTTTGTAATTGGTGTCAGGGATCGAAGGACGGGATGAGATGGAGGAGAGAAAGGAAAGACATGGAAGCAAGATGAGATGTGTGTATGACGGGCTGAGTGTGTGTGTGTCTGTATGTGTGAATATTACACAATGATTACCAGTTAGACTGTGATGTATGATGGTGCGGGTCAATAGTGTTTTGAGTGACATAGTTATAAAGTTATGTACGAAATGCATTTTTGCAACATGCGACATGTCAATCAAAAGAAAAATTGCCTTCTTTTGACAAAATAGATTACTATTATTATTATTATTATTATTATTATTATTATTATTATTATTGTTATTATTATATTTTAATTATTTTTTGTTATTCCCCCTGCATATAACGACAATGTCAAACAGGTGGGCACAGGACTGGGACCTACCTTGAGTTTTACGCCCTGGTGTCCAAAGAGTTGCAGCGTGGCGACCTAGAGCTGTGGAGGGGCGAGTGCGTGTCTACCACCAACCCAGCCGACCCCAACGTCAAGCTGAGCTATGTCCAGTCCCCCTGTGGGCTTTTCCCGTTCCCCCTGCCCCGGGGCTGCAAGGCGGCCCATGTCAACAAGGTCAAGGCCAAGTTCAAGTTCCTTGGCAAGTTCATGGCCAAGGCGTTGATGGACTCTAGAATGGTGAGAACATTTTCAGGGGCTCTCCTTTGTTTTATTTATGTTTTTTTTTGTTCTGTGTGCCGTGTGAACGACGTTGATAGACTGTCAATGCTGTGTGTGATAGACTGCGTGTGAACGACGTTGATAGACTGTCAATGTTGTGTGTGCTGTGTGAACGACGTTGATAGACTGTCAATGTTGTGTGTGCCGATGTGAGCGAGCGTTGATAGACTGTCAATGTTGTGTGTGCTGTGTGAACGACGTTGATAGACTGTCAATGTTGTGTGTGCTGTGTGAGAACGACGTTGATAGACTGTCAATGTTGTGTGTGCCGTGTGAACTGTTGTGTGCCGACGTTGATAGACTGTCAATGTTGTGTGTGTGTGAATGACGTTGATAGACTGTCAATGTTGTCGTAATGCCCCGTACGTTGATAGACTGTCAATGTTGTGTGTGCCGTGTGAACGACGTTGATAGACTGTCAATGTTGTGTGTGCCGTGTGAACGACGTTGATAGACTGTCAATGTTGTGTGTGCCGTGTAGATGAACGACGTTGATAGACTGTCAATGTTGTGTGTGCCGTGTGAACGACGTTGATAGACTGTCAATGTTGTGTGTGCCGTGTGAACGAGCGTTGATAGACTGTCAATGTTGTGTGTGCCGTGTGAACGACGTTGATAGACTGTCAATGTTGTGCCTGTGAGTTGTAGTTGCTATCTTGGCAACGTTCTCAACACCTAAAATCACTGCTTGCATTGGCATTTAAGCACTGGGTGGAACAGAAAGTCCCCGAGAGAAAAAATCAGAAAGCCAGGCATTTTGAAATGCTGGATTGCACCAAATTGATTGTTCTGGTGTATAGCCTTTGTCACCTTGTTAGTTCTTATTTTCACCTTTACTGATAGTAAAAAGGAAAATTACAATTGTCACAATAGTTCTTATGATAATGATAACAATAATAATAATTAAATATTAATACTGAAAAAATGATAATGCTAGATAATAGTAATAGTAATGATTATAATAATGATAACGATGATAATCCTTGTCTGTCAGATTGATCTCCCTTGAGTCGAGTGTTCTACAAATGGATTCTGGCAATGGAGAGCTCCTTTACTTCTAGCGACCTCTACCATGTAGACCCAGTACTGGCTCGTAGCTTCCAGTCCCCTTGAGAAGTTGGCCCACAGCAAGAAGCAGGTTCTCAACGACAATTTGTGGTAAGTAGACGACAATTTTGTGATAAGTAGACCCACACTGGCATCAGTTTGTAGTGTGGCCTGGAGTCTTCTTTCCAGTTTTTTGTTTGTTTGTTTATTTGTTTTTAATTTTCAGTTCTTGTGTCAGTCCTTCTTCGTAAGTGAAAAGCTCATACGACATCCCAAGATGGTGGAACGTAAAATAAACTTCCTTCACATGTGCCGTAACTGCCCATAGAGCTGGAGCTTATCCTGGCTTCTATAGTGTAAAGCAAAACAGGTGATGATAATCACCACTCAACCACTGACTCCACTAGATGGTAGATTACATGAGGGAATTACAACTCACTGCATTAAACCTGGTTTCATTCCTGCGTTATTGCCAGCTTCCAGACAACATGTTATTATGCAAAATAAGTATTCTTTTTTATATACGATGGAAAACAAAAGAAATGTAGAAATGAGGGTTACAATTTAAAAAATTTTTTTTAGGAACTTTAGAAGTTTTATTTCACAGATGTTAGAGGAGGGTATGTGTTTTCTATACACATAAGTTGGCAGCACTGTCTTCCATACCACTTGTAATACATCAAGTCGAATGCTTCATGTCTTCCCCACATGTTTTTGACCAATTGCTTACTTCAATAGGCGGTAGTGCCTTCCAGACCAAATTTTTGCAATGCAGCCACAATTGTAACGCATCAAGTCAAATGCTGACGTCAGTGTTAGGCTCAAACGTTTCAGGGTTTTGAAAAAGAAAAAACAGACAGACTACAAATAATTTCCTTTTGTTATCTCCCCAAACAGACAGAAAGGCCGGCACCAAGCCCTGGCCACGCTGACTCTGGACGGCTGCTCTATTGACGACCTTGACCTCTACTTTGTCCTGCCTGGAAGCAGCAATCTGGAGCTGTGCAAAGGTGGTGGCGACACGCGGGTCACACTGAACAACATAGAGGAATACCTACAGGTGAGGAAGCATGCGTTTTCATACTTGCCAACCAGTATGTATAAAACAAATTAAGTACGTTTTAAAAAATTATTTGAGTCTGTTAGTCTGGTATATGAGGGTTAGCTAACTGTTTTGTTTTAACAAACACTAAGTTAATGGCAGAGGCTCGCAGAGATTGGGGTGAAAGACGGCAGGCGCCAGTCTGAATTCGCACTTCACCAGAAAGGCGGCAACCAGCGGACATCTTATTATTTGCCGTAAAAGGGGGTAAATTCGTGTTGAATCATCATCATCAATGTTTTCTGGCATATTGCTCACCGTCGTGCAAAGTTAGAATTAGTTTGCGCAGTCACTCTGTTTTATGACTTGTCAACTTAGTCAGTGTGAGACAAATCTATGTGAAATTTGGTCATGGCGTTTTGCAATGTGTTAGTTTTGGTGTGGTATTTCACTGCATCCGTATTAGCTATTGTTGCGGCAGTATGACTAGGTTGGCATAGATATAACAAACAGATGGCATGGGGAAAAAATATTTTAATTCTTCATTAGCGTTCTTAGAAGCGGTGAACATTGTATCAGTCATAGAAAATTATTAAACGTCATCACAAAAAAATCACCTGAGTACCTACTCTGTTTTTATTTTCATTCCTCATTTAAATCATGGGTGACATGTCAATGATCTTTTTGTAGCTCGTGTCGAATGAATTTGTTTTCTTTTTCAGCTGGTGTTGCACTGGACACTTGTAGAAGGCGTCAGCCGACAATTTGATGCTTTTAGAGACGGCTTTGAATCTCTCTTCCCCTCTCCACACTCCAGTGTTTTATCCTGAAGAGGTGAGTTTGAATAGCAAATTATAACTAAGACATGAAAACAACAAGAACATTTTTTTTTGTGGTATGAGTCTTGAATAATTGCGTTTTTAGCGAGACCGTAGTGTTGTGAATTTTTAATCAAGACGGCACTGGGTATAAAACATGGCTTCCCCAGGTGTGTTTTTTTCACTATGATGTACTGTTAGGAAAGGTACCTTACTCTGCTTTCCTCACCCCACTCAGTTGTGAATGAGTATCCAGATACGGGTAGAGAAATATCTTGTCAGTATTAGTATGAAGTGCCTAACAGGCTGCTGTACTGTAAGCTCTTCAGCAAGTTGAGAAGAACTTTGAATGATATACAGTCAGTGAGCCTGCACTTGTGTGGGGATACAGACTGTAATAATATCTTTATCTTTAACAAGACTCAGCTGTCAAAAAGAAGAATCATAAACAAGTGCAGTAAGTCCCATACTCATAGTTGAGGACTGGGAAATCAGGAGTCAGAGTCCTGATGTCCCTTGGCATACGGCACAGTCTGGTAGTTTTGCCATTTTGCTCTTCACGCCGCCCTTATTTTAGTCAAACCTGACTAGATCTAGCTAGCCATTTCCCTGCTGGGTGAACAGGAAGGCCAGACAAAATTTGCCGGACTGAGAATCAACTTCAGGCCTCCTGTGTGGCGGCAGTCAAGACACTCTACCGACTGAGCAACCGGGCGCCTCGATAAACAGGACAAGTCGCACATTATATAGACAGAGTCATCATACACAAATCAGAGTTATCAACAAGACAAGTCACACATTCTATAGGCAGTCATCATAGACAAATCAGAGTTATCAACAAGACAAGAGGTTATATGCAAGAGTTAGACCAAGAGAGTTATTGACAAGAGAAACTCTGAGATGATTCCAGAATCGTTGACAAGTCAGTCATGGACAAGACAATGAGATGAATTTGAAGAATTTCGTTAACAATATTTATGCAAAAATTTTGGTGTGTTATGATAATTTTCAATGATTACGAACCTTGGCCATCCTCAGTTGGAGCAGTTGTTTTGTGGCAACTCGACAGAGGCCTGGGACGTCAGGATGCTGACAGACTGCTGCAGACCGGATCACGGATTCACCCACGACTCACAGGCTGTCAGGTTTCTATTCCAGGTTCTCAGCAGCTATGATGTCAGTGAACAGCGAGACTTTCTACAGTTTGTCACCGGTTCTCCCAGGTTAGGTATAAAAAAACAAAAAAACATGAAAACTGTTAATGTTGTGACTTTTTTATGTGATAACAACAGTAGAGGGGGTTATTTACTTTGAAAAATGGCAACGCTGTCTACAAACGCATTTGATTCTTCTGATTATTTATCAAGGGAAACACTAACACATGGGTGTTGAGATATGAAACAGTTTGATTTCAGGAGTTGTCAGAGTTGGAGATTCGGTACAATAAAAAAAATAGATCTTGTGTAGTTTTGATGAAGAAATAAAAAACTCATTAAGAGTTCCCAATCTTTTATTTTATGTTTCTGCTTCAATAGCACAAATGAAAGTTCATTTAACTCCCAGATGTATACCTAATTTCTAACGTGGAAATCAAAGCTCTTGAGCCAAATCTTTGTTATTTTTGTTGTTGGCATAAGAGTTTCAGCAGATAGCTGCGCCTCTTCATGACATACAAAAGCAAAGTGTACTTTTCACCCCTAGTGGATTTGGTGGCCGAGTGGTCAGGCTGCCGGAAATGCTGACGTTATGTTCCTTGGGAAAGACATTTTTAACAAAGACATTTAACATGACATTTTTTCCCCACTTGACAAGATGCAAATGGATGCAAACACTAGCTTGGGAAAGACATTTAACATGCATTTTCCCCACTTGACAAGATGCAAATGGATGCAAACACTAGCTTGGGAAAGACATTTAACATGCATTTCCCCACTTGACAAGATGCAAATGGATGCAAACACTAGCTTGGGAAAGACATTTAAAAACTTGACTGTTTCAGTAAAAACTAACAGACTTGTTTAGGGAGGTGATTATCATCATCACCTATTCTGCTTGGCGCTATAGAAACCGGGATAGGCTCCAGTTCTATGGGCCGTAACAGCCTTGAGGGAACTTGACTTTTACTTATTTGCTCCTCGCATGGAGTTTTTACATATTTTCTGAATTTGTTTCTATTGTGATTAACCTTGCTACCTTTATCAGCTCCCATTCTACCTTCCGGTGTATTGGTTTAGATGCCTTGAATGATCTTTCTCCAGGCTTCCCTGTCCTGATGTAATTTTTGTTTCCTTCCGTGAAGATTAGATTTCTTTGCTTTAGTGCCCTTTTTATATCTTCTTCCCGCTTCCCACGAGATCTGCCTTGATTGACAATTTTTTTAGAATAAGTAAAAAAATTCTTTCCCTTGCCAGGCTTCCGCAGCTTGAATCCGCCGTTGACAATTGTGAGGAAACAGCCGGAAGGGGTGGACAATCCAGACAACTACTTACCGTCGGTCATGACCTGCGTCAACTACCTGAAACTGCCCGACTACTCATCTGTTGAGGTCATGCGTTCCAAGCTCCAAATGGCATCCAAGGAGGGACAACTTTCATTCCACTTGTCTTAGCCGCCACGGATGTATCAGCAGACAAGGTCTATTCCACCACCCCCTCTCACCCACCAACCCATCAGCAATTACAATGCCATCTGAATTTGTTTGTAGAATATGATAAAAAAATTCGGTTGGGGGGGGGGGGGGGGGGGGGTCTTTTCTTTTGGTATTTGCCCTCCCTCCCCCCCTCCTCCCTTTTTTCCCCATTCTTTTTTCTTTTTCTTTCTTTCGTTTTGGTGATGGAGGCGTGTGCTGGGTTTTGGGTGTGTTTTTAAGGGAAGAAAAGTGGGATGGTGTGTTATATTGTGTGTCTCAAGTATCTGGTATTCCTTCCCAACCTTTCATTTCTCTCATCCCCTCCAACCCCTTATCTGCCAATAATGTGGCAACAAATGAAAATACATGAAATGATTCTTTACGTGCATAGCTCTGTCACTTTGTCAGCCCAGTCGGCTTTCCACTTTGGGAGTGGGCAGTTGGCGGGATATGCTTTCCTTTTTTCTTTCATCTTGCTGTTTCCTCTTAATTCACCCTGAGATCAACATAATGGTGAACGGGGTAAATTTCAAAGAAACAAGCAAACCACTTTGAGACGTTAGCTCATTATATCGTTTTATCATTGCTGCTGAATTCTCGCGCCCTCATCCGACTTTTGCTTCTCTCCGTCTCTGAGTTTCTGTCTGTCTGTCTGTCTGTCTCTCTCTCTCTTTCTCTGTGTCTCTCTGTCTCTGTCTCTCTCTGTGTCTGTCTGTCTGTCTGTCTTTCTCTCTCTCTCTCTCTCTCTCTCTCTCTCTCTCTCTCTCTCTCTCTCTCTCTCTCTCTCTCTTTCTCTTTCTCTTTCTCTTTCTCTCTCTCCCTCACATCCCATATTTTTGGAAAAGTCGACATTAAAATATTCCTGCATTGACAACTTGTTAAGCCGCACAGAAAATTGAAAAGAATCCTTGCCATAAAAGGTCATCTCCCTTCTTTGATCTTCACAACCCGAAAAGAATTTATTTAGTATTTTCAAAATGTACATATATAAGTTATATTTTCTGACGAAAGGTTTAGGGTTTAGTTCTCGCTTTAGGTGGTTGTTTTTTTTTGTTGTCCTTTTTTTTTTTTTTGATTCAAAGCTAACTATGGAAGTTTGTAACAAATGTGTTTTTTTTGTTGACTTCCTATTAAATGAAATTTTGATCTTGTCGAATGAGTGTTGTATTCTGTAAATAAAAACCCACTACTAAAGTGACAAAGCATTTTTTTTTCTCTTGATTTTGAATTTTGTAATTTTTGTTGCATTTTGTTTCAGTTCAGCGATTGAGTTGCACTACCAAGACAATAAGAATTTTGTGTGTTATGTGTGTGTGTGTCTGCATCCTGTGGGTAACGGATATGGTGAATAGCTCAAAGAGAGATAGGAAGAAAGAACATTTTGTATATCAGAAAGCCGCATCATCAAAGAGAGAATGCTTCGAGTGTGTAATGCCTGGGAGTTGATGCCAATCTGGACACAAAATCATTAGAACTATATGAGGAAACTCCCTTGATTTTTTAATTTCGGACAACTTTAGTTGTAATCCATTCAAAATCTGTCTAGCCGCCCAACTTGAATTAGTTTTTTGTGTTTTTGTTTTGGTAAGACAATAGAACTTGAGTGGACGACCTCACAGTTTTTTAAAACGTTTAACTCGAGAGGTTTTTCTAACTCGAGAGGTTTTTCCGCCATTGTTCCAGGGGTCAACAAGCTCAGAGTAGATAAATAGTCAAAAATTGCTAATCAGAGAAAGATTGATTCTGATTCTTATTCTGATAAAGTGTAGCACTTCAACAACAGAGTTAACAGAAAGAGGAAAAGTGAAAGTAGCCGATACATCTTTAATCTCCATTCAACTGGAGATCTACCAACACACTATGTGTTCCTTTTTGGACTCTGTAGGGAAAGTGTAACCAACACACTGTGTGTTCCTTTTGGACTCTGTAGGGAAAGTGTAACCAACACACTGTGTGTTCCTTTTGGACTCTGTTGGGAAAGTGTAACCACCACACTGTGTGTTCCTTTTTGGACTCTGTAGGGAAAGTGTAACCAACACACTGTGTGTTCCTTTTGGACTCTGTAGGGAAAGTGTAACCAACACACTGTGTGTTCCTTTTTGACTCTGTAGGGAAAGTGTAACCAACACACTGTGTGTTCCTTTTTCGACTCTGTAGGGAAAGTGTAACCAACACACTGTGTGTTCCTTTTTGGACTCTGTAGGGAAAGTGTAACTAACACACTGTGTGTTCCTTTTTGGACTCTGTAGGGAAAGTGTAACCAACACACTGTGTGTTCCTTTTCGACTCTGTAGGGAAAGTGTAACTAACACACCATGGATTGCTTGAGACTGAAAGTGAAAGAGTTCAAATAAATGTAGAGAGCTGATCAGTAGAAGAACTTAAAAGCGTTGGCATTAGCATCTAGATATCTGCTTGAATGATATGATGATGTCGTTCCTGGGCATATATTGTTGTTGTTTTTCCTTTATACTGCCAATGACTGCCAATAAAATTCTGTATGTCAAGGTTTTCTTTTATTTTCTGCATTTGCAGTCTTTGCTATCAAGACATATTATATGGTGCCTATTATAGGATTATTATTATTGTTATCATTATTATTATTGTTATTATTATTATTGTTATTATTATTATTATTATTATTATTATTATTATTGTGTAGGTTGAAGTTTTTGTTGTTTACTCTCACAGCCTTTGTTTGGGTTGAAAATTCTCTTGTGTTTTTTTTCTTTCTCCCACCCATTGTTTGATTTCCTTCATTTATTTTGTGTTCAATGCCTAACTTACTGGTAGTTGTAGAGTTTTTGGGGCTTTCACTCACTCAACTTCATCATTTGCCGATGTTATCTCGGTACTTTAACTTTTCCGCTATGCTTCTACAATCCTAATACTAATGATATTTGATGTACAGTCATTATTTCCTTCACTCTGGTGACGATAAATCTTTTGAAATGAAAATGAATAAAAAACAATAAATATGATGAATGAAACATATAGCTTTTTTCCTTTCTAGATGAAATTTGAATTTTTTATTAGCTCATTACGTTAAGTCCTGATTTGTAAATTTCAAAAATGAAAGATGGTGAAAAATTCCAAGGCAACAAGATGGATTCGTGAATCCCCATGTCTGTGGTTGAGTGAGTTACGGCCAGTGTGTTCGCTGTGTTGTAGTTTGGCTAGAATTTGAAGTGGTCGTTTTGGCATTAACTGTGTAGCATTAACAGCGACGAAAGTCCAGAGGCAAGGTGTGGGCCTCTCAACCAAGAGGTATAGGGTTCAAGCCCTGCCAACGGTTGAAAAATTTACTCTAGTTTTTATTTGGATCTAAATCTGGTCCAGGTAGGTGGTTATACACCTAGTCCCATCAGAGACGGGCTATTGAAAGGACGTCCTCTTTGCAAATCACAATACTGTGTACCTTAATGATCCTTTACCTGTTTACAGGACAGTCCGGGCAAAATTAAAAATCCTACCAAAAACCCTGAGATCACCTTAGTTGTGGATGTGGGTAAATCAACGTAGCACTAACTCATCTGCTTGATATAGAGCCCCTGATTGTTTGTGCCTGGACACACCTATTTTCAAGTTAAACAAACGGCTGTGTAACAATAAAAATATTGACAGAAATAATCGCTCAAAACTTGGAAACAAATTGAAATTTGTAAAGGACTCTTAGGTTTGACCTGGAAGTAGTATTAGGTCACTGAATTTTAAAAACCTGGGTAAAGGGATTGGATTAGAATAAAGAAGGTTTGTCAAACCGAATGTTGTGGTCTTAAGTCCAACCGTAACGGATGGTGCAAGCCGATTCTTTTGACAGACATGTGTATGTAAATACTGTCTAGGCTGTGTGCCCTCCCTGAAGTCAATGGAAGTGGTGTTGGTGGTCTGAGATTAGGTTGCTAGTTTTAGGGTCGTGAGGTCCTGGGTTCGAATCCTGGGTGTGCTGGTGCTAGGTTCGACATTGTGCTCCTTGGGAAAGACAATCAACATATACATTTCTTCAATCAGCCCAAGTGCAAAATGGGTACCAGTGTTGGCTTGGGAGCAAAATCTGTGATTGACTAGTGTCATGTTTAGGAGTATAATGTATTATGAGTACCTGTTCCGCTCACAGTCACACTACTAACACTATAGAAAGTGGGATAAGTTGATAAGTTTCACCTTTATTCAATCACAGCCCTACTTTACTAAACTCATTGAAGAGAAACGTGCGTTTGGAGGAGGAAAAACATTTAGAGACGATTTCTTTCCGACTTAAGACTTTGAGACAGGCAGGTACTGAAAAGAGATTGTCGCCGTTAAATTGACAGCTATGGGCTCTTGTATTATAATGATTAATTGTTGTGTTATATTGAATTTTTTATTTGTCTCTTCAATTAGTGTGTTTATAAGAATTAAGTAAGGAGAGATGATGTACATAGCTACTAAATACTATGTTTTTATCATCTAATGGTTTCTCTTGTCCTTGAGGCGTTTTTAAAATATCATTTTTTAACACTTTGTCTTTTTAAAAATGTCAATTTAGGTCCATGGAACATTGGAACACGGGGGGGGGGGGGGGGGGAAACGTTGAGGGAAATTATTTCTTCAATTTAAAAAATTCAATCATGGTTTCAATGCTTTTAATCTTTCTTTGCCATATATAATATATATATATATATATATATATATATATATATAGTAAAAACATGTATCTGACATTGTTGAAATTTAAAAAATCAGACGATATATATATAGTAATACACTGTGAAATGGTGGTCTCTCTTGGAGAGAACAGATGTTTTGTGTCCTTCCTGTTGTTGTGAGTACAGCCTCTCCCTGTGTAGCTGAACTTTCTCTCTCAAAGCTGCATTTTTGACAAACAAAATTCACTTTCCTTTTTGTTTGCTCTTTTGTTTGGATATTTGGTCTTGCTTTTGAGTAGAAGAGGAAGGAGTGAGTGAGCGAGTTATGTGCATGGTATGAGGGGAGGGGAGGAGATGGAAGGGGAGGGGGAATGAAAAGCGTGTCAATATTGTTACTATGGTAACTCATTATACATACAACAACAACAGTATTTTGTGCTATGGAATTTTGGAATGGAGAAAGGAGAGAGGAGTGTCACAAATGTAGACAAATTGAAAAAACAGATTCCACATGATGACTTCTTTGTAAATTGCTATTTTTGTCTTTGCTTATTTTTATTATTATTATTATTGTTATTAGTATTATTATTATTATTATTATTATTATTATTATTATTATTATTATTATTATTATTATTATTATCTCTATTCATGATCTGAACTAAAGGAAAATGTGGAAGGTCATATGAGTTATATTACATTATATTATTAAATAGAACATAAATAAACATTCGTTTGAAAATATCATGCCATGTCATCATTTTATTATTATTATTATTATGTGAGCATATCATCTACCATCGATTTTGTCTCTCTCTCTCTCTCGTTTTTTCCCTTGGATATACCTGCATGCACATTGCTTGCTGATTGACTTTTATTTCTATGGAAAGATCTTTCCCCAAGCATTATCGAGGAAATCCTGTCAGAGGTCTGTCGCCTTGCTCTGGCACTCTGTTTTTTTAATTCTATCTCCACTAATTAATGCTTTTTTGTGATGTGTGAGGATGTGTGAGTGTAAATGTGTGAGTGTAAATGTGTGAGTGTAAATGTGAGAGTGTAAATGTGTGAGTGTAAATGTGTGAGTGGAAAGTGTAAATGTGGGAGTGGAAAAGCCAGAGTAATGTGTGAGTGTAAATGTGAAAAGAGAGAGAGAGAGAGTGAAAGAAAAACAACCCTTGTCGTAGTGATGAAATGATGATATTGCGATTTCATCTTTAATGAAGGTCGGAGAGTGTCACAGTCTGGTGAGTGTGGAAGCTCTCAAAGAGGGAGAGGGAGAGGGCTCGTAACCCTTCCACTTTGACACCCCCATACGTTCAATGCAAATACACATCTCACATTTTGTTTTATTCACAAAATCAATCAATGCCTTAGTCTTTAATTGCTGATTGGCTGAAATGCTACTGTATGTAAATCAGTTAAAAAACAAACATCGGAGTGCGTCCCCAAGTTTTTAAAACTAGAAATATGATACATAACCGGTTTTGTCTTTTGTTTATTATTATTAATATTATTATAATATTATTATTATTACTATTATGATTATCATTATTTTTATTAGTTATTATTTTTATTATTATTATTATTGTTATGTGTCGTATGTCAACGTATTAAACCATTTTGTCATAATAAACTTTTCAAAAAGAATTTGTCATTTGAAATGAATTTGAGAGATGAAGTGTCTGATTGATGAAGGTGGCGATGTTAAATTGAGTTTTTATGGTTGTTATAAAGATCAATGTATTTGTTGGTTTGGTTTTTTATGGGGACGGGGGAGGGGGCTGAGTGATGCCTTTTGATGTACTGGAATTTGAAATGACTGGCAGATCCAAGATGAGTTTGATAAAGGAATGCTATTCTGCAGATCTAATATGAATGTGGAGTTTGATAACGGAATGCTTTTCTGCAGATCTAATATGAATGGAGTTTGATAACGGAATGCTTTTCTGCAGATCTAATATGAATGAGAAGTTTTGAATGCTTTTCTGCAGATCTGATATGAATGAGGAGTTTGAATGGAATGCTTTTCTGCAGATCCAATATGAATGAGGAGTTTGATAACCGAATGCTTTTCTGCAGATCAATATGAATGAGGAGTTTGATAACCGAATGCTTTTCTGCAGATCCAATATGAATGAGGAGTTTGATAACCGAATGCTTTTCTGCAGATCCAATAGTTTGAATGAGGAGTTGAATGATAACCGAATGCTTTTCTGCAGATCCAATATGAATGAGGAGTTTGATAACCGAATGCTTTGCTACAGCCAATATGAATGAGGAGTTTGATAACAAGCTACAGCCGCAACAAGAGCATCCAATTTAAACTGGCGCAGCAAAGCATGTGAAAGGCTGTTGGGTATCTGGGTTTCAGTTTCAGGGTAGTGTATTATATACCTCGATAGTCAGATACCAATCACAGGGCCTGTCTGCCAGAAATGTCTACATTGTCTGTGCCAGAACTGTCTGCACCATCTGTGGCAGAACTAACTTGCATTGTCTGTGTAAGAACTGTCTGCATTGTCTATGCCAGAACTGTCTGCATTGTCTGTGACAGAACTGTCTGCATTATCTGTGCCAGAACTGTCTGCATCGTCTGTCCTAAAAATGTCTACATCGTCTGTGCCAGAACTGTCTGCATTGTCTGTGCCAGAACTGTCTGCATCATCTGTGCCAGAACTGTCTGCATTGTCTGTGCCAGAACTGTCTAAATCGTCTGTGCCAGAACTGTCTGCATTGTCTGTGCCAGAACTGTCTACATCGTCTGTGCCAGAACTGTCTGCATTGTCTATGCCAGAACGGTCTTCATCGTCTGTGCCAGAACTGTCTGCATTGTCTGTGCCAGAACTGTCTACATTGTCTGTGCCAGAACTGTCTGCATTGTCTATGCCAGAACTGTCTACATCATCTGTGCCAGAACTGTCTACATCGTCTATGCCAGAACTGTCTGCATTGTCTGTACCAGAACTGTCTACATCGTCTGTGCCAGAACTGTCTGCATTGTCTATGCCAGAACTGTCTACATCGTCTGTGCCAGAACTGTCTGCATTGTCTATGCCAGAACTGTCTTCATCGTCTGTGCCAGAACTGTCTGTATCGTCTGTGCCAAAAATGTCTTCATCGTCTGTGCCAGAACTGTCTGCATGGTCTGTGCCACAGAACTGTCTGCATTGTCTGTGCCAGTAACTGTCTGCATGGTCTGTGCCAGAACTGTCTGCATGGTCTGTGCCACAGAACTGTCCATTGCCTGTGCCAGAACTGTCTGCATTGTCTGTGCCACAGAACTGTCTGCATTGTTTGTGCCAGAACTGTCTGCATTGTTTGTGCCAGAATTGTCTACATCGTCTATGCCAGAACTGTCTGCATTGTCTGTGCCAGAACTGTCTGCATCATCTGTGCCAGAACTGTCTGCATTGTCTGTGCCAGAACTGTCTGCATTGTCTGTGCCAGAACTGTCTGCATCGTCTGTGCCAGAATGGTCTGCATTGTCTGTGCCAGAACTGTCTGCATTGTCTGTGCCAGAACTGTCTGCTTTGTCTATGCCAGAACTGTCTTCATTGTCTGTGCCAGAACTGTCTACATTGTCTGTGCCAGAACTGTCTGCATTGTCTGTGCCAGAACTGTCTGCTTTGTCTGTGCCAGAACTGTCTGCATTGTCTGTGCCAGAACTGTCTGCATTGTATGTGCCAGAACTGTCTGCATTGTCTGTGCCTGGATCTTGTGGTTTTTAAACTTTTGTTTGGGGTTGGGTTTCTTTGGGTTGGTGTTTTTTCTTGTTGATTGTCAATGTCATAGTAATTAGTATTGATGTTGTACTCCGTGAGTTAAACTATCTCACTATCACGTACATTGAATTTGAAATATCCTTTTGATACTGTAGTATATTGCTATTTCACTAGTAATATCCATCATTTATTTCCACGAGTCCTCTATGACAGTTGCCGTAGTATCATGAGGCAGTTGACAGACTTTGCTGATAGGTACGGCTTCTTTCACTTTCAATCTTGCTATTTCCTATAAACTCACCCTGAGACCACCGTATATGGTGGACGTGGTAAATTGCAATTCAACAAAAGGAAGTTTGTTGTATCGTGAGGGGACTGCAAATTACAAAACTTGCAATTAATTAACTTTTAACATTATCATTGCTTTCTAGCTACCTACCCACCTACCTATCTACTTACCTACCTACCTGTGTGGGAGGTTGATAGGGATACTGGTAGGCCCTACTTCTTTCCTTTCTCTTTTTCACATTTATGTGTTTATCTTTGCTATTTCTTTTGAATTCACACCGAGATCTCCGCATATGGTGGACTGGGGGTACATATCAATGAAGCAAACAAACAAACAAAGCCTTCCTGTCTGTATGTATGTATGTCCTCCCATCTCATCTGTTCCTTTTGGAACAGGTAATAACAGCGAAAAACAAGCTGGAATGAATGGACATATATATCTTTCTATATATATATATATATATAAAGTAAAATAGTTACAATCAACTGATTTACTTTTCTGATTATGATACTGATATTCTTATTGTGTCTATGTTGTCAAAGTAATATTCAAATTGGCTTTGGGTTTCATCAATCCACCGTGTGTATTGTTGACTGGGTGTTGGGGAATGGGTGGGTGTGTGTGTGTGTATGTGTCCATGAATTGATTTGAATTGACACATTATTGATTCTACCTATCTGTGTGTGTGTGTGTGTGTGTGTGTATGTGTAATAAAGCTAACACCTATAGTGATGATGATGTGACATTTTCAAAAAAATTTTTATAATGTGTTGCAAATTGAAATGCATTTTTACTGCTTCCTTTGTTTTGCATGAGTGAAGACGCCTAAGACTAAGACTAAGACTAAGACTAAGACTAAGACCAAGGACTTCACTCGCTGTATATTCGGTTCTTTTAACTTGCTAGCTTACCTTTTATTTCTTATTTGGATTGGACACCCGTCTTTTTGCGTGGGCAGTCGATGAGCGATGGCTGTAGTGGTAGGTCATTCTCCTTTACTTATGGTTGTAGTGGTAGGTCATTCTCCTTTACTTATGGTTGTAGTGGTAGGTCATTCTCCTTTATGGTTGTAGTGGTAGGTCATTCTTCTTTACTTATGGTTGTAGTGGTAGGTCATTCTTCTTTACTTATGGTTGTAGTGGTAGGTCATTCTCTTTACTTATGGTTGTAGTGGTAGGTCATTCTCCTTTACTTATGGTTGTAGTGGTATGTCATTCTCCTTTACTTATGGTTGTAGTGGTAGTGGTAGGTCATTCTCCTTTACTTATGGTTGTAGTGGTAGGTCATTCTCCTTTACTTTTACTTTTACTCTTGTACATGACAGTGCAGTCATCTTGTTGTTGCGTCCTCCTCTTAATTTTCACTCTGAGAATGAGATCCTCGCATATGCTGGATGAGGTAAATAGTAAATGTCAAAGAAGCAGAAAGTCATCCGTTTCTACTTTCACTTTTTGACTTTGACAGGTGGTTGAATGGCGCTCCTGGTAGGTCATTCTTCTTGCCTTTTACTTTTACTCTTTCATTTCTCTTTCATTTAATTGTTTCCTCTTAATTCACCTTGAGATCACCACAATGGTGGACGGGGTAAATTTCAATTAAACAACTTAAACAAAACCTGAGACCACCAATAATAATGGACAGGGTACATTTCTTCAGTTAAGCAAAAAATTCATACTCTTTGACAGGTCTTTCATTTTGACATTTGCTTTTACTTGAAGTCACCCTGAGATCACCAACGCGGACAGAAAAATTGCAATGGAACCTCTAGCTTTTAACTTTCATGGGGTTGGGTTTGTTGTTTGTCGGGGGGGGGGGGGGGCTATGGATCTGTCCTCATGCTTCTCCTTTTTCTTCATTATGATTGTAATGCTTTTTAAGGTGCCGACCAGTACGTAAAAAGCATGTTTTTTGTGTGGGTTTTTTGTTTTGTTGGGGGTTGGCTCAGTCTGTAAGTCTGTATTTGCCTTGATAGCACGTATTTGAGAGTGTTGGCTCAAAGTCTGTAAGTCTGTATTTGCCTTGTTAGCACGTATTTGAGGATGTTGGCTCAGTCTGTAAGTCTGTATTTGCCTTGATAGCACGTATTTGAGGGGGTTGGCTCAAAGTCTGTAAGTCTGTATTTGCCTTGATAGCACGTATTTGAGGGTGTTGGCTCAAAGTCCGTAAGTCTGTATTTGCCTTGATAGCACGTATTTGAGGGTGTTGGCTCAAAGTCTGTAAGT
>JAXRKP010001154.1:95000-102500 GCA_037039925.1 Doris montereyensis
AGTTGGTTGATTGATTGGTTGGTTTGGTTGATTGGTTGGTAGATTGGTTGCTTGCTTGGTTTAGTTAGTTGGTTGATTGATTGGTTGGTTTGGTTGATTGGTTGGTAGATTGGTTGCTTGCTTGGTTTAGTTAGTTGATTGATTGATTGGTTGATTGGTTGATTGGTTGGTAGATTGGTTAGCTTGCTTGGTTTAGATTGGTTGATTGATTGGTTGATTGATTAATTGATTGGTAGGTTGGTTGATTGGTTATTTGGTTGCTTGATTAATTGATTGGTAGGTTGGTTGATTGATTATTTAATTGACTTGATTAATTGATTGGTTGATTGATTAATTGATTGATTAATGACTGATTGGTTGATTGATTGATTGATTGATTAATTGATTGATTGATTAATTGATTGGTTAATTGATTTGTTGCTTGATTGATTGATTTGATTTGTTAATTGATTGATTGATTAATTGATTGGTTGATTGATTGATTGGTTGCTTGATTGATTGGTTGATAGCTGGTACTGTGCACCCCATGTAGTTTAGGACTCAAATGAATTAGCCGATTCTGGGATGAAGGATTTAAAGTTGGTGAGCCTGCACTTATGCGAGAATACTGACTAATAATCCAGATTGATCGTTATATATATATATATATATATATGATTTGGTGTCTTCAGGATCTCATTCATCTTTACATTGCTGACAACAAAGTTGAAGTCATTCCTGAGGACATCCACAAGATGAAGTCCCTCGTGACCCTTGACCTTTCCAACAATGGCATCAAGGACGTTCCGCCAGCGCTTGGTGAGGGCATAGAATCGATATTTGCTTGTTGATGTTGTACTTGTTTTTTGTGTGGTGATGGAAGTGGCACTGGGATGTCGTTTATCAAATTTAAACCTCGGGTGTAATAGTAGTATATGCAGTATACATAGTAATAGTATACATAAAAGTATACATGTTCATGTTAGGATATTGGTAATAGTATACATAGTATACATAGAAGTATACATGTTAGTATACATAGTAATATTATACATAGAAGTATACATGTTAGTATAATGGTAATAGTATACATAGCAGTATACATGTTAGTATACATAGTAATAGTATACATAAGTATACATGTCAGATACATAGTAATAGTTTACATAGAAGTATACATGTTAGTATATTAGTGATTATACATTATTATGACTAAGATTATTATATTATTATTATTAGTATTACTATTATTATTATTATTATTATTATTATTATTATTATTATTATAATTAGTATTATTATTATTATTATTATTATTATCATTACTAGTATTATCATTATTATTATCATTATTATTATTATTATTATTATTATTATTGTTATTATTATTATAATTATTATTATTATTATTATTATTATTATTATTATTATTATTA
The DNA here is from genome assembly GCA_037039925.1 of Doris montereyensis. Classification (NCBI taxonomy): domain Eukaryota; kingdom Metazoa; phylum Mollusca; class Gastropoda; order Nudibranchia; family Dorididae; genus Doris; species Doris montereyensis. Next base: position 96,416 of record JAXRKP010001154.1, read on the forward strand.
TTATTATTATTATTATTATTATTACTAGTATTATTATTATAATTATTATTATTATTATTATTATTATTATTATTATTATTTTTATAATTATAAAGTTATTATTACTATTATTATTATTAGTAGTAGTAGTAGCATTAGCAGCATTATAATAATAATTATTATTAATATTAATAAAATATTATTACTATTATTATTATTATTATTATTATTAATAATAATAATTATCAGCAGCAGCAGCAACAGTAGTAGTAGTAGTAGTAGTAGTATTAATAGTAGTAGTAGTAGTAATAATAATAGTAGTAGTAGTAGTATAATAGTAATAGTAGTAGTAGCATCAGCAGCAGCAGCAATAATAGTAGTAGTAGTAGTAGTAGTAGTAGCAGTAGTAGCATATAGTAGAAGCAGCAGCAGTAGTAGTAATAGTAGTAGTAGTAGTAGTAGTAGTAGTGGAAGTAGTAGTAGTAGCAGTCGTAGCAGTCGCGTTATGAGCAGCAATAATAATAATAATAATAATAATAGCAATATAATAATTATAATAATAACAGCATATTAGCAGCAGCAGCAGCAGCAGCAGCAGCAGCAGCCGACAGCAGCAGTAGTGCAGCAGTAGTAGTAGCAGTTGTAACAGCAGCAGCAGCAGCAGTAGTAGTAGTAGTATAGCAGCAGCAGCAGCAGCAGCAGTAGCGGTATTGGCAGTAGTAGCAGTAACAGCGATAGCAGCAGTATAGCAGCAGTAGCAGCAGCAGCCGTGACAGCAGCGTTGCAGAGTAGCAGCATTATTATTATTAGCAGTGGCAGTAGTAGTAGTAGCGTAGTAGCAACAGCTTATTAGCAGTAGTATTGTAGTAGTAGTAGTAGTAGCAGTAGTAGTTGTAACAGTAGTTGTAGCAGCAGCAGCAGCAGTAGTAGCAGTAGTAGTAGTAGTAGTAGCAGCAGCAGTATTGTTTATCTTTAAATAATACGAAGAGGATCAGTAACTGGGTTGGGTTGGGTTTTGTTTTTACTGTAAGCCCTATAAAAAATGGCAAGTTGACATCCTTCCTGTTATCTGACCCCTGAGTCACCTGAAGACCTTGAAAATCCTCAACGTGTCCAAGAACAAGATCCGCGAGCTGCCCGAGTCACTGGGCCATGACCAGGTGCTGACCTTCCTTGATATCTCTCACAACCGACTGACTGTGCCTTTGCCCCAGACCTGCGCAAACTCAGGAACCTGGGACATTCCACACATCAGCAACAACGAAATTGTGGCCATCCCAAAAAGTCCATTGAGTATTTGTACCAGGGTAAAAACAACCCAATACAAAGCAGAAGTACAGTTGACTTGTCCCTCTTTTTTATTTGTTTTCAGTGTAATTATCATCGTAATCGTCGTAATCATTATTATCATCGTCCGCATCATCCTCGTCGTCGCAATCATTCTTCTCACTAGCATCGATAATATCATCATCATCATCATTATCATCCTCATCAAGATGATCAAACCATCGTCACCAAGATTTTCTCTTCTTCTCGTGGACGGTTGGCGGGAGGTGTTGGTAGGTTCACTGCTTTCCTCTAATCTTTCACTTTCACTTTCTCTTTCCTTTTCATCTTGTTGTTTCTCTGGATTCACCCTATCACCACATGCTGTGGACAAGTAGAACCGATTAAACACTACAAACTTTTTGTTCTCTTCTCCTCCCCCTCCCCTTCTCGTTCTCCTCCTCCCCCTCCCCCCTCGTTCTCCTCCTCTCCCTCCCCCTTCTCGTTCTCTCCTCTCCCCACACTTCTCGTTCTCCTATCATCACAATTCTCGTTCTCCTCCCTCTTTCCTCCCCCTTATACTATTAATATTAGTATTATTATTATTATTATTATTATTATTATTATTATTATTATTATTATTATTATTATTATTATTATTATTATTATTATTATCATCATTATTAGTACTGTTGTTATCATTCTTATTACTGTTTTTATTATTCTTTTATTTTTTAATATTATCATTATTATTATTATTATTATTATTATTATTATTATTATTATTATTATTATTATTATTATTATTATTATTATTATTATTATTATTATTATTATTATTATTATTATTATTATTATTATTATTATTATTATTATTATTATTATTATTATGATTATTATTATTATTATTATTATTATTATTATTATTATTATTATTATTATTATTATTATTATTATTATTATTATTATTATTATTATTATTATATTATTATTATTATTATTATTATTATTATTATTATTATTATTATTATTATTATTATTATTATTATCATATTATTATCATTATCATCATCATTATTATTATCATCATCATCATCATCATCATAATCATTATCATCATCATCATCATTATTATTATTATTATTATTATTATTATTATTATTATTATTATAATTATTATAATTATCATTATCATTATTATTATTATTATTATTATTATTATTATTATTATTATTATTATTATTAGTATTATTAGTATTATTATTAAGGATTTTTTTACAATGACAGTGTGTCTTGCATTCACCCCACATCACGCCATCACTCCCCCCTCTCCACTCCCCTCCCCCTTTTTTTTTTTTCAATCGACCAATCGCCAGGTGAGGTCCCTCAACGTAGGTACCAACCAACTCAATGAGCTGGTTCTACCAAAGACCTTGGACCAATCTATACCTATCCGACAATCCATTGACCTTGAACTTTACAGACCACAAATCACTGTTCCACATTATGGGCGACAAAGATCCATTTTAAGGTAAGGGAGGTTTTCCACAGTCAGGAGGAGTCTGTTTGGACAACACACCTACCCATTGGTTTCACTAGGAGGTGTCAGGGGAGTCTGTTTGGACACACCCACACACCTACCCATTGGTTTCACTATATGAGGTGTCAGGGGGAGTCTGTTTGACACACCCACACACCTACCCATTGCATGGTGGTTTCACTATATGAGGTGTCAGGGGAGTCTGTTTGGACACACCCACACACCTACCCATTGCTTTCACTATATGAGGTGTCAGGGGGAGTCTGTTTGGACACAACCACACACCTACCAATTGTTTCACTATATGAGGTGTCAGGGGGAGTCTGTTTTGGACACACCCACACACCTACCAATTGATTTCACTATATGAGGTGTCAGGGAGTCTGTTTGACACACCCACACACCTACCCATTGCTTTTCTATGAGGTGTCAGGGGGAGTCTGTTTGGACACACTCCATTGGTTTCACAATTGATGGTGTCAGGGGAGTCTTTTTGGACACACCCACACACCCACCATGGTGTTGAGTCTGTTTCACCTGGTGGTTTTCATTGAGTGTCGGGAGTCTATTTTATTGGTTCATATATGAGGTGTCAGGGAGTCTGTTTGGACACCTCCACACACCTGCCAATTGATTTCACTCCATATGAGGTGTCAGGGAGTCTGTTTGGACACACCCACCACACTATATGAGTGTCATGAGATGTCTGTTTTCACTATCAATTGAGGGTGTCAGGGGAGTCTGTTCGTTGGACACACCCACCAATTGCTTTCACTATATGAGGTGTCAGGGGAGTCTGTTTGGACACACCCACACACCCACCAAGTGGTTTCACTATATGAGGTGTCAGGGGGAATCTGTTTGGACACACCCACACACCCAATTGGTTTCACAGTGTCCTGTTTGGACACACCCACACACCTGGTGGTTTCACAGGTGTCAGAGGTCTATTTCCACATTGGTTTCACTAAAGTGCCAGGGAATTTGGACACCTCACACCTACCCATTGGTTTCACCAACAAGCAACGACTACACAACTGGTGGTTTAAAGGAAGTCTGTTTGGACACCCATGAGTGGTTTCTTAGATGTCAAGAGTCTGTTTGGACACACACCCACAGTGGTTCACCTGTAGAGGTGTCAGTCTGTTTGAACACACCCACCAATTGGTTTCACTAAAGGTGTCACTTAGACAAGATTCTTAAAAGTCTGTTTCACCCTGTGGTTTCACTATATGAGTGTCAGAGGGAGTCTGTTTGGACAAACTGTGCTTTCACTATATGAGGTGTCAGTCTGTTTAGACAAAACAATTGCTTTTAAAAGAGTCTGTTCCCACATGGCCTAGTGTCAACAAACTAAACACCAGACAAAACTTTAAAAGATCTGTTTGGACACACACTACCTACCAATTGCTTTCACTATATGAGTGTAGTCTGTTTGGACAAACTAAAACACTTAGAGGTGTCGAAGTCTGTTTAAAGACTACACATGGTTTCCTGGTGTAACAAACTAAGGTGGTTTTCACTTATGAGGTGTCAAGTCTGTTTGGATTGATTTCACTATATGAGGTGTCAAGACTTTCACACACCCATTGGTTTCACTATATGAGGTGTCAGGGGAGTCTGTTTTGGACACACCCACCAATTGGTTTCACTTATGAGGTGTCAGGGGAGTCTGTTTGGACACAACACACCCACCAATTGGTTTCACTATATGAGTGTCATGGCTGTTTGGACACACCCACACACCCACACACCCAACACTATAGAGGTGTCAGACATCAGTAAACGAAGTAATCACTATGAGGTGTCGAATGTTTTCACCAACAAGCAACGAAACCAAAAGGAAGTTTTTCACCAACTGAGACACTTAGACAAATTTAAAAGACACATGCACATGGCCTGGTGTAACAAACTAAACACTTAGACAAGACTTTTCACAATGGCCTGGTGTAACAAACTAAACACTTAGACAAAACTTTAAAAGACTTTCCCACATGGCCTGGGTATAACAAACTAAACACTTAGACAAAACTTTAAAAGACTTTCACATGCACATGGCCTGGTGTAACAAACTAAACACTTAGACAAAACTTTAAAAGACTTTCACACATGGCCTGGGTGTAACAAACTAAACACTTAGACAAAACTTTAAAAGACTTTCACAATGGCCTGGTATAACAAACTAAACACTTAGACAAGACTTTAAAGACTTTCACACATGGCCTGGTGTAACAAACTAAACACTTGACAAAACTTTAAAAGCACATGGCCATGGCCTGGTAACAAACTAAACACTTAGACAAGACTTAAAAGACTTTTCACACATGGCCTGGGTGTAACAAACTAAACACTTAGACAAACTTGGACTTTCACATGCACATGGCCTAGTACAACAAACTAAACACTTAGACAAACTTTAAAAGACTTTCACATGCACATGGTGTAACAAACTAAACACTTAGACAAAACTTTAAAAGACTTTCACACATGGCCTGGTATAACAAACTAAACACTTAGACAAAACTTTAAAAGACTTTTACACATGGCCTGGTATAACAAACTAAACACTTAGACAAAACTTTAAAAGACTTTCACACATGCACATGGCCTGGTATAACAAACTAAACACTTAGACAAAACTTTAAAGACTTTCACACATGCACATGGCCTGTATAACAAACTAAACACTTAGACAAAACTTTAAAAAGACTTTCACACATGCACATGGCCTGGTATAACAAACTAAACACTCTAGACAAAACTTAAAAAGACTTTTACACATGGCCTGGTGTAACAAACTAAACACTTAGACAAAACTTTAAAAGACCTTTCGACACACTATACTAAACACTTAGACAAAACTTTAAAAGACTTTCTTAACATGGATGGTATAACAAACTAAACACTTAGACAAAACTTTAAAGACTTTCACATGGCCTAGGTGTAACAAACTAAACACTTAGACAAAACTTTAAAACTTTCACACAGGGCAGGTATAACAATAAACTTAGACAGATTTCAGACTGAACACTGAGTATAACAAACTAAAGATGGAAAGACTTGCAGATAAGTGTTGATAATTATACAGGGTGCCAACAAACAGAAGATAGACAAGACTTTAGCATAAGTTAATTAATTTGTAAGTTAATTAATTTGTAAGTTAATTAATTTCCTATAAAGCTATAAATGCCCCACTGCCCAGCGGGTGGTTAGCGGGGCGTAACGGTGGGTCCACACTTTTCCTTTCACTTTTAAATTATTTTTTACTTATCCTTTCATCTTGATGCTTCCTCTTAATTT
>JAXRKP010001154.1:107500-122500 GCA_037039925.1 Doris montereyensis
AGTTAATTTATTACTAGTCTTTTTTGAACTTAATTTTAATATTGAATCTTTTGTAATGTGCCTTATTTGTTTAAATGTTTACTTAATTATATTTTTATGTAAGCAAAATCATAGACCAATAAATTAATTCATTAGTTAATGAAGTTATCTATTTCATTACTTTCTTATCGTTTTGATTATTTTCCGATCTGAAATTAATTGTGAACCATCTTGACTTAGACATACACATTTCCATCTACGTAGAATTTGATAAACTAGTCGAGTTCACATTCAAACATTTTACATCCTACCCCCCCCCCTCCCCTCCCTACATCCTTCCACTAAACTGACGCACACAAAACATCAGGGAATTCTCAAGCTGTGTCACCTTGAAGAGCTTGACCTGAGCTACAACCGAATGAAACTCATGCCGGACGACTTGGGCAGTCTGAACAAGTTGAAACGGCTGGATGTGTCCAACAACGAGCTGGTCAACTTCCCCAGGACAGAGTGGACATCCTGGCTTCCCTAGAGGAACTGGACGTCTCCCAAGAACCACATAGACATCATGCCCATGGGATTCCCCTACCTGTACAGGCTCAAGGTAGGCCTAGTTAGTCACAATAAACACTTCTCGTATAGCGCCCCACCCCGATATATATCAAGCTCAGAGCGCGCAGACATGGATAAACATTATAATCAAGACATATGCATATTATATAATTTACACACACACCAACGCAATTTACACGTCAGCCACGCATAACAAACATATTTCAAAGCATAGGATGACAATATTGAACAACATTTATGACAGCAGTAAGAAATATGAATCTGTGTGGGTTTTATGGCTGTGTGGAAAACAGGTGGTTTTAAGTTTTTTCTTAAATGTCTCAGTTGATTCTATTTCTCTCAAGTGTTTGGTGAGAGAATTTCAAACTTTGGGCGTAAAGTGAGGAAGACTTTGCACCAACTGTTTCAAGGCGTCTACGAGGGACTGTTATCTTTTTTGTATCCGCTGAAAATCTAAGTTGCCGATTTTGAACGTATGGAGCGATCACGTGAGATAGGTAGATGAGGGGGGGTGATTGTAGCAATACACTACCACACTGTTCATTATTGGACTAAAATGTTCCCTACCACTATATCCGGCGATTTCAGGGTTGACAAAGAGAAATCAGTAAGTAGACAATTAAGAGAATATTGAAAGAGGTGATATGTAATAAGGTGGAGACTACCAGCATCACCTGTCAATCAATCACACACACACACACATACAGATACACACACACACACGCACACTGTTGATTGTTATGTAGGTTATTGTATGGAAGTAAATATTTGTGTGTGTGTGTGTGTGTGTTTGTGTTTTGATAAATACACTGATATAAGAGAGAGAGAGAGAGAGAGAGAGAGAGAGACAGAGAGAGAGAGGAGAGAGAGAGAGATGGAAGAGATGGAGAGAGAGAGAGAGAGAGAGAGAGAGAGAGAGAGAGAGACAAAAGAGAGAGAGAGAGAGAGAGAGAGAGAGAGAGAGAGAGAGAGAGAGAGAGAGAGAGAGAGAGAGAGAGGAAGAGAGAGAGAGAGAGTGAGAGAGAGAGAGGGAGGGAGAGAGAGAGAGGGAGGGAGAGAGAGGGAGGAGAGGGAGGGAGGGAGAGAGAGAGAAAGGGGAGGGAGGGAGGGAAGGGAGAGAGAGAGAGAGAGAGAGAGAGAGAGAGAGAGGGAGAGAGAGAGAGAGAGAGAGAGAAAGAGAGAGAGAGAGAGAGAGAGAGAGAGAGAGAGAGAGAGAGAGAGAAAGAGGAGGAGGGAGGGAGGGAGGGAGGAGGGGGAGGGGGGAGAGGGAGCGAGCGAGTGAGAGAGAGAGAGGGGGAGGGAGGGAGGGAGGGGGGAGGGAGGGAGAGGGAGAGCGGGAAGGGGAGGGGGGAGAGGGAGAGGGAGGGAGAGGGAGGAGGAGGGAGAGAGAGAGAGAGAGAGAGAGAGAGAGAGAGAGAGAGAGAGAGAGAGAGAGAGAGAGGGAGAGAGAGAGAGAGAGAGAGAGAGAGAGAGAGAGAGAGAGAGAGAGAGAGAGAGAGAGAGAGATATTTCTATTAATCATCAGTGGCATAAATACTCTGTGAAAGAGATACACTAAGAACATTCCTAACTTTTTATTGACTGTTCAAACATTTCTACTTGTATCCACTGTTTGAAACATTTCTACTTTTATCGACTGTTGAAACATTTCTACTTTTATCGACTATTCAAACATTTTCTCCAGAAACTGAACGCCTCTGGCAATGATCTCAAGTCCTTACCTGGGGAATTTGACAAAATGAAAGCTGCTGAATATTTAAACTTCTCCGACAACATCATTGAAGGATTGCCAGAGAGTATCTGCAAGCTGGCATCGATACGAGAGCTGGACGTATCTGGCAACAAGTATGATGCAATCTTTGTGTTTTTGTTTGTTTCTGAATTTAATTAATAAATTTTAGTCAGTCATAATTTTGAAATTTTGATTCTAAAAATAGATTTGAATATTATGTCAAAGATACTCAACTTTTATTCAGATTTGTTTCTGTCTATTCCTTGTATTTGTTTCCTCTTTGTTTCTATGGGGCTTTCATATTATCATATGTCATTACTTTCAAATTTTACAATTCTATGTCAGTGGTAAGTGAGAGAATTGTCATTAAATAATATGAATACCATGAAAGCCCCCATGGACCAAAGACACAAATACAAAGGAATAATGAGAAGAGAGAAAAACCACCAACTCAACTTTGGGCTCCTGTCGGAAACAAAGTTTATCTGATGCCCAGTTTTTCTTTTCTTTTAATTTCTTTATTATATTTTGTCTGGTATTTATTATTTATTCCTATGACTTACTTGGCCTTGTCCCTCTTCTTAGTTCTGTCTGATTGCAACACAGCCCGCAGTCAGACCCATCCTCCTCTTAGTTCTGTCTGGTTGGAAACAGGCCCGCAGTCAGACCCATTCTCCTCTTCTTAGTTCTGTCTGATTGGAACACAGGCCCGCTGTCAGACCCATCCTCCTTCTTCTTAGTTCTGTCTGGATTGGAACACAGGCCCGCAGTCAGACCCATCCTCCTCTTTAGTTCTGTCTGATTGGAACACAGGCCCGCTGTCAGACCCATCCTCCTCCTCTAGTTCTGTCTGATTGGAACACAGGCCCACAGTCAGACCCATCCTCCTTCTTAGTTCTGTCTGATTGGAACACAGGCCCGCAGTCAGACCCATCCTCATCGCCTTAGTTGTGTCTGATTGGAACACAGGCCCAAAGTCAGACCCATCCTCCTCTTCTTAGTTCGTGTCTGATTGGAACACAGGCCCGCAGTCAGACCCATCCTCCTCTTCTTAGTTGTGTCTGATTGGAACACAGGCCCGCAGTCAGACCCATCCTCCTCTTCTTAGTTCTGTCTGGTTGGAACACAGGCCCGTAGTCAGACCCCATCCTCCTCTTCTTAGTTGTGTCTGATTGGAACACAGGCCCACAGTCAGACCCATCCTCCTCTTCTTAGTTGTGTCTGATTGGAACACAGGCCCACAGTCAGACCCATCTCCTCTTCTTAGTTCTGTCTGATTGGAACACAGCTCCACAGTCAGACCCATCCTCCTCTTCTTAGTTCTGTCTGATTGAACACAGGCCCACAGTCAGACCCATCCTCCTTCTTAGTTGTGTCCTGATTGAACACAGGCCCACAGTCAGACCCATCCTCCTCTTCTTAGTTCTGTCTGATTGGAAACACAGGCCCACAGTCAGACCCATCCTCCTCTTCTTAGTTGTGTCTGATTGGAACACAGGCCCCACAGTCAGACCCATGCTCTTCTTAGTTCTGTCTGATTGGAACACAGGCCCACAGTCAGACCCATCCTCTCTTAGTTGTGTCTGATTGGAACACAGGGCAGTCAGACCCATCCTCCTCTTAGTTGTGTCTGATTGGAACACAGGCCCACAGTCAGACCCATCCTCCTCTTAGTTGTGTCTGATTGGAACACAGGCCCGCAGTCAGACCCATCCTCCTCTTCTTAGTTGTGTCTGGCTGGAACACAGGCCCGCAGTCAGACCCCATCCTCCTCTTAGTTGTGTCTGATTGGAAACAGGCCCAGTCAGACCCATCCTCAGTCTGTCTGAGAACACAGGCCCGCAGTCAGACCCATCCTCCTCTTCTTAGTTCTGTCTGATTGGAACACAGGCCCACAGTCAGACCCATCCTCTCTTCTTAGTTCTGTCTGGTTGGAACACAGGCCCACAGTCAGACCCATCCTCCTCTTCTTAGTTCTGTCTGGCTGGAACACAGGCCCACAGTCAGACCCATCCTCCTCTTCTTAGTTCTGTCTGATTGGAACACAGGCCCACAGTCAGACCCATCCTCCTCTTCTTAGTTCTGTCTGATTGGAACACAGGCCCGCAGTCAGACCTATCCTCCTCGCCTTAGTTCTGTCTGATTGGAACACAGGCCCGCAGTCAGACCCATCCTCCTCTTCTACTCCTACTTTACAATGGCACGGGTCAATCGAGCTCCGAGAGAGCCCTTGGAACGGCGACAAAATCACTCAGGGTCTCAGCTGGCGCTTCAGAGCTAGTTGTGGGTCCTCCGAGTTAATCCATCTTTGGCGATCGGATGAGCCGGCCCATTTATTATTTTGGTAAGAAAGGGTCACCCCATCGATGCCGAAGCTCGTTTAGCTCCCCCCAACCCCACCCCCCTCGAGAGCAGGTTTGCTGTTGGTCATAGAGAAATGACACTCCTTCATCTCGCTCTGTTCTGTGCCACTTTCCTCGGCTCTGCCCACGACCAGCCGTCTGTCTGCCCTGTCCTCTTCTGTCCCTGCGTGGCTTTAACATTTATTTCATGTCCTCATTCGTCGCTTTGAAGATGCCCATTATTGCCTTCCTGTTTGTCATTGTATCTAAGGGGTTTCAATATTTATTTCATGTCATTACTCGTCACTTTCAAAATGCCCCTTGTCACCTCACTGTTTTGTCTTTTTATCCGACTCAGAATCACACTCGGATTTCCCAAAGCGTGGGAGAACCTGAGAGCTCGGTGTGACGTCAAAATGAATGAGCAGTCTTCCGTGAAGAAAAGGGAGGAGAGAGAAAGGCCGAAGAAGGATGAAAACCTGCAAGCCTCTCCAAAGAGTGGACGGAAGAAGAAAGGAGCGCAGCCAAGGGGAGACGACCTGGACCAGTGAAATCAGCGCACCCCTGGGAAGTGAAAAAAAACAACATGAGGGGATTTGACCGTTGACACTTTCATGTTAAACTGCTTTGTTATAATATACTGTTTATGTGATAATGATGATGAAGATCATTGGAATATTTATTTGCTACAGTGGCTGGGTTGGGTTTTTTGTTGTTTTTTTACCCAATGAAATTATCCTTGAGATGTATTTCAAATTAAAGTTAGGGGGAGTGAATTTTCTCCCGTTTGTTCCTATCAAGTTAACTTATGTATAGTCTAATGGGCATGGTGTACTGAGTATATGTCTTTGTTTTTTTTTCTGACGCTTCCGGTTGCCATGGAAATGGCGGCCATCTTGGGTTTTGCTCCCAAAATTTTACAAACTTCAATATCTATAGGCTTCTTCATTTTTCAACAAATTTGTTTCAAACTTTGCACACACCTTATTTGATACAATATCTAAATTTGATGTGATCGGATTTTTCTTTCATCAGTCAGTTTTGATTTTATGAATTTTTGAAAATAGCAAATGAGAACAACAAAAAAATTTACAAAAATATTGTACAAAAAAATTCAATTTTTCCAAAACTATAATACATATAAAAAAATCATCTTATCATTTCTTTGTCTTCCCCCACTCATCATCCATCCCAAATTTCATGAAGAAACGTTGAGAAATAAAAAAAGTAGATAGGAAGTAATGACCAAAAAAAGGACATTTTGAGAAAATCGTAATTTTCTCTTATTTTCTGTTATTTGAATACATTTCTCTCCCATAAACCTAAGAAAAGAGTAGGATAATACTTTGAAACATCATGAAACCTTGAGAGGCTCTCAACTACTTCTTATTGAGAATGTTTCAAGTGCACCAGCACCTTTTACTCATTTTGGGATGGTGCTTTTGATAAAAGGTGCGCGGAATATGTTCTGTAACTTCCGGCCGATCTAAGGCAATATTCATAATCGATCCTCAAATAAGTTTGTTTTGGATAGGGTTTATTGTGACAATCAAAATAAGTACCAACTTTCCATACTTTAGATAATATTTCTGACTTTAATTGTATAATAGCTATATTTAAAGGTAGGCCTGTATTGTTTCTAAAACAAATCGTATAAATTCAAAGAATCGATACTGAGCTTGTTTTATGATATCATTATGACGGGAATAAACTACTCTATCCACTAGTATGGTAGACTAGATTTGTCCCATTTTCGGCAAAAATGGCATTCCCAGAACCCGTCCCCCCCCCCCCTTAAGGACATTAATTTCATTGCATAATAACAACATTTTCTCTTCCATTTTAAATTTGAGCCATGCAGCTGGTTCTGGGCTCACACTGTTACCTTTTGGGTCAATAAAATACTGGGGGTGAATTATAATGCTGTTAGCCATGGTTCTGTTTTTGATTGATCAAGGTAAAACGAGGCTTGAATCATGTTGAATTCTATGTTTTATTATCATGTGAATCTTGTGTTTATTATCATGTGTGCTTTATTATCATGTGAATCTTGTGTTTTATTATCATGAATCTTGTGCTTTATTATCATGTGAATCTTGTGTTTTATTATCATGTGAATCTTGTGCTTTATTATCATGTGAATCTTGTGCTTTATTATCATGTGAATCTTGTGCTTTATTATCATGTGAATCTTTTTATTATCATGTGAATCTTGTGTTTTATTATCATGTGAATCTTGTGCTTTATTATCATGTGAATCTTGTGCTATTATCATGTGAATCTTGTGTTTTATTATCATGTGAATCTTGTGTTTTATTATCATGTGAATCTTGTGTTTATTATCATGTGAATCTTGTGCTTTATTATCATGTGAATCTTGTGCTTTTTTATTATCATGTGAATCTTGTGTTTTATTATCATGTGAATCTTGTGCTTTATTATCATGTGAATCTTGTGTTTTATTATCATGTGAATCTTGTGTTTTATTATCATGTGAATCTTGTGTTTATTATCATGTGAATCTTGTGTTTTATTATCATGTGAATCTTTGCTTTATTATCAGAATCTTGTGTTTTATTATCATGTGAATCTTTGTGTTTTATTATCATAACTTTATTATCATGTGAACTTATTACAAATACATTGATTTAACTAATAACACAAATAATTGATTTTTGTACATGAGTTTTTCTTGATTTGAGGTTAAAATTTGGCGTTTAAATAGCAATTTTGTAATCGGCGATTTATCAAGAACGTCGCAGTGCTAGAGGAGTTTGTAATGTAATGTGGCAAAATGTCGTAATAAGGGATTACCCTCTACATCTGCAGTTATCGTTCTTGGCTTGGCATTGATACAGGGAAGGAATAAATAACACCATGTTATATTTGGAAATGTGGGGACTGATTTCTTGTCTTGGGTGGTGGGAGGGGGGAGAAGGGAGAGAAGGAAAGGGGGTGGAGGCATGTCCATGCATGCTACATGTAAGGGATGTGACCCCTGGGTGAAAACATAAAAACAAAATATGATTTGTGTCAGACTTATATTCTCGCTCTCCTTCCTCCCTCCATTCCTCTCTGTCTCCTTCAGTGTGAGTCTCTCTCTCTCTCTCTCTCTCTCTCTCTCTCTCTCTCTCTCTCTCTCTCTCTCTCTCTCTCTCTCTCTCCTCTCTCTCTCTCCTCCCTCTCCCACCCTCCCCTCCCCCCTCTCTCTCTCTCTCTCCCTCCCTCCTCTCCAGCCCCTCTCTCTCTCACTTTCTCTGACCCTCTCACTTTCTCCCCTCTATATATATTATATATTCATATGTATCTAATTCTATTTATCTGTCTATCCATAATAATATGTAAATGATAATAATTGATGCTATGGGATGCAGCTATTCATTCCATGGTGCCCTGCTTGTTTTACTGTGTCAGTGCCAGACTTGGCTGCGACTACAATAGAAGGCAAGAGGCAATCAAGCTACTCATGTTGGTTCAATGCTTTAAATGTGGACATGTTGCGCAGTAAGGTTTTCACCACAAACCGCAAGCCTTAAAAGTAACTCTCTATCTGTGATGAAATACATTGATGTCATCTGTGATAATTCTTTTTTAAATTTTGTAATCATTTAAAATTTATTTTCGACTTCATATTTTAAAAATATTATACTATTGAAATAATGTATATATCTATTCTTTTCCTATTTATGTCTACATCTAGGATCAAACTTACAATTTTATGTTTGAAAATTTTGGGGTTTCGGAGCAGTCGTTGCCTCCTTATCTGTTGCCTAGATGATTCTTACGGATATAAGTATAAGTTGGATTCCAAAGCCGCCGCCCGCCCGCCAAAATAAGGTAGTTCTCGTGGCAGCTCAGCCCAAATCAATGGTTGAGTTTTTCCCAAAAATCAAAAATCAATGGTTGAGTTTTCCCCCAAAAATCAATGGTTGAGTTTCCCCTAAAAATCAATGGTTGAGTTTCCCCCCTCAAAAATCAATGGTTGAGTTTTCCCCAAAAAATCAATGGTTGAGTTTTCCCCCCAAAATCAATGATTGAGTTTTCCCCAAAAAATCAATGGTTGAGTTTTTCCCCCAAAAAAATCAATGGTTGAGTTTCCCCCAAAAATCAATGATTGAGTTTTCCCCAAAAATCAATGGTTGAGTTTTCCCCAAAAATCAATGGTTGAGTTTTTCCAAAAATCAATGATTGAGTTTTCCCCCCAAAAAATCAATGGTTGGAGTTTTTCCAAAATCAATGGTTGAGTTTTCCAAAAAAAAATCAATGGTTGAGTTTTCCCCAAAAAATCAATGATTGAGTTTTCCCCAAAAAATCAATGATTGAGTTTTCCCCCAAAAATCAATGGTTGAGTTTTCCCCAAAAATCAATGGTTGAGTTTTCCCAAAAAAAATCAATGATTGAGTTTTCCCCAAAAATCAATGATTGAGTTTTCCCCCAAAAATCAATGGTTGAGTTTTCCCCAAAAAATCAATGGTTGAGTTTTCCAAAAAATCAATGGTTGAGTTTTCCCCAAAAATCAATGGTTGAGTTTTCCCCCAAAATCAATGGTTGAGTTTTCCCAAAAATCAATGGTTGAGTTTTCCCCCAAAAATCAATGGTTGAGTTTCCAAAAAATCAATGGTTGAGTTTTCCCCAAAAATCAATGGTTGAGTTTTCCCAAAAATCAATGGTTGAGTTTTCCCCCCCAAAATGAATGGTTGAGTTTTCCCCAAAATCAATGGTTGAGTTTTCCCCCAAAAATCAATGGTTGAGTTTTCCCCCAAAAATCAATGGTTGAGTTTTCCCTCAAAAATCAATGGTTGAGTTTTCCCCAAAAATCAATGGTTGAGTTTTTCCAAAAATGAATGGTTGAGTTTCCCCCAAAAAAATCAATGGTTGAGTTTCCCCAAAAAATGAAGCTGAAGTTGGCAAGAGTCTCAGCTCTAAGGGTTTAAAAAAAATCAAACTTGGAATGTCGAATCAGTCCCTTCAAGAGAAGAAGAAGACTGGATGATTGGCACTGAGTGATTCATTCATTCAATCAAATTTTCAAGCGGCCAAGAAAACAAAAACTTCAAAAAAGGAAGGAGGGGGGGTGGCGGTTGCTTTTTCAGTTTAGAATATTTTTTGCTTTTCTATTTCAAATTTTCTAAACTCGTAACAGAAGTGCCGGTAGCTGAGTCGGCAGAGCGTCTGTACTGCCACTATGGAGGATCAAGTTTGATTTCCGGTCCAGGGCATCTTATCTTGCTGCCCCCCCCCCCCCTGTCGACCCGGAAACTGAAAGGGTAGCTAGGTCTGTTATTCAGACTCGGCAAAAGTAAAGGCGGTGTGGACAGCAATGAATGGCAAACTATAACACACATTATGCCGTATGCATAGAAAATACCAGGATACTTTAGCCCTGATTAGCCCACGCTTAATTACGAGTAAGCGACTTACGTTTGTTTCAATTCAATCTTGGTCTGGAATTGTTATTTTATTCGTACAATCATTACGTAATTGAATTATCTAAAAAAAAAACTTTCTTCAGCTTCTGTTTTTGTATTATTTTCTTTTTTGTTTCTCTCTTCTTTTTCTCATTCTTTCTTTTGTTGTTTTTTGTTTGTTTTTATGTCATTTAGAATTATAACAAAGAATAAAAACCAAAATTTTGTCAAATGAGAATGTTTGTTAATACTGGTATTAAAGGCAGTTATGGATGGAATTGTTATTTATGTATGTATGTATGTATGTATGTACGTATGTATGTATGTATATATGGATGTATGTATGTATGTATGTATGTATGTATGGATGGGTGTATGTATGTATGTATGTACGTACGTACGTATGTATGTATGTATGTATGTATGTATGTATGTATGTATGTATGTATGTATGTATATATGGATGGGTGTATATGGATGGGTGTATGTATGTATGTATGTATGTATGGATGGATGGATGGATGGGTGGATAGAAGAATGTATGTATGGATGGGTGGATGGTGTGACAGATTGGAGTAAATCGGTAAATGAATGAATGTATGGAGGGGCATCTGTCTGTCTGTCTGTCTACCTATTTACCTGCCTATCTATGCACCACAATCTGCTACATGTACTGTCCATTTATCTATCTTTCTTATTATATCAAAAGCATAGCGTAAATAATTGTAAATTATGAACTCTCTTGTTATAAAGCTGGTCTCATGCACTTTGACTGTGATTAACTCAGAAACCGCTGTGTCGGTTACGATTATTAGATCAAATTAACCCCTTCATAGTGAAGGTACACAGGATTTTTACACTGCACTTGATACTGAAGTTCTGCGACAGGAAATCGAGAAATTAGATCTAGTAGTAGCAATAAAAAGTTTAGTGGATCGCAGGCAAACAATCTTTTTCCAATAAATTGAAATACTGATTTGATCCAAGAAATCTACATGCGAAATATGGAGCTTGCGGGTGCAGTGGTTCCTGAGTTATAAGTTGTCATCATCATCATCGAAAGCGTGTGATAGCTGCGAGTGAGTTCCCCAGGACCCCTTTGGCAGCCGATATAGAAACCAAAGAACAAAAACATTTCACCATAGAAACCAAAGAACAAAAAACGTGACATAAAAACCACAGAACAAAAACATACACTGAAACCAAAAACAAAAACATACATACAAACCAAAGAACAAAAACATACACTGAAACCAAAGAACAAAAACATACATAGAAAACCAAAAGAAAAAAAACATACACTGAAACCAAAGAACAAAAACATACATACAAACCAAAGAAAAAAAACATGACATAGAAACCAAAGAACAAAAACATACATACAAACCAAAGAACAAAAACATGACATAGAAAAAAAAAAACAAAACATGACATAGAAACCAAACAACAAAAACAGACACTGAAACCAAAGAATAAAAACATGACATAGAAACCAAAGAACAAAAACATGACATAGAAACCAAAGAACAAAAACGTACACTGAAACCAAAGAACAAAAACATACACTGAAACCAAAGAACAAAAACATACACTGAAACCAAAGAACAAAAACATACACTGAAACCAAAGAACAAAAACATACACTGAAACCAAAGAACAAAAACATACACTGAAACCAAAGAACAAAACATACACTGAAACCAAAGAACAAAAACATGACATGAAACCAAAAAGAACAAAAACATACACTGAAACCAAAGAACAAAACTATAACACTGGAAACCAAAGAACAAAAACATAGAACAAAAACCAAAGAACAAAAACATACATAGAAACCAAAGAACAAAAACATACATAGAAACCAAAGAACAAAAACATACCTGAAACCAAAGAACAAAAACATGACATAGAAACCAAAGAACAAAAACATGACACTGTAACCAAAGAACAAAAACATACACTGGAAAAAAGAACAAAAACATGACACAGACACCAAAGAACAAAAACATGCATAGAAACCAAAGAACAAAAACATACACAAAAACCAAAGAACAAAAACATAACACAGAAACGAAAGAACAAAAACATGACATAGAAACCAAAGAACAAAAACATAACATAGAAACCAAACAACAAAAACATGACATAGAAACCAAAGAACAAAAAACATGACATAGAAACCAAAGAACAAAAACATGACATAGAAACCAAAGAACAAAAACATGACATAGAAACCAAAGAACAAAAACATGACATAGAAACCATAGAACAAAAACATGACATAAAAACCAAAGAACAAAAACATGACATAAAAACCAAAGAACAAAAACATGACATAGAAACCAAAGAATGTACATACATAAAAAACCAAAGAACAAAAACATGACATAGAAACCAAAGAACAAAAACATACATAAAAACCAAAGAACAAAAACATACATAAAAACCAAGAACAAAAACATACATAAAAACCAAAGAACAAAACATGACATAAAAACCAAAGAACAAAAACATACATAGAAACCAAAGAACAAAAACATGACATAAAACCAAAGAACAAAACAATACATAAAAACCAAAGAACAAAAACATACATAAAAACCAAAGAACAAACATACACAGAAACCAAAGAACAAAAACATACATAGAAACCAGAACAAAAACATGACAGAAACCAAAGAACAAAAACATGACATAGAACCAAAGAACACAAACATGACATAGAAACCAAAGAATAAAAACATGCCATAGAAAACAAAGAACAAAAAAATACACAGAAACCAAAGAACAAACATACACAGAAACCAAAGAACAAAAAATACACAGAAACCAAAGAACAAAACATACATAGAAATCAAAGGTAAAACATGACATAGAAACCAAGACACTGAAACCAAAGAAAAAACATGACATAGAAACCAAAAACAAAAACATGACATAGAAACCAAAGAACAAAAACATAACTTAGAAACCAAAAACAAAAACATACACAGAAACCAAAGAACAAAAACATAACAGAAACCAAAGAACAAAAACATACATAGAAAACCAAAGAACAAAACATACACAAAAACCAAAGAACAAAAACATACACAAAAACCAAAGAACAAAAACATACATAACAAAGAACAAAAACATACAAACAAAGAACAAAAACATACATAGAAAACCAAAGAACAAAAACATGACACAGAAACCAAAGAACAAAAACATGACATAAAAACCAAAGAACAAAAACATGACATAGAAACCAAAGAACAAAAACACACTGAAACCAAAGAACAAAAACCACATAGAAACCAAAGAACAAAAACATACACAGAAACCAAAGAACAAAAACATACACAGAAACCAAAGAACAAAAACATGACATAGAAACCAAAGAACAAAAACATGACATAGAAACCAAAGAACAAAAACATGACATAGAAACCAAAGAACAAAAACATGACACAGAAACCAAAGAACAAAACATGACATAGAAACCAAATAACAAAAACAGACACAAAACAAAGAACAAAAACATGACATAGAAACCAAAGAACAAAAACATAACATAGAAACCAAAGAAAAAAACATGACATAGAAACCAAACAACAAAAACAGACACTGAAACCAAAGAACAAAAACATAACATAGAAACCAAAGAACAAAAAAACATGACATAGAAACCAAATAACAAAAACGGACACTGAAACCAAAGAACAAAAACATGACATAAAAACCAAAGAACAAAAACATGACATAGAAACCAAAGAACAAAAAATGACATAGAAACCAAAGAACAAAAACATGACACAGAAAACCAAAGAACAAAAACATGACATAGAAACCAAAGAACAAAAACATACATAGAAACCAAAGAACAAAAAACATGACATAGAAACCAAATAACAAAAACAGACACTGAAACCAAAGAACAAAAACATGACATAGAAACCAAAGAACAAAAACATGACATAGAAACCAAATAACAAAAACAGACACTGAAACCAAAGAACAAAAACATGACATAGAAACCAAAGAACAAAAACATGACAAAAAACCAAAGAACAAAAACATGACATACAAACCAAATAACAAAAACATGACATGAAACCAAAGAACAAAAACATGACATAGAAACCAAAAGAACAAAAACATACACAAAAACCAAAGAACAAAAACGTGACATAGAAACCAAAGAACAAAAACATGACATAGAAACCAAAGAACAAAAACATACACAGAAACCAAAGAACAAAAACATACTTAGAAACCAAAGAACAAAAACATGACATAGAAACCAAAGAACAAAAACATACATAGAAACCAAAGAACAAAAACATGACATAAAAACCAAAGAACAAAAACATACACAAAAACCAAAGAACAAAAACGTGACAAGAAACCAAAGAACAAAAACATGACATAGAAACCAAAGAACAAAAACATACATAGAAACCAAAGAACAAAAACATGACATAGAAACCAAGAACAAAAACATACATAGAAATCAAAGAACAAAAACGTGACATAGAAACCAAAGAACAAAAACATGACATAGAAACCAAAGAACAAAAACATGACATAGAAACCAAAGAACAAAAACATACATAGAAACCAAAGAACAAAAACATGACATAGAAACCAAAAACAAAAACATGACATAGAAACCAAAGAACAAAAACATACATAGAAACCAAAGAACAAAAACATGACATAGAAACCAAAGAACAAAAAACGTGACATAATATCACGTGGTAAATCAACAGAGAAACAGTCTATCTGGGGGTTGGGTTTTTTCTCCTTTATTTACTTTCAAATGACAAAATGGTGGATGGAACACTGTCAGTAAGAACGATGTCGCAGCTTTTTTCGGAGTGGTTGGCTCAGAGATAAATCGTCACTGGATTGCAATGCCAGCCCAGCCTTCTGCTTGCCTGCATTTCTTCCAGACACCATTTTTTGTAATATGCCAAAATCT
>JAXRKP010001154.1:127500-155000 GCA_037039925.1 Doris montereyensis
TGACACACACAAGACAAATCCATGTCTGAAAATAAAGGCACTTTCCCATGGCGTAATTTTGAGGAGGTGACACATATTCTTGTTTTATTGTGAAACATTAACATGCAAGGGTGACATGTAAACTTGTCACACTGTGACATATGTCATACTAGTGTGACATGTATACTTGTCACACTGTGACATATGTCATACTAGTGTGACATGTATACTTGTCACACTGTGACATATGTCATACTAGTGTGACATGTATACTTGTCACACTGTGACATATGTCATAATAGTGTGACATGTATACTTGTCACATAGTGACATATGTCATACTAGTGTGACATGTATACTTGTCACATAGTGACATATGTCATACTAGTGTGACATGTATACTTGTCACATAGTGACATATGTCATACTAGTGTGACATGTATACTTGTCACATAGTGACATATGTCATAATAGTGTGACATGTATACTTGTCACATAGTGACATATGTCATACTAGTGTGACATGTATACTTGTCACACTGTGACATATGTCATACTAGTGTGACATGTATACTTGTCACACTGTGACATATGTCATACTAGTGTGACATGTATACTTGTCACATAGTGACATATGTCATACTAGTGTGACATGTATACTTGTCACATATCTATTATTGTGACATGTGACATGTGTCACATTAGTGTGACATGTATACTTGTCACATAGTGACATATGTCATACTAGTGTGACATGTATGCTTGTCACATAGTGACATATGTCATACTAGTTTTGTCTGTCACACTGTGACATATGTCATACTAGTGTGACATGTATACTTGTCACACTGTGACATATGTCATACTAGTGTGACATGTAACATTCAACATGTCATACTAGTGTGACATGTATACTTGTCACATAGTGACATATTACCATTAATACCACTACGACATGAAAATGTGTTACACTTTAGAACATTACTATATGTGATCCCATGCATACATATTTGTCACATTGTGACACATTAGCATGCTACTGTGACATGAACATTTGTCACACTTTAAACATTACCATACGACTACGCACGCATACATATTTGTCATATGGTGACGCATAAGTATACTACCGCAGTATGAACATTTGTCACACAGTAGAACATTACCATACAAGTGTCACATGCAAACATATTTGTCACATTGTGACACATTAGCATGCTACTGTGACATGAACATTTGCCACACTTTAAAACATTACCACTTGACTGTCACATGCATACATATTTGTCACATTGTGACACATTAGCTTGCTACTGCAATACGTAGATTTGTCATTGTGCGATATATGGATATGACTTCGATATGGATACTTTTTTGAAACACAAAACATGAAATTATGAGACTGTGGCTTGTATACCTGGGATACACTGCTGCACACTCGTCACATTGTGACTTACAACAGCTACGACAGCGTTTCCTTGAATAGTGTATCAGCCAGCAAAGGCAAAATAGTTTGCTGTAAGTGTGAGTGTGGACAGACAGACAGACAAATTAAAAGACTTGATAATAAACTTTTGTTTCTATACAAAAATAAATGCAAATCCATTCATGCTACCTTGGTTACAGGACTGTATAATGAGTAACGTTTGATCACATGATTTCAGTGACCAATGAGATGTCTTGTTGTATACTACTTTACTTTCCAAAAAACACGACAAAACGATTTTGAACAGTTAAATATCTGATGGCTGTTTGGGAGACAGATTTGATTGAGTGAATTTTACATGGTCCTGCATTTGCAGTGATCTCATAGGTAAACTGAAAAGCGGCAACACAATAGACTGAAGTAAAATAATGAAATGAAAAGAAGGAGGTCCTTTCAGAAACTCGACCATCCATCTCTCTCTCTCTCTCTCTCTCTCTCTCTCTCTCTCTCTCTCTCTCTCTCTCTCTCTCTCTCTCTCTCTCTCTCTCTCTCTCTCTCTCTCTCTCTCTCTGTGTCTCTGTCTCTGTCTGTCTCTGTCTGTCTGTCTGTCTCTCTCTCTCTGCCCTCTCTCCCTGCCCCCTCCCACCTCATACACACATAGTGTATGCTGACACATACTTAAAGAATTGATTAGTTAATAACTAAAAAAAAAAGAAAAAGAAAACGACATACAAAAAAAATCTGATGGCTCAATTTGCTATTGCATAGATCTTCTATTTCTATTACAGTTTCATATTGACAAATAGACAGGGCATTAGATGGATGGTCTACCCAGAACACAGAATCTATAAATTGCCAAAACACGCACTCTCCCTCTTGTGGTCATCATACTGACACAATGACACTCTCTCTTGTGAGCATCATACTGACACATTGACACTCTCTCTCTTGTGAGCATCATACTGACACAATGACACTCTCTCTCTTGTGAGCATCATACTGGACACATTGACACTCTCTCTTGTGGTCATCATACGGACACATTGACACTCTCTCTTTGTGGTCATCATACTGACACATTGACATTCTCCTCTCTTGTGGTCATCATACGGACACATTGACACTCTCCCTCTTGTGGTCATCATACTGACACAATGACACTCTCCCCTCTTGTGGTCATCATACTGACACATTGACACTCTACCTCTTGTGGTCATCATACTGACACATTGACACTCTACCTCTTGTGGTCATCATGTGGTCATTGACACTCTCCTCTTGTGGTCATCATACGGACACATTGACACTCTCCTCTCATCTTGACACATTGACATCCTTGTGGTCATCATACTGACACTGACACTCTCCCTCTTGTGGTCATCATACTGACACATTGACACTTTCTCTCTTGTGGTCATCATACTGACACATTGACACTCTACCTCTTGTGGTCATCATACTGACACATTGACACTCGCCCCCTTGTGGTCATCATACTGACACATTGACACTCTCCTCTTGTGGTCATCATACTGACACATTGACACTCTACCTCTTGTGGTCATCATACTGACACATTGATACTCTCCCTCTTGTGGTCATCATACTGACACATTGACACTCTACCTCTTGTGGTCATCATACTGACACATTGACACTCTACCTCTTGTGGTCATCATACTGACACATTGACACTCTACCTCTTGTGGTCATCATACTGACACATTGACACTCTACCTCATATGGTCATCATACTGACACATTGACACTCCTCTCATATGGTCATCATACTGACACATTGACACTCTACCTCATATGGTCATCATACTGACATTGACACTCTACCCTTTGAGCTACTGACACACCTCTACCTGTGGTCTATAATGCCGACTTATGGCTTATGGCTTATGGCTTATGGCTTATGGCTTATGGCGGCCCATGGAGCACACAGTGCATCACACCTCTATAACTAAACACAATCTTTAAAACAAAACATGTTACCCTCCACCACTGACACATTGACACTCTCCTTCTTCTCTCTCTCTCTCTGTCTCCCCCTCCTCCTCCCTCTCATACTGACATTTTCCCAACCGCCATTTATTTTCCTCACTACAAAAATATTGACACTTTCCCTCTTGTGTTTTCATACTACAAAAATTATTAAATCATACTGACACATTGACACTCTACCACTTTGAGCTACACACCTCTACCTGTCTATAAACATGCATGTACTCCACATACAGATAAACATGGGCATGAGACAATACACAAAAGACTAGTTAACTAATAATCACAGTGTAATCAAAACATGTGACCCTAAAGGATTGAAAAGGTCTTCACTTTGTATGTCGATATGACATGAGGTGCAAGGTACAATTTTCCAGCAACCATTATTTTTTTTACAAAAAGTTCAGTACCATTATCCCAAAAGGTGAAGCTACAAGGCAAAAATTATTAAATCACGAATGTCACACACACACAGTTATTACATAGCACAGGAAGGAAGATATAACGATAAACATGGGCTGAGACAGATAATATATACTAGTTACAGAAATGCTATACGAGGATAAAAAGTTATGAAAAGGTAATACAGGAGAGAAGATAAAACATATAAATAGAAGGTGAAGTTATGAGATAATATATGAGTACGTAAGGTGAATATGAAGTTATTAGATAACATAAGGAGGGGAATATATAACATGCAAGATGAATTATTAGATAACACAGGAAGGAAGATATAACATACAAGGTGAAGTTATCTGATAATATACGAGTACACAAATGCCATACAAGGGGAAGCTATAAGATAACTTATAACGTAACAATATGATATTACGAGATCAAGGTGGGTGAAGCCTTGACGTGAAAGTGAAAGTGAAACTAATCCGTTGAATGGATCCCAACACAAGATGGCCACTCTCCGTTTTTCACAAATCCTCCAAGATGATTACCTCCCTTCATCCTAGAGCGATAGAGCCGCGTGGTGTGCACTGTGGAAGCTGTATTGTCTACGTCAGTGCCACTCAAGGTGTGGTACAAGTACCGTCACCAGTACGCGAGCCAATCATCTGCCGTGCATGCGGAAATTAAGAATCTGGCCGTTTTTTAAAAACAACGAGTCCCAGGTCAAGCTCGGTTGGCACCCTTGCACATTGAAAAAGAAACAGAAGGCAGGTAAGTCACATCAGATAGTTTGAGAGGCACAAGTCTAGGTGACCAACTGACATTTCAGGGAAGGGGGGGGGGTAGGACATAAAAAGAAAAGAGAAAACAAATCTGCCAATATCTTTTCCCATGCACGTGACTGTGGAGATCTAACACGTATTATTATGTTACATTGCATCTAAGCTATTTGATGACATTGAATCGCAATGATTGCTGGAATCCTTGCACACGCAGTACAATGTGCCCCCCTTTTTGTATCTTGCCACGACTGGGAAGAATCTGGTGGGCAATACGACACTCCGCGGAAAACATTGACCCAAAAACGACCTCACCAGACAACCTGACCGACCCAATGTCAGCGAACACTCACGGATTTTTCTTTTAAAACAACGGCTGACATCTCAAAAAGTAATATGTATACAGCGGCATGTCAAAAAGTAATATGTATATATCGGCATGTCAAAAAAAAGAGTCTGCTGGCTTTGTTTCTTTCTCACATCGAGTTCAAATTTTCCTCAACCATCGACTCGTTGAGCGCATGCCGAGTGTTTCCATTGAAATCCTTTCTAAGAGGAAATTGCATATGTCTTGTGAGCATGACACACTGATATACACACCGTATGCAAAAATGTAAAATATCTGGGTACAAACATGGGAAATTTTTAAAGTAATAAAAACATTGCATTATGTAGAATCCTGATTTCTAAAAAACAAGGACTCATCCATTATTTGGTAGTAATGGACAAAAAGGAAGTGAAATGTGTTTGCTATGGTGGTGCAACATCATGACATTCTGTGGTGGCTGTTCCGCTATAGGCTACATCAATGCAACTTTGACAGAAATCATACAAAAACGGTTTCAATCATAAGCCATCAAGTACAAATCGAAACAAACCTCACTGCTATTGACTGAAAGCTCATCAGCGTGAAAATAAAATGAAAAAAGTGAGACGAAACTGTACTCTGCCGAGTATTTCACTCATTACGAACGGATAATTCCACAAGTCGAAACCATTCAACAAGATTTTAAGTGGAATAACTCAGATAATCTCTTCCAATGAGCTCATTCGATGATTTAACCGTAAACAATCTCCGTCTCTTCTCTTGGGTTAAAAAAATATAAACAAGGCAAATGTATTCAATTACATTGGAACTAAGAGAACATTAAAATTTGGACTAAATGCTGTGAAAATTCAAATGATCATCATGATTGTTCAACACCTCCCTTGATATTACTTGAAAAGTTTAAAAATTGATCTTTGCTGGGGTTGAAATTGTAAACCGAAGCCTATTTTTACACACGCACACACACACACACACAAGACAGACGACAAGGCAGCACAAGCAGACAAACAACAGGCGGGTTACAGGAACGACATCATGAATCTTGAAACGCGTGGAGTGGAATCTTCAATCCCTTTTTGGCCTTCTCATCCTTCTTCATTTTCCTGTGCTGAGTTGAGACGAGTTGAGATGGGGAGCTTAGATTCCTACACGCTTTTCTCCTTCAAGAAAGAGTTCTCAGCAAAAGATTTCTACACACTGTTCACCTCAGGAGAGAGTTCTGGGCAGAATCAGTGACGTTGTGCTTGCCAAGCTCCATGTCCCGAGCCATCGCCTCCTTGGGAAATTTCTTGTTTAACGCCTTTCCACAAAGGGCAGGAAGTACAACATGGCACCACTGAGCGCTATCAAAGAACCCATGAGAATGAAGGAAATATCGTAACTTCCTGTCCAGTCGTATATCCAACCTGAAAGTAAACAAAAGTGAATTAATTTTATTATGTCGCATCGTAACGGTGGAAATTGGGAAAAGAGCAGCTTTAAAAAATTATTTTTAACAAAATTGCTCTAAAAAAACACATTTTTAGCTAAATAAGAGGAGTAAAGAGACCTGAGTTCTGTAACGGTAATGGTAGCCAATCAATTAACTGACATATATGACAGAGGAGAAAAAAACCCTTCAGGGTGGGGGGAAAAACCCCCAAAACAAACATCAACATCCAATCCAACAACCTTGACCTCTAAAGCCTTGATTCCATGCTTCACAGAAACTGCGACTGTCTTCTGCATGAGCATTTATTTACGTACATCTTTCGTATGTGCATCTTTTATATGTGCATCTTTTATATGTGCATCTTTTATATATGCATCTTTTATATGTGCATCTTTTATATGTGTATCTTTTATATGTGTATCTTTTATATGTGCATCTTTTATATGTGTATCTTTTATATGTGCATCTTTTATATATGCATCTTTTGTATGTGCATCTTTTATATATGCATCTTTTGTATATGCATCTTTTATATATGCATCTTTTGTATATGTATCTTTTGTATGTGCATTTCTTATATATGCATCTTTTGTATGTGCATCTTTTGTATGTGCATTTCTTATATATGCATCTTTTGTATATGCATCTTTTGTATGTGCATTTCTTATATATGCATCTTTTGTATATGCATCTTTTTATATGTACATTTCTTATATATGCATCTTTTGTATGTGCATTTCTTATATATGCATCTTTTGTATATGCATCTTTTGTATGTGCATTTTTATATATGCATCTTTTGTATATGCATCTTTTGTATGTGCATTTCTTATATATGCATCTTTTGTATGCATCTTTTTGTATGTGCATTTCTTATATGCATCTTTTGTATATGCATCTTTTGTATGTGCATTTCTTATATGCATCTTTTTGCATCTTTTGTATGTGCATTTCTTATATATGCATCTTTTGTATATGCATCTTTTGTATGTGCATTTCTTATATATGCATCTTTTGTATATGCATCTTTGTATGTGCATTTCTTATATATGCATCTTTTGTATATGCATCTTTTGTATGTGCATTTCTTATATATGCATCTTTTGTATATGCATCTTTTGTATGTGCATTTCTTATATATGCATCTTTTGTATATGCATCTTTTTATGTGCATTTCTTATATATGCATCTTTTGTATATGCATCTTTTGTATGTGCATTTCTTATATATGCATCTTTTGTATATGTATCTTTTGTATGTGCATTTCTTATATATGCATCTTTTGTATATGCATCTTTTGTATGTGCATTTCTTATATATGCATCTTTTGTATATGCATCTTTTGTATGTGCATTTCTTATATATGCATCTTTTGTATATGCATCTTTTGTATGTGCATTTCTTATATATGCATCTTTTGTATATGCATTTCTTATATATGCATCTTTTGTATGTGCATTTCTTATATATGCATCTTTTGTATATGCATTTCTTATATATGCATCTTTTGTATATGCATTTCTTATATATGCATCTTTTGTATTTGAATAGACACGAAGTGAATGAAATGGAAATAAGAAACAAAAATAAATTGAGAATCCTTTAGTCATTAAAGAACAAGTTTTCATGGGTTTTGACTAATCTTGAGGCTCTGATCCTTTAAATAGTCATTAAAGACGAAGTTTTCATGAGTTTTGGCTCTTAGGCTCTGAGTTCGACTAACCATTTGTTTTTAGATTTGACAAAACAACAACAAAGAAAATATTTTCTGTCAATTTCACCGAACTGGCAAAAAGATGACTTATGACTCGTTGATGTGACCACGTGTCCAAGGGAGGTATTTTGTAAACTACGTGCGAGTCATATGCATGCAAACAGGACTTAAAAATTTGTCTATCAAAACACATACAGAGGAAAAATAATATGTGACTGACAAATTTTCAGTCGCATACGAAAGAATGGATGAATATTTTCTACGCTGCCAGGGAAACCAGCCTTTATTTCACCTAACCCCTTCCCCAAAACAAAACAAACATAAAAACACCCAAACCAACAACAAAACTGCTATACTCCAAAGGAAATAATCAATTGTCTTGAGGTAACTATAGGACGGATTACTATCTCCCCTGTTAAGATGATCACTGCCCTCCCCTTTGTCTGTTTTAGCAAAAACACAAAACAAAAATGTGAATAAATAAAATAAATATTTGAATCATAAATTTTAAAAAAGAATAAGTGAATGTATACATAATAGGTAAATAATAGATAAATAACTAAATAACAAACAGGGGACTAAATCAAAAAAAACAAACGAATAGGCAAGTAACAAAATAACCCTCAGAGATAAAAAACCCAACCCAACCCATTACTACCCAGTAAAAGACTGTGAAGTAAATATAACAGATGCTTGAGACTGAGCAAAATAGCAACATAACAATACTAATAATAATAATAATAATAATAAAATAATAATAATAATAATAATAATAATAGTAATAATAATAATAATAATAATAATAATAATAATAATAATAATAATAATAATAATAATAATAATAATAATAATAATAAATAATAATAATAATAATAATAATAATATTAATAATAATAATGATAATGATAACGATAATAATAATGATAATGATAATGATAATGATAATGATAATGATAATGATAATAATAATAATAATAATAATAATAATAATAATAATAATAATAATAATAATAATAATAATAATAATAATAATAATAATAACAAAAACGAAAAAAAAAAAATTATCAGTAAAAAAAAATAAAAAAATCAATAAATAAATAAAAACACGAAGATTAAGATTCAAAAGGAAAAAAAATGTTACGTACCTGCAATGGCGGGACCTATAAAAGTGGCGGCTCCCTGGAACAGGAGGAGGAGAAGGCGCATCACTCACCAAAGAGTTGGTGAGGAATTTCTCCAGGCTCACCCAGTGGTGCAGATCCACTAACACAACAGACGTCAGTACAAACACCTGGGGAGGGGGGCACCACACAGAAAGGAAAAGACAACTTTGAGTTCTTTTTGTTTTATTGAAATTTACCCCTGTCCACCATGTTATTATGCGATGATCTAACGGTGCGTTAAGAAAGGAAAACAGCGTGACGAAAGGTAAAGGTTAGAAAAGGAGTGACGGGACAGAAGTAGTACCTACCAGCATCACTCACCAACAGCCAGCTAACATTTGTCACCCTTAGTCTGTTTCAGTGGAATTTCATTTACCCCGTTCACCTTGTGTGGTGTTTTTGATTTACCCACATCCACAACTACGGTGATCGGGTTTTGGGTAGGGACGATTGAAACAGCCAATCCACAGGGATCTGCACACAAGACCTCCTTTATTGCGCATCTTCGATTGGACAACATGTTGATCGACCTACCTGGACCAGGGGAGGGGGCAGATTTACTCCAAGAAAACCCCGGACATTTTTTCAACTGGCGCGGCTCAAACCCACTACCTTCTTGGTTGAGGCCGACACCCTGCCTCTGGTCCACCGAGTCCTCTGGGCTCGTAGGCAGCAGACGAGAGCTTACCGTAAAGACGCTAAAGATGACAGCGTAGCCGACGAACATGCCATAGGTGTCACCAAGGGCCGGACTCAGGGCGGTGGCTATCCCGCAGATGGTCAGCGATGTGTTGTAGAGAAGCAGGCGATTGACCCGTGCTCGATCTGACAAGAAGCCGAATATGACGCGGCCCAGGGTGTTGGCGATGCCGATGACGGATAGCAGGAAGGCCGCCTTGTTGTCATCGATGCCCGCCAAGATGGCTCTGTTGGAAAGACAGACAGACATAATGTATTTTTTGTGCCATAAAGAAAGATATTATTAAAGATCATTCTTACCATCATCTATAAAATTATCATCGTTAGCATCACCAGCATCATTATCACTCATCGCTCTTTTTGGAATAGTGTTTACTACAATGATTACAAAGTTAGATGTAATTTAAAAAATGTTTTTGTTTGTTTGTAATGCTTAAATGTGTGTAAGCTGTTACTGTTTGAAGAGTAATTTATGTAAAGGAAAATGTGTATTGTGTTTCATCATTGAAGGTGTTGTCTTTTTTCTTTATCATTTCCCATTCTACCTTCCGGTGTATGGGTTTAGATGCCTCAGAAATGATTTTTCTCACATTCTTTATCTGAAATGCTCACATTCTACCTTCCGGTGTATGGGTTTTAGATGCCCGAAATGATCTTCCTTTCTTTATCAGCGCCCATTCTACCTTCCAGTGTATGATTTTAGATGCCCAAAATGATCTTTCTCCAGGCTGCCCTGTCCTGACATTTTCTGTTCTTTCCAAAGACGTTAAATTTCTTTGCAATAATGCCTCTCTTATATCTTGTTCCCACTTCTCTGTGGTCTGCCGTTTGGTCTTTTACCTTGAGTTGTAGCACTGTATAACGATTTTTCTATTCTAATGTCATCCATTCTGTTTACATGCAAACCATCTCAGTTGATTTATTTCTATCTTAGTTTTTATGCCATCTGCTTTGGTTTGATCTCTTATTGTTTGTTTCTGAATTTGTCTCTTTTAGTTTTCCCTACTACTATTTTTAGCTATTTCATTTCAACTGCCTGCACTCTACTGTATTCACTACTGTCTAAGGTCCAGGTTTCACTGCCATAGAAGAGAGTAGGACAATAAACTGCTGTATTGTATACTGCCGCCATTTTGGCAACGTGTCACTTTTTGGACAACAAAGTTGAATTGTATCTTATCTGATCTTATATACACAAATCTCCTTGACCTCTCCTGGCTTCTTTTTCTATCAACCTATCACTTTTGCTTGGATGTGTGCAATGGTGTGTGAGGCTGTGTGAGTGTTTGTGCATTTGTTTGTCAGTTCGAGCCAAGACGTTCTTCTGTTTTTTCAATATGCCGTAATATCCTTCATTAACCTAACCTCCACCCCGCTATGTGTGGGTATCCCACATAGATAAAAGTGAAACGTTAGCTTTCTTTAAGGCAAAGCCATTACAGTCCTTGGTTGGAGCCGGAGTCAATCCAAGTTTTTATAGCATGAATTAAGTGGAACAGGTCGTAATACGTCACACACATCCTAAACAGGACGCATGTCTGTCCTAGTCTGTACTTCCCAGCTAATACTGGTTCCCATTTGCACTTAAATATAAAGATAAAAGATGGATTTATAGTCCATATCCCCGCACAAGTGAAGGCTGACCGACTGTACATCATTAATCCCCCCCCCCCCAAGCAGGTCATTTCATTCAAAGTCCTTCTCAACGGCATGGGAAGGAAGCACACGGTACACCAGTCCGTTAGGCACATCGTACTAACACTATGACAATACCTTTCTCTACCTATAGCTGGGTATTCATTCAGCACATCGTACTAACACTATGACAATACCTTTCTCTACCTATAGCTGGGTATTCATTCAGCACATCGTACTAACACTATGACAATACCTTTTCTACCTATAGCTGGGTATTCATTCAGCACATCGTACTAACACTATGACAATACCTTCTCTACCTATAGCTGGGTATTCATTCAGCACATCGTACTAACACTATGACAATACCTTTCTCTACCTATAGCTGGGTATTCATTCAGCACATCGTACTAACACTATGACAATACCTTTCTCTACCTATAGCTGGGTATTCATTCAGCACATCGTACTAACACTATGACAATACCTTTCTCTACCTATAGCTGGGTATTCAGCACATCGTACACATCGACACTAACACTATGACAATACCTTTCTCTACCTATAGCTGGGTATTCATTCAGCACATCGTACTAACACTATGACAATACCTTTCTCTACCTATAGCTGGGTATTCATTCGGCACTCGGGTCAAGTGAGGAAGGTAGGGTGGCGTAACTTACATAAGAGTAATACGATGTTGTGCAAAACAACGCCACCTGTGCCAGCAGCTTGACTCGAGTCGGAAAATACCGAGTTCAGTGTCTTTACTCGGGAACACAACAACACCAGACCCGGCCCTGCCAAGAATCGAACACAGGATTGTTCAACCCTCATGACCACAGGAAGCCTACCTAACCATTGAGCCACCAGAAACACATTGCAGACACGTGTCTTCTTCTAATATAATATGCCAGGTCTGATGCAGACATCGGCGATCATTCCTCTCCACCCCTACTTGTTCTCTGTAGCTCTCAAAATGTCTGTATCACTTTCTTTACCCCGTGTTGTCCGGGTATTCAGACTTCGTACGTGTGTCATTCTCGGTCTACCTTTGCCTCTCTCCCCGTTGATCTTTCCTGTAAGTACAGCTCTCTCTCTCTCTACATCATTCTTTCGGTGAATATGTCTTATGAATTTTAGATGTCTCTGTCATAGTGTTCATTGAATTTTAGATGTCTCTGTCATAGTGTTCATTGAATTTTAGATGTCTCTGTCATAGTGTTCATTGAATTTTAGATGTCTCTCTTAGTGTTCATAAAGTAAAAATCCCTCGGTCATTACAGCCCATAGCGCAGGAGCTTATCCCGATTTCAATATTGTGAAGTGGAAACAGGTGATAATAATCACTCCCTAGACATGACGTTAGTCTGTTGCAGGATTTTACTCACAAGATAGTGCTTGTACCCATTTTCCCCTGGAGTGAGTGGGGAAAATGCGCATTCAATGTCTTTCCCAAGGAATGCAACGTCGGGCCTAGCCTTTGCCAGAATTCGAACCCGAGACCTCATGATACCCAGTCCGGCAGTCTAACCCCTCGACCACCCACGCGCGCCATACTGCAGTGTTCATAAGCGATGGTTTTATGCAGCCCTCTTCAGCACGTGCCTTGGAATGTGAAGGTGAGATATTGTGGTTTGGTGTGGAATGTGAAGGTGAGATATTGTGGTTTGGTGTGGAACGTGAAGGTGAGATATTGTGGTTTGATGGAATGTGAAGGTGAGATATTGTGGTTTGGTGTGGAATGTGAAGGTGAGATATTGTGGTTTGGTGTGGAATGTGAAGGTGAGATATTGGTTTTGGCGTGGAATGTGAAGGTGAGATATTGTGGTTTGATGGAATGAAGGTGAGATATTGTGGTTTGGTGTGGAATGTGAAGATGAGATATTGTGGTTTGATGGAATGTGAAGGTGAATATTGTGGTTTGGTGTGGAATGTGAAGGTGAGATATTGTGGTTTGGCGTGGAATGTGAAGGTGAGATATTGTGGTTTGATGGAATGTGAAGGTGAGATATTGGTTTGGTGTGGAATGTGAAGGTGAGATATTTGGTTTGGTGGAATTGAAGGTGAGAATTGTGGTTTGGTGTGATGTGAAGGTGAGATATTGTGGTTTGATGGAATGTGAAGGTGAGGTATTGTGGTTTGGTGTGATGTGAAGGTGATATATTGTGGTTTGGTGTGATGTGTGTTTATACCACGCTATACCGTGACGTAAGCACTTCTAGGCAACGTAACTGATAATGATTGAAACATTACAAACCAAATCACAGCTGACTGATAAAATACATGTTGTATAACATCATTTGAAACATCAAATCTCCCTTTGAGCCCCTTAGTTTAAACATTCTTTTTAAACCTCTAGTTTAAAATTCTATTTAAGCCCCTTAGTTTGATATTCTCTTTGAACCCTAGTTTAAAATTCTATTTAAGCCCCTTAGTTTGATATTCTCTTTGAACCCTAGTTTAAAATTCTATTTAAGCCCCTTAGTTTGATATTCTCTTTGAACCCCCTAGTTTAAAATTCTATTTAAGCCCCTTAGTTTGATATTCTCTTTGAACCCCTAGTTTAAAATTCTATTTAAGCCCCTTAGTTTGATATTCTCTTTGAACCCCTAGTTTAAAATTCTATTTAAGCCCCTTAGTTTGATATTCTCTTTGAACCCCTAGTTTAAGTTCCGTTGAAATCCTCTTTGAAACCCTAGTTTGAAATTCCCCTTGAGACCCTAGTTTAAATTTCCCGTTGAATCCCTAGTTCAAAAATCCTAAGTTTAAAAACTCCTTCGAGTTCCCTGGTTCAAAATCCTCTTTGAGCCCCCCCCCACCACTGATTTGAAATTCCCTTTGAGCCCCTTAGTTTGAAATTATCTTTGAGCCCGCCCCCTCCCCCACCCCCAACTAATTTGAAATTCCCCTTGCGCCCCTTAGTTTCATACTTCCAAATTTCCAACTCACATTTCAGTTAACAGTTTAAAAACATTGCAATTGCCACCAATAAGAGAACTACAGATCTAGCAAAATAAAGGTAAAGATGAAAGATAAGGAAGGCTCACCGACTGCACTCGCAACTAGTTAGCAACTTTAAACAACCCAAGGGCAACCACCCGCTTTTAGAACTACATGTATAACACGTTTAATGTAACCGTAATATAACCAAGAGGCGCCAATAGTTCAGTCGGTAGAGTCTCTGACTGCCATCCCAAGAGACCAATAGTTCAGTCGGTAGAGTCTCTGACTGCCATCCCAGGAGGCCAATAGTTCAGTCGGTAGAGCCTCTGACTGCCATCCCAGGAGGCCAATAGTTCAGTCGGTAGAGTCTCTGACTGCCATCCCTGAAGGCCCGAGTTCGATTCCCAATTTGGGCAAAATTTTCTGGCCCTCCTGTCGACCTCAGCAGCGAAATGGGTAGCTGGGTTCTATTCCAGACTGGGTAAAAGTAACTAAAGGGGGCGTGTAGCACAATGGCAAACTGCCAACCAGACGATGCCGTGTGGCTAGAAAAAAATCAGAACTCTACTCCTGATTGCCGTAAATTCAACTCTGTCCTGTCATGTGGGGCTCTTACTCTTCAATGTCATCAAGAACTACAACACTATGACATAACTAAAAACACTACAACACAATTAAGGACTGTAACACATTGAAACACTATAACATAACTAAAAACCGTATCACATAATTAAGCATTATAACATGACATAATATGCGACATCAACACTAACTAGTTCAGTTGGTCAGCTATTATGAAGAAGAGTTAAGCATTATAAGAACGTCTAGAAAAATACCAACAACATAATAAAGAACGTCACATAAAAAGTACCTATAACTATAAACCAAACACCAACAACAACGACAAAGTGCTCACCTGTCGGGTAGAAAGATAAAAGGCATGTTGAAGCCTATGCTGGTAAAGAAGTTGGAAATAGCAAACATTAGGAAGACGGGTTTTTCAACAAGGAAAAGGACAGCATCTCTTTGAGGGTGCTGCGCATTTCCGTGAAAAAGCCGAGGCACGCGTAAGAGCCGCTGGACGCGTCGCGCTCGTCATCAGTGCTGCCAAACTGCGGCTGATCTGGCAGCGGCGTGACGGCGGCGATGTACAGGTCCGGGTGGGATTTGAACATGGGAATGTTGAGGAGGCTGCCGCTGTAGAAGATGTCCTTGCGAGCCAGCAGGCAGGGGGTGCTTGGGGGTGTGCTGCCTTGGCTGTTGAGCCGGTGGCGTGTGACGTGCCCCTCCCACCACCGTGTACTTGCCCGAATGATCCCGTCTGGCGCCGGGCACCTGCGGGTGAAGTCGATGGAGGGCACCGTCGGAAGCGGCCACCTGGGCCAGGTCCTTGCCATTCTTTTCCGTCCAGGCGTGACCAAGTACTGGCTGGCACTCACCAGGTGATGCTGTTGCCCATCCGACATGTCAACCGGGATGTCAGAAGACGACGACTCCGGGGCGAGGTGATCTCGAAGGTCAGCGATGACACGAGAGTGTCCGTGATATCTGAGTCAGACATGAGTGTGGCTTTTGGCTGGTGGTTCTTGTTGGCGTTGGTGAGCCCGCCATTGCTTAGGAGATCATCTCGCAGGCAGTGTCGACGCCTTCACCTTCCCCTCTCAGCCTGCCGCCTTCATCAGCGCGGAGCTTGTTGTTGGCGTCCTGGGCTTCTACAGCCTTCTTCTCTTCGTCGTCGTCATTTGCCGCTGTCTTGTCGGAGGACGGCAGGAGCGCCAGATGGTCCTCCTGGGCCTTGGACGGCTTGCTGCTGCTGCTCGTCGACTCGGCGTCCGGCTCCGGCTGCGCAGTTGCCTCCAGCGGCCTGAAGATGAGACCACACACGATGACGTTGAGAATCAAACCCCGAGGGACCAGAGACAGGTTCCGCGCCACGAGTACATTTGTACCATCTTTTCCGTGACAGGGGCCAGGATGAAGGTGCCGAAACCGGAACCACAGACGGCGAGGCCCGTGGCAAAGGACCGGCGCTTTGAAGTACTGAGCCACACACACGATGGCGGGCAGGTAGATGAGACCAAAGCCCACGCCTGTTAGAAAACAACAGCCGAAGAAATAAATGAATAGCTAGATTGATACATAAATAAGATAGATAGATAGATATATAGATACATATAAAAAAGAAAGATAGATATAAAGATAGTTGAATGGATAGATAGATAGATAGATAGATAGATAGATAGATAGATAGATAGATAGATAGATAGATAGATATAATTAGAGAATCATAAAGATAGATATACAATAGATAGATGAATGGATTGATAAATTAGATATGGATTATAGATAAATAGATGATAGATAGATAGTGTATAAAGCTAGCTATAAAGATAGATATAAAAATAGATGAATGGGTAGATAAGTAGATTATAGGTAGGAAGATGGATAGATATATGGATAGATGGATAGATAGATAGATGGATAGATAGATATATGGATAGATAGATAGATGGATAGATAGATATATGGATAGATAGATAGATGTATAGATAGACCGATAAGTAGACAGATAGAAATATTTACATCTGTAAAGAAAATTACATATTATATACAGGTATTATATCTGTCTCCTTTCTACCCAATAACGAAAGAGACAACAGCAAAAAACTTCTTTATAATAAATGATTACGAAGCGACAATAGTATACACACTTACCAGTCATAACTCCAGCAGTGATGTAGAGGAAGTACAAATTTGGCGCAAACATGCTGAGGATGAAGCCGGTTGCAGCGATAATGGCGCCAAGCACAGTCACAATGCGACATCCGTAGCGGTTGGTCAACGCACTGGACAGGGGACCTTGACAAACGAGAAATGATTGGTCCACTACAAGACAAGGGTCACGTCGTTGTATACATGATGTCATTGTTTAGAATTTTGTACTTTAGCCCTCTTGTAACGTTACGTTGTTACAGGTATTATAATGTCCATTTTAGACAAAAGCAATGGTAACCAAAACAACTTTCTTGAACAAATCTAAATAAATGATACATACATGTTTGATATGAATATTATATGTTTGAAATGCATGCCATACACGAAATGAATGTTATATGTAATTATGTGCTCGACATGAATGTTAAATGTTTGACGTGAGTGTTATAATTACGCTTGACATGAATGGTGCCAAGCCAACCGCATGTTTCCACCCCCAACAAGAAAGAACGACCCCAGTCTGCCTGACTTACCAACAGTGTAGGTGACGGCTGGCTGTAGAGAGCCGACCCAGGAGGCGGCCCTCGCCCCGTGTTGAAGTAGTCGACGAACTCGATGAGGAAGACACCGAACGAGTACACCACACCATCGGCGATGACATGGGTGAGGAACGAGGCGAAGACCACCATCCAGCCCCACCCGCCGTCAGGGGGGAGGCACGTAGTCGTCGGCATTCTGGGCGGACGCAGCAGCAGTTGTCTCCTTCTGACTGGCCTCTTCCGTTGCCTCCCTTGGCTCAGACTCTGGCGTCACCGGAAGTTTCTCCGTCTCCGAAGCCCTGGAGTCGTTTCCGTGGGCCGAGTGACGTCCTTTCCCCATATTGACGTCTGTTGTTGTTGTTGTTGTTGTTGTTGTTGTTGTTGTTGTTGTTGTTGTTGTTGTTGTTGTTATTATTATTATTATTATTATTATTAATATTATTATGATTTGTGACGACTTTCACACACAGCAGGTGTAATGCCTGTGATGTGGCTTGATGACGCTTGAAAAGATTTGATGATTTCAACACGATCCAAAGCAGCTCTTGGCGTCAGCTGTTGTAAGTTCCAAGGGCGTCTGCACGCAGGAAATATTAAAAAAAAAAGGAAAGAAGGCAAGCAAGTCGATAGCAGGATTTTGGAATGACGGCAAATATCGGAATCTCCAGCCGTAGTAACTGATACAACCCTGGATGCTATGAAAAAGAGAATGTTAAACATCCGCTTTCCAAAAGAATCTGAATAATTTTTATTATTATTTTATATCACACAGGAAAAAAGTGTGGTCGTTGAGTATGAGTTGGTCCCCTCTTCTTGTGACGAGATCAGGACAATTTCCGATTCCCAATTGCTCCCCAAAAAGACAAGGCGGGGCTTTAAAAGCGAAACTCCAAACGAATGATTTCCCAAATGCCAACACAACACGTGACAAGGCGGACCAGGGATCTACTATCTCAGACCTGCTTCAGCACCACAACGCAACACGCGATTCCAAGAACAGACAGCACTGGAGAACCTTCTAGTCCTTATCTCACGTGAACCCCGACCACTCCAGGTCATATCACCCCACATCGAAGTAGGTGAGAGTGAGAGAGAGAGGATAAGACGAAACGAAGAACGTGAGCCAGAAAACTGGCGGGGGTGGGGGGTGGTGGGTGGGATTTTCTAATCGCGATAATTTGGTGACGAGTCGAGTTCACAACGGATTGGACCAACTTCCATTTCCTTGTGAGTGATTTGTTCCAGTCCTTGTGCCAAGGTTGTGGGATTTGGTTCCAGTCCTTGTGTCAAGGTTGTGGGATTTGGTTCCAGTCCTTGTGCCAAGGTTGTGGGATTTGGTTCCAGTCCTTGTGCCAAGGTTGTGGGATTTGGTTCCAGTCCTTGTGCCAAGGTTGTGGGATTTGGTTCCAGTCCTTGTGCCAAGGTTGTGGGATTTGGTTCCAGTCCTTGTGCCAACGCGCATCCACGTTCAGGTGGCAACAGATCGACAGTCAGTAGTTGGACCTCGCGGTGGGGAGGAGGTCAAAAGAAAGGTCAGGTGGTCTGGACGCTAATTTCAATGTCAGTATGTGAGTTCAGCTGCTGTCAATCGCAAGTTGTTGTTTTTTTCTTCAGCCTGAAAAGAAATATAATAAAACAAGAACTTCAATGACTGTGGTGTCTGGGTGGGTGGGTGGGGGGCATGGGAGGGAGGGGGGGGGGGGGGTAAGATGTTATTTTAATTGTGTGTATGTGTTGTGTGGGGAGGGGGAGAAGGGAGGATTTCGCTTTCCACACTCGACTCAGATGTGAATTTGTGCCCAGTTATATCAAAATAAAATCAACCTCCTCCATCCCCCCACCCATTTCACCCTTTAGCCATCGGATTTGACCAACATCCACAGCTAAGATAATATCGGGGTTTCGGTAGGTTTTTTTATTTTGCCCTGTAAACAGCCAAACAACCTTTGTCGTGCACATTATGTTGTGATATGCACACGGGGCCTCTTGTTTAACGGCCGTCTCCGATGGAACTAGGTGTCGATCCACCTACCTGGACCAGGGAGTAAGTGTTACTCGAACGAATCAAATTTCGATTAAATGTTTTTCAACTTGTCACTGCTTGAACCCACGAAATGTTGGTTGAGGTCGACACCGTGCCTCTGGACCACTGAGTCCCCCAACCACCACGTCACTGCAACCGATAGTACAACTTTATCTTTAACTGTCAGATACCATTATGGTTTGGTCTTCAGAGGAGCGATTTGCACCATCTAACTACACAACCATTATGGTTTGGTCTTCAGAGGAGTGATTTTCTAACTACACAACCATTATGGTTTGGTCTTCAAATGAGCGATTTGCATCATCTTACACAACCATTATGGTTTGGTCTTCAAATGAGCGATTTGCATACATCTAACTACACAACCATTATGGTTTGGTCTTCAAATGAGCGATTTGCATCATCTAACTACACAACCATTATGGTTTGGTCTTCACAGGAGCGATTTGCACCATCTAACTACACAAAACAGTTGCACCATCTAACTACACAACCATTATGGTTTGGTCTTCAAATGAGCGATTTGCACCATCTAACTACACAACCATTATGGTTTGGTCTTCAAAGGAGCGACTTGCATCATCTAACTACACATAGGCAGTACCATAATTTAAATCGTGCACCTATCGGTGTAGGTGCACCATAATTAAAAACGTTTCATGGCGGCCACAATACCACAATAAAAAATTAATAATTAAAAACGAACAATAAAAATTAATAATAAAAGAAAAAAAACAAAAAAACAAAAAAATAACAGCAACAAAAAAGTATCAACTTCATCCACACCGGGGGAAATACCCCGATTAACACGTCAGTTTGCATTTCATTTATTTCGTACTGTGAACTTAATGTAAACCACCAAAAGAGCTCTTCTGTGAAATTATCGTGGCCTGAGATCTGAAATTGAAAACCCTTTCATGCTTGCCTCGTTATCGTCACCTACCTACACATCTACCCATCTTCACCTTGTAATCCATTCACCTACCTA
Organism: Doris montereyensis; assembly: GCA_037039925.1. Classification (NCBI taxonomy): domain Eukaryota; kingdom Metazoa; phylum Mollusca; class Gastropoda; order Nudibranchia; family Dorididae; genus Doris; species Doris montereyensis. Next base: position 148,300 of record JAXRKP010001154.1, read on the forward strand.
CACATCTACCCATCTTCACCTTGTAATCCATTCACCTACCTACACATCTACCCATCTTCACCTAGTAATCCATTCACCTACCTACACATCTACCCATCTTCACCTAGTAATCCATTCACCTACCTACACATCTACCCATCTTCACCAAGTAATCCATTCACCTACCTACATATCTACCCATCTTAACCTTGTAATCCATTCACCTACCTACACACCTACCCATCTTAACCTTGTAATCCATTCACCTACCTACACATCTACCTATCTTAACCTAGTAATCCATTCACCTACCTACACATCTACCTATCTTAACCTTGTAATCCATTCACCTACCTACACATCTACCCATCTTAACCTTGTAATCCATTCACCTAACTACACATCTACCCATCTTCACCTTGTAATCCATTCACCTACCTACACATTTACCCATCTTCACCTTGTAATCCATTCACCTACCTGCACATCTACCCATCTTCACCTAGTAATCCATTCACCTACCTACACATCTACCCATCTTCACCTAGTAATCCATTCACCTACCTACACATCTACCCATCTTAACCTAGTAATCCATTCACCTACCTACACATCTACCCATCATAACCTAGTAATCCAACACCTACCTACACATCTACCTATCTTCAACTAGTAATCCATTCACCTACCTACACATCTACCTATCTTCACCTAGTAATCCATTCACCTACCTATACATCTACCCATCTTCACCTAGTAATCCATTCACCTACCTATACATCTACCCATCTTCACCTAGTAATCCATTCACCTACCTACACATACCCATCTTCACCTAGTAATCCATTCACCTACCTATACATCTACCCATCTTCACCTTGTAATCCATTCACCTACCTACACATCTACCCATCTTCACCTTGTAATCCATTCACCTACCTACACATCTACCCATCTTAACCTTGTAATCCATTCACCTACCTACACATCTACCTATCTTCACCTAGTAATCCATTCACCTACCTATCTACATCTAATCCATTCATCTTCACCTACCCATCTTTTGTAATCCATTCACCTACCTACACATCTACCCATCTTCACCTTCTAATCCATTCATCTACCTACACATCTACATCTTCACCTTGTAATCCATTCATCTATACACATTCACCTAGTAATCCATTCACCTACCTATACATCTACCCATCTTCACCTTGTAATCCATTCACCTACCTATACATCTACCCATCTTCACCTTGTAATCCATTCACCTTCTACCTATCTTCACCTTGTAATCCATTCATTCACCTACCCATCATACCTTGTAATCCATTCTACCCATCTTCACCTTGTAATCCATTCACCTACCTATACATCTACCCATTTTCACCTAGTAATCCATTCACCTACCTACACATCTACCCATCTTCACCTTGTAATCCATTCACCTCTATACATCTACCCATCATCACCTTGTAATCCATTCACCTACCTACACATCTACCCATCTTCACCTAGTAATCCATTCACCTACATATACATCTACACATCTTCACCTTGTAATCCATTCACCTACCTACACATCTACCCATCTTCACCTTCTAATCCATTCACCTACCTACACATCTACCCATCTTCACCTTGTAATCCATTCACCTACCTACACATCTACCCATCTTAACCTAGTAATCCATTCACCTACCTACACATCTACCCATCTTCACCTAGTAATCCATTCACCTACCTACACATCTACCCATCTTCACCTAGTAATCCATTCACCTACCTACACATCTACCCATCTTCACCTAGTAATGCATTCACCTACCTACACATCTACCCATCTTCACCTATTAATCCATTCACCTACCTACACATCTACCCATCTTCACCTATTAATCCATTCATCTATCTAGTAATCCATTTCTAGTTCTGCATGGTATTTACACATAGACATAGATAGATAATATATACCTTTGTTTTAGACGATGCTATGCTATCATTGACTAATCACAGCCGGTAGCCCAATCAGTGGAGAGTTCGACCACAACCCAAAAGGCCTCCAATCGATTCCCAAATGCGTGCACTTTCCTCCCCCCCCCCTCCCTGGCGCTCCTGTGCTGTCGACCTAGCAGCAAAATGGGTAGCTAGGTCAGTTTTCAGACTCCGGCGAGCGAAAGTACAAAGTTGGTGTGGAAAGCAATAAAAATGCTAAACCTCCCACTACCATATTACGCTGTTAAAATCCCACTATCACATTATGCCTAGTATCCCTAGAAACACCAACTCCCACTACCACAGTATGCCTTGTATGCCTAGAAACACCAACTCCCACTACCAAATTATACCTTGTATGCCTAGAAACACCAACTCCCACTACCACATTAACTGCCTTGTATGCCTAGAAACACCAACTATGCCACTACCACATAGCAAACTACCACATTGTATGCCTAGAAACAGCAACTCCCACTACCACATTATGCCTTTATGCCTAGAAACACCAACTCCCACTACCACATTAACTGCCTTGTATGCCTAGAAACACCAACTCCCACTACCACATTATGCCTTGTATGCCTAGAAACACCAACTCCCACTACCACATTATGCCTTATGTCTAGAAACACCAACTTCCACTACCACATTAATGCCTTGTATGCCTAGAAACAGCAACTCCCACTACCACATTATGCCTTGTGCCTAGAAACACCAATCCCACTACCACAGTATGCCTTGTATGCCTAGAAACACCAATCCCACTACCACATTATGCCTTGTATGCCTAGAAACACCAACTCCCACTACCACATTATGCCTTGTGCCTAGAAACACCAACTCCCAAATCCACATTATGCCTTGTATGCCTAGAAACACCAACTCAAACTCCACATTATGCCTTGTATGCCTAGAAACACCAATAGCAAACTACCACATTATGCCTTGTGCCTAGAAATACCAACTCCACTACCACATTATGCCTTGTATGCCTAGAAACACCAACTCAAACTACCATTACCACATGCCTTGTATGCCTAGAAACACCAACTCCCACTACCACATTATGCCTTGTATGCCTAGAAACACCAACTCCCACTACCACATTATGCCTTGTATGCCTAGAAACACCAACTCCCACTACCACATTATGCCTTGTATGCCTAGAAACACCAACTCCCACTACCACATTATGCCTTGTATGCCTAGAAATACCACTCCCACTCCCATTAACTACCACATTATGCCTAGTATGCATAGAAACACCAACTCCCACTACCACATTAAACTACCACATTATGCCTTGTATGCCTAGAAACACCAACTCCCACTACCACATTATGCCTTGTATGTCTAGAAACACCAACTCCCACTACCACATTATGCCTTGTATGCCTAGAAACACCAACTCCCACTACCACATTAACTAGCACTGCCTAGTGACCTAAAACACTACCACATTCAACTACCACATTATGCCTTGTGGAATGTCTAGAAACACCAACCTCCCACTACCACTGTTAAAATCCCACTACCACTGTATGCCTAGTATGCCTATAGAAACACCAACTCCCACTACCACATTATGCCTTGTATGCCTAGAAACACCAACTCCCACTACCACATTATGCCTTGTATGCCTAGAAACACCAACTCCCACTACCACATTATGCCTTGTATGCCTAGAAACACCAACTCCCACTACCACATTATGCCTAGTATGCCTAGAAACACCAACTCCCACTACCACATTATGCCTTGTATGCCTAGAAACACCAACTCCCACTACCACATTATGCCTTGTATGCCTAGAAACACCAACTCCCACTACCACATTATACCTTGTGTCGCCTAGAAATACCAACTCCCACTACCACATTATGCTAAACCTCCCACTACCTAGAAATACCTTGTTAAAATCCCACTACCACATTATGCCCAGTGCGCCTAGAAATACCAACTCCCACTACCACATTATGCCTTGTGCGCCTAGAAATACCAACTCCCACTACCACATTATGCCTTGTGCGCCTAGAATACGACAACAAACAAACACACACAACAACACTAAACAAAACAACAACAAAACAAACAAACAACTACAAGAAGCTAAGCAAACAACAATCCTTTGAAATGCACTCTATTGATAACATATGGGATAGGGAAGGGGAAGGAGCGTGGACAAGGTAGTCCAGAGAGGCAACCAAAAGGTCATGGGTGCAAGCCCCGACAGGTTACAAAGCATTTCGAGTTTTTAGAGTAACCCCCTTCCCCCACCCCCACCCCCACCCCCCACCCCAGTTCCATCGGAGGATAACAACAAAAACGAGATTCCGGGTGCTGGTCACTCTGTGCACATTGGAGATCATTCGACTGTTTGCAAGACGGTCTGGCCAAATTTGAGTATCCTACACGCACAGAACAGCAACTCGAGATCACCTTACTGGTGGATGTGGGTAAAAGTCAAAATCAGGAAGAGCAAGACTGGCGGGACATGATCACCGACCTCTGTCTCAGACCCGATGACGATGATGATAATGACGTTGATTTTGATGACGATGATGATAATTTTGTTGATTTTTGATGACGATGATGATAATGATGTTGATTTTGATGATGATTCTGATGACGATAATGATATTGATGCTGATTTTGATGAAGATGATTTTGATGACGATCATTTTGACGACAATGATGATAATGATGCTGATTTTGATGACGATGACGACGATTTTGACGACGATGATGATAATGATGCTGATTTTGATGACGATCATTTTGACGACGATGATGATAATGATGCTGATTTTGATGACGATGGTGATAAAGACGATGATTTTGATGACGATGGTGATAAAGACGATGATTTTGATGACGATGGTGATAAAGACGATGATTTTGATAACGATCATTACAACGATGCTGATTTTCGTGACGATGATTTTGATGACGATGGTTTGTGATGACGATGATGACAATGACGATGATAACTTAATGACGATGATGACAATGACGATGACTCATGACTGTCTAGTCCTGACTGTCCCTACTTAATGCGCACACAAACTGGCAGGGTGGTTGAAACTGTGCCCAGACAAAGCGACATCGGCGCGTACACCGGTTCCCTCCTTCACTCGTCACTCACTCAACTCACCGCCTGTCAAACGACAAACCAATTGACGCAACGACGGTCACGTGAACGACATGTCACCCGACTGAACTGATGTCATGACCTTGGCATACTCACGACACGATGGTCAGGGTCGTGAACTTTTTAGCGATCATTGTACTTTGGACCATTGTACTTTGTCTTATTTAATGTTTTGTTTTTTGTCGGTGTTTTTTTGTTTTGTGTTTAAACAAATTATCAAATACATTTAGATGTAGTTAATGAGTGAGCAGTTATTTCTTAACATTATGAGTAATTAAGAAACAAGTTATCACCGCCCTCCCCCCCCTCCTCCTTCCAAACCAAAAAAATAAACTCAATCACCCCACCGCCCCACCTCCCACTCCCACCCCCACCCCCATCCCCACACACGCACACACTTCAATACCAACATCAATAAAGAAGAACTTTAAGAAAACCCAAGATAAAAACACCCAACAACTTTTGATACATTGAAATTTACCCTGTCAACCGCATGCAGTTATCTACAAATGAATTCAGAGAATAAGGCATGATTTTGTTCATTGAAATTTACTCTGTCAACCGCATGCAGTGATCTACAAATGAATTACGGCAAAGATTCAACCACATGCAGTGATCTAAAATGAATTCAGTTTGGCATGATTTTGTTTCATTGAAATATACCCTGTCAACACACATGCAGTGATCTACAAATGAATTTAGAGATTACGGCATGATTTTGTTTCATTGAAATCTAGATTGCTCAAGTCCGACCATCTTGTGTTGCCATAGAATCTAATAAATAATTGAGATTTTTATATCAGTCTTGTAAAAATATGTTGTATCTCCCTGTGTCTAGATCTACTTACATTACGTTTCTAGTTCTGGATGAAGATGTTCTTCTGTCCAACGAACGAGTTGGGAAAAAAAGGACACGAAAAAAAGAATAAATTTGAACTTGTAGTTAGTTGAGACATTTAATAATTTGTTAGAAAATTTGAGAATTGAAAACAGACTTCACAAATCTAGATATCTATTAAATTACATTTTATGAACATGGATCAAAATGTCCAAACTACAGAACGTTTAGCTCGTTTCGGGTATTCCCGATTAGGCATCACGTAATTGGCCGTGGTAACACTTGTGTATCGCCGCAATTCCTCAATACGAAAGCTTATAATATTTTCACATAGAATGTGAGACTGTGCATCAATGTAACTCGGTGCAAACAAAAGAAAATAGATCATACATTAATCTTGTTAAGCGCCAGTCAAAAAGTTATAAAAATATGAACACCTATAATGTTATGTACTACTACTCTTATCATTTCTAGTTTTTTGTTATTATCATTACTGGAGGTCATCCTGTTCCTTTCCTTTTTTCTTCTTTTATTATTATAATAATCATCACCACAAATTTTAGCATTATTATTTACAGTATTAGAATGATTATTAAAGGTATACTGGTTTTGTAAGACATTATTATTTATGAATGGTATGAGTGGGGTATACTGGTTTTACTATAATTAAATTATTATTCCACACAAACAGCTATCTCTCTCACTCTCTCTCTCTCACTGAATAATGATCTG
>JAXRKP010001154.1:157500-160221 GCA_037039925.1 Doris montereyensis
CAGCCTTACCACTAGACCACCCTTCTCAGCCTTACCACTAGACCACCCTTCTCAGCCTTACCACTAGACCACCCATCTCAGCTTTACCACTAGACACCCTTACCACTAGACCACCCATCTCAGCCTTACCACTAGACCACCCATCTCAGCCTTACCGCTAGACCACCCATTCTCAGCCTTACCACCCTTCTCAGTCTGAGACCACCCATCTCAGCCTTACCACTAGACCACCCATCTCAGCCTTACCACTAGACCACCCATCTCAGCCTTACCACTAGACCACCCTTCTCAGCCTTACCACTAGACCACCCTTCTCAGCCTTACCACTAGACCACCCATCTCAGCCTTACCACTAGACCACCCTTCTCAGCCTTACCACTAGACCACCCATCTCAGCCTTACCACTAGACCACCCATCTCAGCCTTACCACTAGACCACCCATCTCAGCCTTACCACTAGACCACACATCTCACCCACCCTTCTCAGCCTTACCACTAGACCACCCATTCTCAGCCTTACCACTAGACCTAGACACCACTCAGCCTTACCACTAGACCACACATCTCAGCCTTACCACTAGACCACACTCAGCCTTACCACTAGCTTTACCACTAGACCACACATCTCAGCCTTACCACTAGACCACCCTTCTCAGCCTTACCCATCTCAGACCACTGGACCACCCTTCTCAGCCTTACCACTAGACCACCCCTTCTCAGCCTTACCACTAGACCACCCATCTCAGCCTTACCATCTAGACCACCCATCTCAGCCTTACCACTAGACCACCATCTCAGCCTTACCACTAGACTACCCATCTCAGCCTTACCACTAGACCCATCTAGACCACCCATCTCAGCCTTACCACTAGACCACACACATCTCAGCCTTACCACTAGAACTCCCAGCCCCTTCTCCAGCTTTACCACTAGACCACACATCTAGACCACTAGACCACCCTTCTCCAGCCTTACCGCTAGACCACTCAGCCTTACCACTAGACCATCTCAGCCTTACCCACTGACCACCCATCTCAGCCTTCTCAGCCTTACCACTAGACCACCCATCTCAGCACTTACCATCTCAGCCTTACCACTAAGCCATACATCCTCAGCCTTACCACTAGACCACACATCTCAGCCTTACCACTACCCTTCTCCACTACCGCTAATTCACCATCTCACCCATCTCCAGCCTTACCACTAGACCACCCTTCTCAGCCTTACCACTAGACCACCCATCTCCAGCCTTACCACTAGACCACCCTTCTCAGCCTTACCACTAGACCACCCATCTCACCCCACTCTCCAGCCTTACCCTTCTCACCTTACCACCACACATCTCCAGCCTTACCACTACCACTAGCCTTACCACCCATCTCAGCCTTACCACTAGACCACCCATCTCAGCCTTACCACTAGACCCACCCTTCTCAGCCTTACCACTAGACCACCCATCTCAGCCTTACCACTAGACCACACATCTCAGCCTTACCACTAGACCACACTTCTATAGCCTTACCACTAGACCACCCTTCTCCCAGCCTTACCACTAGACCACCCTTCTCAGCCTTACCACTAGACCACACATCTCAGCCTTACCACTAGATCAACCTTCTCAGCTTACCCTAACTTTAGAACGCCACCTGGTTACAATATCATGATTTTTAAAATAAATTTTATTATTGTATGCATGTATGATTAATTTCCTTATACAAGTAATGTATTTTGCTAATTTATATAGCAAATTGTTTTTTATAGCACTTTTAAAGATCAACAATACCCATGCCATTCTTAATGCTGCTGTGGTTGAGTGTGAAATATACTCGTATACGAATTTGTAAAGCGCCTCGAGACTTCGGTATAAGGCACTACATAATATAAACTTTGCATTATTATTACTATCACCACCACCATCATCATCATCATCATCATCATCATCATCATCATCATCATCATCATCACCACCACCACCACCAACACCATCATCATCATCACCATCATCATCATCATCATCATCATCATCATCACCACCACCAACACCATCATCACCATGATCATCATCATCATTATTATTATTATAATTATTATTATTATTATTATTATTATTATTATTATTATTATTATTATTATTATTATTATTATTATTATTATTATCATTAATATTATTATTACGATTGCAGGTGAGGCAGGTAAGGCTAATATATCAATTGAGGTAAAACGACCGTAGTAACATCTTGTAACGTTACTGGAGATGGAAGGCAGGGGCATCGTCTCTGTTCCGTTCCGTTCCGTTCCGTTCCGTTCCGTACGCCTGATGTTGCCACACGTCGTCACGTGGTCGGTGTTACCGTCAGTCTGTCACAAGTTACGGCGTCTGATACAAATCATGAATTTAGGGCTGTCATTACAATACACGTCGGTGTTACCGTCCAGTCTGTCACAAGTTACGGCGTCTGATACAAATCATGAATTTAGGGCTGTCATTACAACACGTCGGTGTTACCGTCCAGTCTGTCACAAGTTACGGCGTCTGATACAAATCATGATTTTAGGGCTGTCATAACAACACGTTGGTGTTACCGTCCAAATCATGAATTTAGGGCTGTTCATAACAACACACGTCGTGTTACCGTCCAGTTTGTCACAAGTTACGGCGTCTGATACAAATCATGAATTTAGGGCTGTCATTACAACACACGTCGGTGTTACCGTCCAGTC
>JAXRKP010001155.1:0-20000 GCA_037039925.1 Doris montereyensis
TAGTAGTAGTAGTAGTAGTAGTAGTAGTAGTAGTAGTAGTAGTAAGTAAGGTAGAAGTAGTAGTAGTAAGAGGAAGAGTAAGTAGTAGTAGTAGGCAGTATTAGTAGTAGTAGTAGTAAAGTAGAAAGGTAGTAGTAGTAGTAGTAGTAGGGAGCGATTAGAAAAGAAGAAAAATGAAAAAAGAGAAGACAGTTAGGGAAAACAGAGGTAGAAGGGAAAAAGGAGAAATAATGGTGGAGGGGCATTGGATGGGAGGTCCAAAAGACGACCAGGGAGGGGATATAAATATCTAGTTATAGAAAAACAGAAGGAAGAGATAGTGAGAGGGAGGGAGGAGGGAGGGAGGGAGAGAGAGAGTGAGATATAGAGAGGGAAGAAAGTGAGAGTGAGTGAGAGAGAGAGAGAGAGAGGGGGGATGAAGAAGAAGAAGGAGGGGAGAGAGAGAAGAAGAAGAAGAAGAAGAAGAAGAAGAAGAAGAAGAAGAGATAGAGATAGAGAGAGAGAGAAAGAAGAAGATAGAGAAGAGAGAGAAGAAGAAGAGAAGAAGAAGAAAGAAGAGAAGAAGAGAAGAAGAAGAGAGAAAGAGAGAAGAAGAGAAGAAGAAGAAGAAGAAGAAGAAGAAGAAGAAGAAGAAGAAGAAGAGAGAAGAAGAAGACAGAGAAGAGAGATGATGTACAATGGCAACCTAACCTAAATAGCGTTAAATTATGTATGATGTACAATGGCAACCTAACCTAAATAGCGTTAAATTAACGATTGGACGATTGCAAACAAACCCTATAAGCGTCAAATTGTGTACGTATGATGTACGATGTCTACCCAAACTGATTAGCGTTACATTAAGTATGATGCACGATGTCTATCCAAACTGAATACCGTCACATTGTGTAAGTATGATGCACGATGTCACCCAAACTGATTAGCGTTAAATGTGTAAGTATGATGCACAATGTCTACCCAAACTGATTGATTAGCGTTACATTGTGTAAGTAAGATGTACGATGTCTACCCAAACTGATTAGCGTTACATTGTGTAAGTATGATGCACGATGTCTATCCAAACTGAATACCGTCACATTGTGTAGGTAAGATGCACGATGTCTACCCACACTGATTAGCGTTACATTGATGTATGATGTACGATGTCTACCCAAACTGATTAGCGTTACATTGAGCATGATGTACGATGTATGATGCACGATGTCTACCCAAACTGATTAGCGTTACATTGAGCATGATGTACGATGTCTACCCAAACTGATTAGCGTTACATTAAGTATGATGCACGATGTCTACACAAACTGATTAGCGTTACATTGTGTAAGTATGATGCACGATGTCTACCCAAACTGATTAGCGTTACATTGTGTATGATGTACGATGTCTACCCAAACTGATTAGCGTTACATTGTGTAAGTATGATGCACGATGTCTACCCAAACTGATTAGCGTTACATTGTGTATGGTGTACGATGTCTACCCAAACTGATTAGCGTTACATTGTGTATGATGTACGATGTCTACTCAAACTGATTAGCGTTACAGTAAGTATGATGTACGATGTCCACCAAACTGATTAGCGTTACATTGTGTATGATGTACGATGTCTACTCAAACTGATTAGCGTTACATTGTGTATGATGTACGATGTCTACCCAAACTGATTAGCGTTACATTGTGTATGATGTACGATGTCTACTCAAACTGATTAGCGTTACATTGTGTATGATGTACGATGTCTACTCAAACTGATTAGCGTTACATTTGTGTATGATGCACGATGTCTACCCAAACTGATTAGCGTTACATTGAGTATGATGCACGATGTCTACCCAAACTGATTAGCGTTACATTGTGTGTGATGCACGATGTCTACCCAAACTGATTAGCGTTACATTGAGTATGATGCACGATGTCTACCCAAACTGATTAGCGTTACATTGAGTATGATGTACGATGTCTACCCAAACTGATTAGCGTTACATTGAGTATGATGTACGATGTCTACCCAAACTGATTAGCGTTACATTGGTATGATGTACGATGTCTACCCAAACTGATTAGCGTTACATTGAGTATGATGCACGATGTCTACCCAAACTGATTAGCGTTACATTGAGTATGATGCACGATGTCTACCCAAACTGATTATGATGCACGATGTTAAATTTGTTACATTGTGTATGATGCACGATGTCTACCCAAACTGATTAGCGTTACATTTGAGTATGATGTACGATGTCTACCCAAACTGATTAGCGTTACATTAAGTATGATGTACGATGTCTACCCAAACTGATTAGCGTTACATTGTGTAAGTATGATGCACGATGTCTACCCAAACTGATTAGCGTCACATTGTGTAAGTATGATGCACGATGTCTACCCAAACTGATTAGCGTTACATTGTGTAAGATGATGCACGATGTCTACCCAAACTGATTAGCGTTACATTGTGTAAGTATGATGCACGATGTCTACCCAAACTGATTAGCGTTACATTGTGTAAGTATGATGCACGATGTCTACCCAAACTGATTAGCGTTAAATTGTGTAAGTATGATGCACGATGTCTACCCAAACTGATTAGCGTTACATTGTGTAAGTATGATGCACGATGTCTACCCAAACTGATTAGCGTTAAATTGTGTAAGTATGATGCACAATGTCTACCCAAACTGATTAGCGTTACATTGTGTAAGTATGATGCACGATGTCTACCCAAACTGATTAGCGTTACATTGTGTAAGTATGATGCACGATGTCTACCCAAACTGATTAGCGTTACATTGTGTAAGTATGATGCACGATGTCTACCCAAACTGATTAGCGTTACATTTGTGTAAGTATGATGCACGATGTCTACCCAAACTGATTAGCGTCAATTGTGTAAGTATGATGCACGATGTCTACCCAAACTGATTAGCGTCGCATTGTGTAAGTATGATGCACGATGTCTACCCAAACTGATTATGCGTTACATTGTGTATGATTCCTGATGTCTAGCCAAACTGATTAGCGTTAAATTGTGTAAGTATGATGCACGATGTCTACCCAAACTGATTAGCGTTACATTGTGTAAGTATGATGCACGATGTCTACCCAAACTGATTAGCGTTACATTTGTAAGTATGATGCACGATGTCTACCCAAACTGATTAGCGTTAAATTGTGTAAGTATGATGTCGATGTAGACTACCCAATTGATTAGCGTTAAATTGTGTAAGTATGATATACGATGTCTACCCAGACTGATTAGCGTTCAATTGTGTATGATGTACGATGTCAGGTAAACCGATTAGCGTTAAATTGTGTATGGTGTACGATGTCTAGGTAGACTGATTGGCGTTAAATTGTGTATGGTGTACGATGTCTAGGTAGACTGATTGGCGTCAAATTGTGTATGGTATATGATGTCATAGGTAAACATGATTGGCGTCAAATTGTGTATGGTATACGATGTCTAGGTAGACTGATTGGCGTTAAATTGTGTATGGTGTACGATGTCTAGGTAGACTGATTGGCGTTAAATTGTGTATGGTGTACGATGTCTAGCCTAGACTGATTGGCGTTAAATTGTGTATGGTATACGATGTCTAGGTAGACTGATTGGCGTTAAATTGTGTATGTGTACGATGTCTAGGTAGACTGATTGGCGTTAAATTGTGTATACGATGGTGTACGTTAAATGTCTTGGTAGACTGATTGGCGTTAAATTGTGTATGGTGTACGATGTGTACTGATTGTCTAGGTATGGTGTACGATGATTGGCGTTAAATTGTGTATGATGTACGATGTCAAATTGTGTATAGTGTACTGATTGCCTAAACTGATTAACGTCAAATTGTGTATAGATGTACGATGTCAGCCTAAACATGATTAACGTCAAATTGTGTATAGTGTATGATGTCAGCCTAAACTGATTAACGTCAAATTGTGTTTAGTGTACGATGTCAACCTAAACTGATAACGTCAAATTGTGTATAGTGTACGATGTCTAAACTGATTAACGTTGTATAGTGTACGATGTCAGCCTAAACTGATTAACGTCAAATTGTGTATAGTGTACGATGTCAGCCTAAACTGATTAACGTCAAATTGTGTATAGTGTACGATGTCAGCCTAAACTGAATAACGTCAAATTGTGTATAGTGTACGATGTCAGCCTAAACTGAATAACGTCAAATTGTGTATAGTGTACGATGTCAGCCTAAACTGAATAACGTCAAATTGTGTATAGTGTACGATGTGCCTAAACATAATAACGTCAAATTGTGATGTCGATGTCCAGCCTAAACTAACGTCAAATAACGTCAGCCTAAAATTGTCAAATTGTGTATAGTGTATGATTTAACAAAATATCTCAGCCTAAACCCAAACTGATTAGCGTTAAATTGTCCATGTATATGTACGATTTACAATATCTACCCAAACTGATTAGCGTTAAATTGTGTATGTAGGATTTACGATATCGATGTACCCAAACTGATTAACGTTAAATTGTATATATTATATGATTTACAATATCTATTTAAACTGATTAGCGATAAATTGTGTATGATGTACGATTTCTACCAAAACTAATTAGCGTTAAGTTGTGTATGATGTACGATTTCTACCCAAACTAATTAGCGTTAAATTGTGTATGATTTACGATTTCTACCAAAACTAATTAGCGTTAAATTGTGCATATATGATGTCTACCATAACTAATTAGCGTTAGATTGCGTATGATGTACGATGTGTACCCAAACTAGCATCAATTTGCGTATGACGTACGATGTCTACGCAAACTGATTAGCATCAATTTGCGTATGACGTACGATTTCTACCCAAACTGATTAGCGTTAATTTGCGTATGACGTACGATGTCTACCCAAACTGATTAGCATCATTTTGCGTATGATGTACGATGTCTACCCAAACTGATTAGCATCAATTTGCATATGATGTACGATGTCTACCCAAACTGATTAGCATCACTTTGCGTATGATGTACGATGTCCACCCAAACTAATTAGCATCAATTTGCCTATGATGTTCGAGGTCTACACAAACGGATTAGCGTCAATTTTTGCGATGTATGATGTTGATGTACGAGGTCTACACTAACGGATTAGCGTCAATTTGCGTATGATTAGCATCAATTTGCGTATGATGTACGAGGTCTACCCAAACGGATTAGCGTCAATTTGAGTATGATGTCGAGGTCTACACTAACGGATTAGCGTCAATTTGTGTATGATGTCTGAGGTCTACCCCAACTGATTAACGTCAATTTGGGTATGATGTCCGAGGTCTACCCCAACTGATTAACGTCAATTTGAATATGATGTCCGAGGTCTACCCCAACTGATTAACGTCAATTTGTGTGTGATGTTCGAGGTCTACCCCAACTGATTATCGTCAATTTGTGTATGAAGTCCTGAGGTCTACCCCAACTGATTAACGTCAATTTATGTATGATGTCCGAGGTCTACCCCAACTGATTAACGTCAATTTGAATATGATGTCCGAGGTCTACCCCAACTGATTAACGTCAATTTTGTATGATGTTCGAGGTCTACCCCAACTGATTAACGTCAATTTGTGTATGATGCCCGAGGTCTACCCCAACTGATTAACGTCAATTTGTGTATGATGTTCGAGGTCTACCCCAACTGATTATCGTCAATTTGTGTATAATGTCCGAGGTCTACCCCAACTGATTAACGTCAATTTGTGTATGATGTTCGAGGTCTACCCCAACTGATTAACGTCAATTTGTGTATGATGCCCGAGGTCTACCCCAACTGATTAACGTCAATTTGAGTATGATGTCTGAGGTCTACCCCAACTGATTATTGCCCATGGTTTGTGATGTACTATGTCTATTAAAAGTGATTAACGTCAAACTGTGTGTGTATGATGTATGATATCTACTCAAAATGATTAGCGTTAAATTTGTATGATGTACGATGTCTACCCAAAGTGATTAGAATCAACCCGTGTATGATGTACGATGTCTATTAAAAGTGATTAACGTCAAACTGTGTGTGTATGATGTACGATGTTTACCCAAAGTTATTAGGATCAATTTGTATGTGATGTACGATGTCTACCCAAAGTGATTAGCATCAATTTGTGTAGGATGTACGATGTCTACCCAAAGTGATTAGGATCAATTTCTGTATGATGTACGATGTCTACCCAAAGTGATTAGGATCAATTTGTGTATGATGTACGATGTCTACCCAAAGTGATTAGCATCAATTTCTGTATGATGTACGATGTCCACCCAAAGTAATTAGGATCAATTGTGTATGATGTACGATGTCTACCCAAAGTGATTAGGATCAATTGTGTATGATGTACGATGTCTACCCAAAGTGATAAGCATCAATTTGTGTATGATGTACGATGTCTACCCAAAGTGATTAGGATCAATTTCTGTAGGATGTATGATGTCTACCCAAAGTGATTAGGATCAAATTCTGTATGATGTACTATGTCTACCCAAAGTGATTAGGATCAATTTGTGTATGATGTACGATGTCTACCCAAAGTGATTAGGATCAATTTCTGTATGATGTACGATGTCTACCCAAAGTGATTAGCATCAATTTGTGTATGATGTATGATGTCTACCCAAAGTAATTAGGATCAATTTCTGTATGATGTACGATGTCTACCCAAAGTGATTAGGATCAATTGTGTATGATGTACGATGTCTACCCAAAGTAATTAGCATCAATTTGTGTATGATGTACGATGTCTACCCAAAGTGATTAGGATCAATTGTGTATGATGTACGATGTCTACCCAAAGTGAATAGGATCAATTGTGTATGATGTACGATGTCTACCCAAAGTGATTAGCATCAATTTCTGTAGGATGTACGATGTCTACTTTAACTAATTATCTTTAACTTGTATATGATGTGCGATGTCTACCCAAAATGATTAGCGTCAAATTGTATATGTATTATATACAATGTTTACCCAAACTGATTAGCGTCAAATTGTATATGTACTTTTATATCTTTAACAATGTTTACCCAAACTGATTAGCGTCAAATTGTATATGTATTATATACAATGTTTACCCAAACTGATTAGCGTCAAATTGTATATTTATTATATACTATGTCTACCCAAACTGATTAGCGTCAAATTGTATATGTATTATATACAATGTTTACCCAAACTGATTGGCCTCAAATTGTATATGTATTATATACAATGTTTACCCAAACTGATTGGCGTCAAATTGTATATGTATTATATACAATGTTTACCCAAACTGATTAGCATCAATCAGTGTATGATGTACATTGTCCTTCCAAACTGGTTAACATCAAATTGTTTGCGGTCTGCAAAATATGCTTGTTCTTTGGCTTCTTCACATCTTAAAATAATCTTATTACTTGATCAGTAGAAGTAGGAACGGAAAGATCTTTCTGACTGCAAACGGTTTTTAGTTTTCGGTGATGTACTTTGCAGATTTTTAAAGGCACTATTTTGTCTGCACATGTGTAGATGGATATTATCAGTATCTTGTAGTTGGTGATTATCGTGATAAAAAAACATTGCATTTTAGTTTAACAAATCAATATTTATTTGTGAATTTATTCTTTTACTAGCTGAATTTGCCCATATTATTTTAAGGGGTCTCTTTCTCTACTGATGATGATGAGCCTTTAACCCCCATTGTCAGGTACAGGACTAAGTAGAAAATTGTACACACCTGGGTAAAGGAATACTTAACCCAGAGAAAATCAACAATGAATATTGGAAAGGCTAGAAGCAAGACGGCAATCCTCAATCACGGAGTTCCCCAGGGTGGAGTTCTCTCACCGACATTATTCTTGATATTCATGAATGACCTAGAAAATGTGTTATCCCCCGGAGTAAAGGGATCCATTTATGCAGATGACTTCTGCTCTCATCAGCACAGAAGACAAGGTCTGCACGGCTCAAGGAAAGATGCAGATAACACTGAACTACCTGGATGAATGGACAAAGAAATGGTACATGTCTGTAAATGCCAGCAAAACTGCCTATTCAGTCTTCAGCCTCTCTACAAAATATCAACAAGCCAAACTGAAAATAGGAACAAGGCTTATGGAGAAGAAAGATACTCCTAAAATTCTTTGAATAACCTTTGACCAAAGATTGACCTGGAAACCACATGTGAATAAAACGCAAGAGAGAACAATAAAAAAGAAGTGCACTACTGAAAAAAACTCATAAGAACAAAATGGGGATCCAACCAATCAGTGCTCAAGAAGACCTACACAGCATATGTCCGCCCACTTCTAGGATATGGGATAGCAGCGTGGGGAACCACAGCAACACCAAACTTGTAAAAGGTCAGAGTGGTCCAAAATCAAAGCCTCAAGATAATAACAGGATCAATGCGAACAACACCTATCGCGGCAATGGAATCATAAACATGCACCCAAACTTTGGAAGACAGAAAATGTTGATCCAGTGTGTTAAAAAAAAAAGATTAAAAGAGCTCCCATTAAACCACAAAATGAATAAACCAGTAAGAAAAAGACTGAAAAGAAGTAACTTTATAGAGAAATCAAGACAGCTGAGTGGAGAATTATCAATCCCACAGTCGAAGAGATGAAGAACCTCTAAAAATATTTGCTGCATGTCCAGCTTGGGAGTATGGTCCACACACAGACATTCGAGATACCATAGAAGGAATAGCAACCGAAATATAAGAATCACTAGAGACCATCAAACACAACGGAATCAAAGCCATTACAGAGCTCTATCCCCCAAAAGAATGGATTAGAGTATACACTGATGGATCTACTAAAGATGCAATCAAAGATGGAGGCTGTGTAATATTAATAGTCTGGCTAGATGGAAATCCCACTAAACAGTCTATTGCATCAGACAAGATTTGCACAAACTATAAAGCAGAAGTAGTTGCTATTGAGAAGCCACAAGACTACTGTTAGACAAAGTTGACATCTCACAAAAGGTAGTCTTTTGCATACATGCCAAATCCGTACTTCAGGGACTAAATACAACCATTAAAAGCCAGTTAAATCATCTTTCATTACTTATTCAACAGTTATGTGATTCAACACAATGCATCATATTACAATAGATGCCTGAACGCTGTCAGGTTGATGGGAATGAGCGTGCAAATTAACTCGCCAAAAAGGTTCGACTACGCCCCAGAAGTCTCTGCCATTGACCTTCGAGGAAGACAAAACAATCATCAAGGCAGCTGTCTGCAATCAATGGGGAAAAAGATCATAGCAGCTATCACCCCAAAGATCCCATACACCAATTTGACAGAAAGTCCCAGGTCCCACTATTCAGACCCATGACTGGGCACAACCGTCTCCATTAACACATGTATCCCTATCTGAAAGTTGGGGAATCAGAAGGGTGCGAGTGTGGAGCGCCCCACTAGAACACTAAAATATTCTCCAGCAGTGTCCGTGCTACACACCAGAGAGAACAGCGATATGGCCGGGAGAGGTATATCTGGAAGAAAGGCTCTACGGCGCTATGGAGAGTGCAAAAGACTACTCAATTCATGGAGACAATTCGCCTCCTGATCCGACCCGCTGGTAAGAAGAAGAAGAAGAAGAAGAAGAAGAAGAAGAAGAAGAAGAAGAAGAAGAAGAAGAAGAAGAAGAAGAAGAAGAAGAAGAAGAAGAAGAAGAAGAAGAAGAAGAAGAAGAAGAAGAAGAAGAAGAAGAAGAAGACGAAGACGAAGAAGAAGAAGAAGAAGAAGAAGAAGAAGAAGAAGAAGAAGAAGAAGAAGAAGAAGAAGAAGAAGAAGAAGAAGAAGAAGAAGAAGAAGAAGAAGAAGAAGAAGAAGAAGAAGAAGAAGAAGAAGAAGAAGAAGAAGAAGAAGAAGAAGAAGAAGAAGAAGAAGAAGAAGAAGAAGAAGAAGAAGAAGAAGAAGAAGAAGAAGAAGAAGAAGAAGAAGAAGAAGAAGAAGAAGAAGAAGAAGAAGAAGAAGAAGAAGAAGAAGAAGAAGAAGAAGAAGAAGAAGAAGAAGAAGAAGAAGAAGAAGAAGAAGAAGAAGAAGAAGAAGAAGAAGAGAAAAAGACGAAAAAGAAGGAGAAGAAGAAGTAGGGTATAGGCCACAATCGAACACACGCCAGACTTGTCTGTTCTCTGCTAACTTCCTCATCTTGGTTCCACGATGTTCCCACATATTTCTCCACACACCTTCACCCACGTTGATTGGGGTATGCCAACCCTTCGGGAACCCTGGGGATTCCAATACAGGGCTGTGCTTCCTTCTGGTCCACGGAGGTGTGGCCTATCCACCTCCACCCTCTTTGACGCACTTCTGTCTCAACATCTGTTTGGTAGGTTTTCTTCCATAGTTCTTTATTTCTTATCTTGTCTTATGAATATTTTCATAATTTTCCTTAAACATTCATTTACAAAAGTCTGTACCTTATCTTGCTCGTGTTTTTGTTTTTTTGGGGGTTTTTTTTTGCCATGCTCCATGTCTCACTACCATCTCTCTATTTTAAATCGCTCATTAGTCAACAGATGTTTTTATAATGACGCACTTTTCCTTCGCCAGAAAGTGAATTGGAACTTCAACGAACATGGCAATATATTCTATCTTCAACCACAACCCAAACAAATATGGAGACCAAGGATGACTGTCAGTAACTCTCGCGATGAACAGGATCCTTCAAGGACGACGTTGCGTAAGAGTTCATAGGATGCGTTTGGTTTTTTTAGGTTTCTTTAGAGGCGTCACTAGCTCAGGCAGTAGAGCGTATAACTACCATGCATTAGCTCTGAGTTCGATGCAAGGCCCAGTTCGGGCAACTTTTACTGGTGGCCCTCTTGTCGACGCAACAGCCAAGTGGATAGCTCGGTCTGTTCAGAGTCGGTAAAAGTAAAGGCGATGTGGAATGTAATAAGAAACTACGATTACCATGACGTATGCCTAGAAACATTAGGACTCTTTTTACTTTACTTTAGTTTACTTTACTTTACTTTTTTATTTTACTTTACTTTACTTTAATTTACTTTACTTTACTTTACTTTACTTTACTTTACTTTACTTTACTTTACTTTACTTTAGTTTACTTTACTTTAGTTTACTTTACTATACTTTACTTTACTTTAGTTTACTTTATTTTACTATAGTTTACTTTACTTTACTTTACTTTAGTTTACTTTACTTTACTTTAGTTTACTTTACTTTACTTTACTTTACTTTACTTTACAACTACTTTACTTTACTTTAGTTTACTTTACTTTACTTTAGTTTACTTTACTTTACTTTACTATATTTACTTTACTTACTTTACTTTAGTTTACTTTACTTTACTTTTACTTTACTTTACTTTACTTTACTTTAGTTTACTTAACTTTACTTAACTTTCTTTACTTTATTTTACTTTACTTTACTTTACTTTAGTTTTATTTTATTTTTACTTAATTTTACTTTACTTTAGTTTACTTAATTTTTTTACTTTACTTTATTTTAGTTTATTTTACTTTACTTCACTTTACTTTACTTTACTTTAGTTTACTTTACTTTACTTAATTTTACTTAATTTTACTTTACTTTACTTTACTTTACTTTATTTTATTTTACTTAATTTTACTTTACTTTATTTTACTTAATTTTTGCTTTTTACTTTACTTTATTTTAGTTTATTTTACTTTACTCTATTTTACTTTCTTTGCATTGTTTTTTGTTTTGTTTTGTTTTTTACTCTGAACGATGGGCATAAAAGAGTGTGCATGTTTATTATGAAATGTATAAATATGTAATTTTGACATTATATATTAGTATCCTTAGAAAAAACATGCCATTTTTCAATTTTCAATTTTGAATGTCAATATGTATATTTCATGTTTTTCGATTGTCAAACGAAAAAATGCCTTGAATGGACAAAAACGATGTATTTTTATTATCATGAAAAGGAACTAAAATACCATGAAAATGGGTGTATATGAAACCATGCTTTTTTTTTTGCAATCGATTTGAAATTCATTAAAGTACAAGAACATTGGACCATTGACCAGCAAGTTACGACGTGAAATGTAAACCATATCAACATTTTATACCTGTCGTTTGAAACCAAATAGCACTTGAACTCATCTCCCATTCCCTCAAAGATGGATCGGTTGAGGACCAATTGCATGCCAGTCAGATTGCCAGACATCACTCCTTTACATTTTTTTTTCTTTTGGGTTTACATCAAAAGCGACGTTCTCGCAACTCCTGCTGTCTTGGATCGGGGTGAGCTTTAACGCAAAGTCAGAAGAGCAAACACACCTGTGACATACGAGATGCTTAGAATCGCTTGGCTGGAGGTATAAAGAAGGCTACAGTTGCTACAGAGGAATTATGGCCGTCACGTGGAGGTGTAACAATGATGGTTTCAAATAAATGAAGTTAGGCTAGTGACAAATGTTAGGAAAGTCACTTGTCAAAACGCATATCAATTTTTTTAAATCAGATTTCATTTAGACGTAATTTATATGTTTCCATCTCATTAACTGTAAATACCTACTTGTCGGTTTTTTTTTTTACAACTAACTCAACGACCATACGTAATTAAATAAACTCTAATGATTTTCCTTTTTTCTGCTCCAAAACATTGCATGATTCATGTACAACCGTTTTCTGCTATTTCAATTCTGTATCGCTCAGAGTAAAATTTAAAAAACAACCCCACCATGTAGATCTAGTACAGAGACACAAAAGAGAAAAGAAATCTCCCAGCGAAAGTAAAGCGAAGTTCCTTCAAGGCCGTTACGGCTCATAGAGTTGAAGCTTATCTCGGTTTCAATAGCGTGAAGCGGAACAGATGATAATAATCACCTCCTGGACAGGACGCTAGTCTGAAGTAGGTTGTTACTCCCAAGCTAGTGCGCGTACCCATTTGTACCTCTGTTGAAAGGAAAATGAATGTTGAATGTCCTTCCCAGAGAAAGGCTTTCTGATAATGTATATGACCGTTAGTGCAGTTTCAACTCTTGGGTTCATCAGAGAAACATTTCCATGAACCCTTTAGCTTCATAGCAACTTAGTATAGGAAACATGACCCGTCACGCTAAACAAAGATGAAGTCTCGTAATAAGTACATGCACACGCAATCATGTAATGATATGTTAAATTCATTTTTTGCCGGAATGGCTTCATTTCCTGTTTTATTTCACCAGAGCACATTGCTCTAACTTCACCGCTATTATAATTGTAAAAAAAGAATTTAAAAATATTACGAATTTTAAAAACTTAATATCAACTCCTAGTTAGTATAGGCTCAACGGCAACCATTCAACCAGTGAATGAAAGAATCGATCTGTGTAAAACAACTTACGCATAGGTCGACCTCACGTGAGTGACACCTTCAAACTGCCAGTTTACGCTTGAAAAACAAAATAACCCAATGGCCGTTCCAAAACTACAAAGTTAGCCATTTCCATTCCCCTCTACGTATCGTTATTAGTATTTCTTTCCGTACAGAATTTCTATCCATAGACTTCGTTACAAGACAGTAGTATTCCAATGCTTAATTAAATTATAGCCTTTATCGTCCTGTCCGGAGTTATTGGATCACATTATGTCCAGCGGCCTCAATTGGTAGTGGACTGCCTGACGACTGAAAGTCTGCGTCTGAATCTGTGTCCGCTCGGAGAAACGTATTATGCTTTTGTTACGCTCTACGTATTCCGCTGAGTTTGATTTTCAATTTGATTTTACCCACATCCACACCGAAGGGTCGGTAGAATTTTAAGATTTAAATTTTGCCTGAACTGCCCTGTAAATAATAGCCAAGGAATCTCTGACGTGCACAAAGTGTTGTGATGTGCTCTGTCACGGGACCTCCTTTTGATCGTCCGTCTCCGATCGGACTAGAGGTGTTGATCCACCTACCTACCTGGTTAGATTTTACTCGAAAAAAACTCAAGAAAAATGTTTTTCAACCTTGTCGGGGCTTGAACACACGAACTTTTTCGGTGGAGAGGCTGACATCTCTCCTTTGGATTACTGAGTCCCATTAATGTCAGGAGCTATGAGATCGCTTTGTCAAACCGGCTCAATTAGCGGACTGAATGACGACTGGCGACATGAAAGTCTGAATCCACAACGCCTAATATGTTTTCGTTAAGCTCTAGGGACTTGGTGGTCTAGAGGAAGGGTGTCGGCCTCTCAACAAAAAGGTAATGGGTTCAAGCCCCGCCGACGGTTGAAAAAAAAATATTTTTTTTTTTCGAGCAAATTTATCCCTCTGGTCCAGGTTGGTGGAAAAACACCTAGTCCCATCGGAGACGGACGATAAAAAGGAAGTCCCGAGTGCAGATCACAACACTCTGTGCACGTAAAGATCCCTTGGCTGTTTACAGGGCGGTCCGGGCAAAATTGAAAATCCTACCCGATACCACCTTAGTTGTGTCAATTAAATCAAATCAAACGCTCTACGCATTCAGATAGGAACAGCTAGCCGCTGCAGTCTGGCTGCTACGGGCAAGCGTAGAATTAATAATAATAATAATAATAATAATAATAATAATAATAATAATAATAATAATAATAATAATAATAATAATAATAATAATAATAATAATAATAATAATAATAATAATAATAATAATAATAATATAAGAAATGACATTAAATTATATGAAAGCCCCAGAGGAACAAAGATGAGACAAACACAAGGAATAGACAGGAAAAATACTGGCCACCATGGGGATCAAACCCGCGACCTCGCCGCCGGCACCCATCGACTCGCCATGAACATGGGTTCTTTTACATGCGACATCCTAGATAACCGTCCGTCTCCGATCGGACTAGGCACTCATTTTTATCCTGCCCACCACAGGTTATGGGGAGCAAAGGAACCCTTAAAACGAATTTCAAATTCAAGCCTGCACAGCCGAGATTTGAACCTACGACCTTTGGCTTGGTAGGCGAATGCCGTACCTACTGATCTATTCACTCTCAGGAAAAGACACAATCATTGCCTCTCGTGTTGGTAAAGTAAAGTAAAGTAAAGTAAAGTAAAGTTTCTTCAAGGCACTCAAGGACCATAGAATCGAGCTTATCCCAGTTTCTATAGCGTAAAACGGAACAAGTGACAATAATCACCTCCTGGCCGGGACGCTAATTTGACGCAGAGTTTGCTTTTGTTTTACTCCCAAGCTAGGGCTTGTACCCATTTGCACCTGGGTGGTTATAATAGTGGGGGGGGGATGCGTGTTAAGCGTTTTTCCCAGGGGAAAAGAACGTCGGGCCTGACTTTGCTAGGCTTCGAACTCGGGAACTCAAATTTGGCCTCATTCATTGGGTACAGATTTTTTAAAGGTGATATATAGCAAGGGTATAAGCACAATTTTAAATCAGCGAAGGATAATCACCTGGGGTATCAGATTAAACCTTCTGCTTTTGCCTTGTTGCCAGTGTTGGCACTACTTAATGGGCCACCAGCACGAAATTTGTCTGATAAGCATCTTCTGACCTCATGCTCAGATGTCGCAACCTCCTATGAACATTACTGTGTAATATAGTCTACATCGTGAACTTGATAAACCTTAATCTGAAATCGCTTGTAGATGTGCATGGGGGGGGGGGGTGGAGATTCTCCTTCAAAGACAAGAAATTTAATCCATGCTCTTTGTTTTTGACGTACTTCCAGGGGCCAACAATTTTAAAACCTCTGTCAATCTCTTAAACAATCATCAGAAATAAAATCTTAATAACTTGCAAGTACAAACATTTCAAATAGAAGGTAATATGAAGCATAACTATGTTACGTAGAGGAACAACATTTTTTTTGTACTTAGCTGGTACATGGCATTCTGTTGTAGAAGTATGCAATGCAAGCATAATTAATTAAATATGTGTGCCTTTGTATTTGAGTTGAACTTTGCCCTCTTCTTTTTCAGACCAATTTACACAGTCTATGATGGAACCGTTAGCTGGCGCCCCGGTGTCATACTAACTACTTCATGCAAGTTAAATATGGAAAAATATCCCTTCGATGTACAAATCTGTATCATTCAGGTACTAATTATTACTATTGCACCTATGAGTTTTATCAATACTCATGTTACCAGTGCTACTACAATCATTACTAGTACTGTTCACGATACTAATGATGTTACTACTACATGTACTAATACTACCACTACTACTACTTCTAACTACTACTACTACTACTACTACTACTACTATTACTACTACTACTACTACTACTACTACTACTACTACTACTACTACTACTACTACTACTACTACTACTACTACTACTACTACTACTACTACTACCCTAATATTATCTTAGTTATGCATGTGAGTAAAGTAAATTATATTAAACGCAATAATTACTAATCACTACTACTACTGGCTATTACTCTACTACAACTACTACTACTACCACTACTATTCTACCACTGCTACTACTACAACAACTACTACTACTACTACTATTACTACTACTGCTACTACAACAATTACTACTACTACTACTACTACTACTAAAACTACTACTGCTACTACTACTACTACAACAACTACTACTACAGCTACAACTACTACTACTACTACAACAACAACTAATACTACAACTACTACAACTACTGCTACTACTACTACTACTACTACTACTACTACTACTACTACTATGACATTCACTACAACTACTACTACTCCTACTACTACTACTACTACTATTATTATGATTACTACTGCTATTACCACAATTATTGCTACTACTACTACTACTACTACTACTACAAATAGAACAATCATTACTACTACCACTACTACTATCACTACTACTGCTACTGCTACTACTACTACTACTACTGCTACTAATGCTACTATTACCACTACTACTACTTCTACTACAACCACGTGAGAACTACTACTACTACTAGTACTACTACAACAAAAACCTGCTACTACTACTACTACAACTACAACTACAACTACTACTACTACTACTACTACTACTACTACTATGACTACTACTAATACTACCACAACTAATATTACTACTACTACTACTACTACTACTACTAATACTACAACTACTACTACTACTACTACTACTACTACTACTACTACTACTACTACTACTACTGCTACTGCTACTACTACTACTACTACTACTACTACTACTACTACCCCAAGATTATCTTAGTTATGCATGTGAGTAAACCAAAGTGTATTAAACGCTAGCGTATGGTGCTCAAGACTACTACTACTAGCTACTACTACTACTACTACTACTACTACTACTACTACTACTACTATTATTGCTTACTACTACTACTACTGTTACCCCACCACCACTACTACTACTACCACTTCTACTACTACTACAACAATCACTACTACTACCACTACTACTATCACTACTACTACTACTACTACTACTACTACTACTACTACTACTGCTGCTGCTACTATTACCACTACTGTTATGACTACTACTACTACTACTACTACTACTACTACTACTACTACTGCTACTACTGCTACTACGCTGCTGCTTACTATTTACTGCTGTTGCAACTACTACTACTACTACTGCTTCTACTATTATTACTATTACTACTACTACGATTACTACTACTACTACTACTGGTGCTGCTGCATTTACTACTGCTAATACTACCACAACTACTATTGCTGCTACTACTACTACTACTGCTACTGCTACTACTACAACTACTACAACAACTACAACTACTACTACTACTACTACTATACTCCACTACTACTAATACTTCTACTACTACTAATATTGCTACTGCTACTACTACTACTACTACTACTACTACTACTACTACTACTACTACTATTATTACTACTACTGCTACTACTACTACTGTTGCTGCACCACCACTACCACTACTACTACTACTATGACTACTACTACAATCGCTGCTGCTACCACTGCTGCTGTCGCTACTGCTACTGCTACTGCTGTTGCTGTTACTATTAAAACAACTACTGACTACTACTACTACTACTGCTGCTACTACTGCTACTACTACTGCTTATTACTAAAACAACTACTACTACTAGTACTGCTACTTTACTACTGCTGCTGATTACTACTGCTGTTGTACTGCTACTACTACTGCTACTACTACTGCTGCTGCTGCTGTTGCTACTACTACTACTACTACTACAACTACTACTGCAACTACTGCTGCTGCTGCTGCTAGAACAACAACAACTACTACTACTACTACTACTACTACTACTACTACTACTACTACTACAACTACAACTACTGCTACTACTACTACAACTACTACTGCTACAACCACTGCTGCTACTACTACAACAAGTACTACTACTACTACTACTACTATTATTATTATTGCTACTACTACTACTACTAATACTTCCACTACTACTACTACTACTACTTCTACTACTACTGTTACTATTACTACTACTACTAATTCTACTACTACTACTACTACTACTACTACTGCTACTACTACTGCTACTACTATTAGTACTACTGGTATTACTACTACTACTGCTAATACTGGTGCTGCTGCTGCTGCTGCTACTACTACTATTCCTACTTGTACTACTACTGCTACTGCCACTGCTGTTGCAGTAGTAATTGTACTAAATACTAGTTCTTCCAAATCTCTATATAACTCCAATTTTCAGTATACCGAACCGTAAGAAACTGAAATAATGCAATAACAAAAATTTTGTTTGCTACAGATGTGTCCGATGAGTCATTTCTCTGACAGCATCCGTTTGCATAAAGTTGAAGATGAGTACCAGCTTGGGATGTCATCGTATATTTCAAACGGTGCCTGGAATCTGTTGTCCATGGAAATACATCTCAAAGACTTTCCGTTCACAAAAACTTATACTTGTCTTGTGCTCAGGTAAGATATTAGTACTGAAGGATCTCCAACCAACCTATATGTTTTATAGCCTCCCATTTTAATGTAAAGCATACTCAGCAATCTTCATCCTCGATTACTTTTGTCTTACTACCCTTTTCTTTCATATATTACATAATCACATATTATATATTATTCCAGCAGGTATATTATGTGTGTGCATAGATCATAATCACATGTTATATACTATTCCAGCAGGTATATTATGTGTGTGCGTAGATCATAATCACATATTATATATTATTATTCCAGCAGGTATATTATGTGTGTGCGTAGATCATAATCACATATTATATACTATTCCAGCAGGTATATTATGTGTGTGCATAGATCATAATCACATGTTATATACTATTCCAGCAGGTATATTATGTGTGTGCGTAGATCATAATCACATATTATATATCATTATTCCAGCAGGTATATTATGTGTGTGCGTAGATCATAATCACATATTATATATTATTATTCCAGCAGGTATATTATGTGTGTGCGTAGATCATAATCACATATTATATACTATTCCAGCAGGTATATTATGTGTGTGCGTAGATCATAATCACATATTTATATATTATTTCAGCAGGTATATTATGTGTGTGCGTAGATTATAATCACATATTATATATTATTTTTCCAGCAGGTATATTATTTGTGTGCGTAGATCTAATCACATGTTATATATTATTATTCCAGCAGGTATATTATGTGTGTGCGTAGATTATAATCACATATTATATATTATTATTCCAGCAGGTATATTATGTGTGTGCGTAGATCATAATCACATGTTATATATTATTATTCCAGCAGGTATATTATGTGTGTGCGTAGATCATAATCACATATTATATATTATTATTCCAGCAGGTATATTATGTGTGCGTAGATCATAATCACATATTATATATTATTATTCCAGCAGGTATATTATGTGTGTGCGTAGATTATAATCACATATTATATATTATTATTCCAGCAGGTATATTATGTGTGTGCGTAGATCATAATCACATATTATATATTATTCCAGCAGGTATATTATGTGTGTGCGTAGATCTGCCTATGCATTCCGCCAACATGAATGCGAAGTGTAGCCGATTATTT
>JAXRKP010001155.1:25000-27500 GCA_037039925.1 Doris montereyensis
ACCAATTTCGATACATGTTTACAACAGTGCCGTTTTCATTGTGTGTGTGTGTGAATTACATTGTACCAATCTCGATACATGTTTGCAACAGTGACGTTTTCATGTGTGTGTGTGTGTGTGTGTGTGTGTATTACATCGTATCAATCTCGATACATGTTCACAAAAGTGACGTTTTCATTGTGTGTGTGTGACGATTTACATCGTACCAATCTCGATACATGTTTACAACAGTGACGTTTTCATTGTGTGTGTGTGTGAATTGTGTGTACCAATTCGATTACATGTACCAATCTCGATACATTGTGTGTTTACAACAGTGACGTTTTTCATGACGTTTTGTGTGTGTGTGTGTGTGTGTGTGTGTGTTTGTATTGCATCGTACCAATCTCGATACATGTTTACAACAGTGACGTTTTCATTGTGTGTGTGTGTGTGTGTGTGTGTGTGTGTTTGTATTACATCGTACCAATCTCGATACATGTTTACAACAGTGACGTTTTCATTGTGTGTGTGTGTGTGTGTGTGTGTGTGTTTGTATTACATCGTACCAATCTCGATACATGTTTACAACAGTGACGTTTTCATTGTGTATGTGTGAATTACATCGTACCAATCTCGATACATGTTCACAACAGTGACGTTTTCATTATGTATGTGTGTGTGAATTACATCGTACCAATCTCGATACATGTTCACAACAGTGACGTTTCATTATGTGTGAATTACATCGTACCAATCTCGATACATGTTCACAACAGTGACGTTTCCATTGTGTGTGTGTGTGTGAATTACATCGTACCAATCTCGATACATGTTCACAACAGTGACGTTTTCATTATGTATGTGTGTGTGAATTACATCGTACCAATCTCGATACATGTTCACAACAGTGACGTTTTCATGTGTGTGTGTGTGAATTACATCGTACCAATCTCTATACATGTTCACAACAGTGACGTTTTCATTGCGTGTGTGTGTGTGTGTGTGAATTACATCGTACCAATCTCTATACATGTTCACAACAGTGACGTTTTCATGTTTATGTGTGTGTGTGTGAATTACATCGTACCAATCTCTATACATGTTCACAACAGTGATGTTTTCATTGTGTGTGTGTGTGTGTGTATTACATCGTACCAATCTCGGTACATGTTCACAGTAGTGACGTTTTCATTGTGTGTGTGTGTGTGTGTGTGTGTGTGTGTGTGAATTACATCGTACCAATCTCGATAGATGTTCACAACAGTGACGTTTTTTATTGTGTGTGTGTGTGAATTACATCGTACCAATCTCTATACATGTTCACAGTAGTGACGTTTTCATTGTGTGTGTGTGTGTGTGTATTACATCGTACCAATCTCGGTACATGTTCACAGTAGTGACGTTTTCATACATATTTGTGTGTGTGTGTGTGTGTGTGTGTGTGAATTACATCGTACCAATCTCGATAGATGTTCACAACAGTGACGTTTTTTATTGTGTGTGTGTGTGTATTACATCGTACCAATCTCGATACATGTTCACAACAGTGACATTTTCATTGTGTGTGTGTGTGTATTACATCGTACCAATCTCGATACATATTTACATCGTACAGTGACGTTGTCATTGTGTATGTGTGTGTGTGTGTGTGTGTGTTTGTATTACATCATACAATCTCGATAATGTTCAATACATCATTTTACAACAGTGACGTTTTCATTGTGTTTGTGAATTACATCGTACCAATCTCAATACATGTTTACAACAGTGACGTTTTCTGTGTGTATGTGTGAATTACATCGTACCAATCTCGATACATGTTCACAACAGTGACGTTTTCATTATGTGTGTGCGTGTGAATTACATCGTTACCAATGTTTTCAATACATGTTCACAACAGTGACGTTTTCATTGTGTGTGTGTGTGTGTGTGAATTACATCGTACCAATCTCGATACATGTTCACAACAGTGACGTTTTCATTTGTATGTGTGTGTGTGTGTGTGAATTACATCGTACCAATCTCGATACATGTTCACAACAGTGACGTTTTCATTATGTGTGTGTGTGTGTATTACATGGTACCAATCTCGATACATGTTTACAACAGTGACGTTTTCATTGTGTGTGTGTGTATATTATATCATACCAATCTCGATACATGTTCACAACAGTGACCTTTTCATTGTGGATGTGTGTGTTACATCGTACCAATCTCGATACATGTTCACAATAGTGACGTTTTCATTGTTGTGTGTGTGTGTGTGTGTGTGTTACAACGTACCAATCTCGATACATTTTCACAACAGTGACGTTTTCTTTGTGTGTGTGTGTGTGTGTGTGTGTGTGTGTATTACATCGTACCAATCTCGATACATTTTCACAACAGTGACGTTTTCTTTTGTGTGTGTGTGTGTGTGTGTGTGTGAATTACATCGTACCAATCTCGATACATCTTCACAACAGTGACGTTTTCTTTGTGTGTGTGTGTGTGTGTGTGTGTGTGTGAATTACATCGT
>JAXRKP010001155.1:40000-42500 GCA_037039925.1 Doris montereyensis
TCCTCAACTCCCGGGGGGGGGGAGCATACAGTACACAAACCTGTTGGGCTTTCAACTAACACTCTGACAAGATATATCTCTACTTATAGCTCTGGGTACTCATTCACACCCGAGTCAAGGGAGGAAAAGTAAAGTGAAGTACCTTTCCCTAAGAGTGTAACGTTATGAACAAACAAACAAAAAACGCATCTGTGCCAACCGTGGCGTTTGGACCAGTGCTGCCATGATTACCAGCTGACAACACCACTGTTTTAGTTACGACGCCCCTACCCCTGTCCACCTCATACCACAGCTTACCCAAGTGACAAAGCATTGGTTTTTTACTTTGGTGACTATCTATAGATTCCCACCTCCATCACACCCCAATGAAACACGTTCCCCTACCATCGCCCAGAGGACAGCAATACTATGTTGATCGTAATATGATTAGAAATAATATAACATGACACACTACTCAATGTGATGGGTATTTTATAATTAGTGAAACAGCAGTCATATCAGGATGAATCCACTATTGAAACATTTTGTTGAAGGCTTTTTAAAACTCAACTACCAAGCAAAGGAGCTTCCAGTCAAAAGCCTTAGATTCACGAGTCGTTTATTATTAAAAGTAAAAAGAAGTCGTACCAAAGATCGTAAAAACTATCGGTTATACGATCTTTGGTCGTACTAAGCAAATAGTCGCCTGAAATAGATGCCAGCGCTACTCTGTCAGAGTTTGTCAGACTAACTTCAATTTAAAATATCATTGTTACCATCATCTGTACAATTAGTATGACTACCATCACCAGTTTCATTATCGTCACGGCTCTTTTGAACATTATTCATTGCAATGACTACGCTTACATGTATTAGAAGAATGTTAATTTTTTGCTGTTATGTTATACTTATACATGTTTTCATCTCGTAATGCTTAAATGTATAAGCTGTTTTTGTGTGAAGAATAATTTATTTATAGTAAATATGTGTTGTATTCGTATTATTGTATTGAAGGTATTGTAACACAATTTCTTACGATGTGTCACTTTTGGACAATGAAGTTGTATCTTATCTTATCTTATCTCATCTTATATCATGTTATCTTATCTTATCTTATCTTATTTTATCTTATCTTATCTTATCTTATCTTATCTCATCTCATCTTATCTTATCTTATCCCATCTTATCTCATCTAATCTTATCTTATCTTATCTTATCTTATCTTGTCTTATCTCATCTTATCTCATCGTATCTCATCTTATCTTATCTTATCTCATCTTATCTTTTCTCATCTTATCTTATTTTATCTTATCTTATCTCATCGTATCTTATCTTATCGTATCTTATTTTATCTCATCTTATCTCATCTTATCTCATCTTATCTTATCTTATCTTATTTTATCGTATCTTATCTTATCGTATCTTATCTTATCTTATCTATTTTTAACCATTGCAATGGTGTGTTCCCTGTGATCCAACTCAACTCTGTTTTGGAGCATTTTATATGCAGGTCCTCATGTCTGGAATGCTCTTCCACTGTCAATACGATCTATGGTTCACACATCAGAAGACACCTTTAAAAGACATCTCAAAACATACTTCATGCGATGTTTCTTAGAAGAAAAGTAATTGTCGTTATTATACAATTTTAATTCATGTACCATACACCGTTATAAATAATATTATGCTATCATGTATTTATGTACATTGCTCATGTTTTTTTTTTCTATGTATGCATACATGCCTAGTGCTGTCGTAAGATGGAAGTCAGCGCTGTAGAAATGAATTATATTATTATTATTATTATTATTATTATTAGTAGTAGTAGTAGTAGTAGTAGTAGTAGTAGTAGTAGTAGTAGTAGTAGTAGTAGTAGTAGTAGTAGTAGTAGTAGTAGTAGTAGTAGTATAGTAGTAGTAGTAGTAGTAGTAGTAGTAGTAGTAGTAGTTGTAGTGTGTTAGTATCTGCTATACTGTGTGCATGGATGGACTCCTCCTTTTTAGCATTGTACAATGTAGACGCATGATCCTCCACCATCAAAGGAGGTTTTTAGCATCCAGAATGTACAAGAAAGAAGAGAACAAGAAGATTTTACAAGAAGAAGAAGAAGAAGAAGGAAGAAGAAGAAGAAGAAGAAGAAGAAGAAGAAGAAGAAGAAGAAGAAGAAGAAGAAGAAGAAGAAGAAGAAGAAGAAGAAGAAGAAGAAGAAGAAGAAGAAGAAGAACAACAACAACAACAACAACAACAACAACAACAACAACAACAACAACAACAACAACAACAACAATCACTCTTGACTTTGTACTAGCCCAATTCCTGTAGCGTATTTTAATACGAATTTAGAGACAGAAAAAATCAAACTGACTCTTTTATAAATTAATGATTTTTGATTTATTTAAATGAGTTTGGTACAAATGCTCTCCCAAAATCTCATAATATCTCCTTCCCATTCTACGTGTGAGTGCATTAATTTGCTTCGTTTGACGGTAACTCTGACGGTTAAGTATACTTGGCATTTGCT
>JAXRKP010001155.1:47500-140000 GCA_037039925.1 Doris montereyensis
AGAAGAAGAAGAAGAAGAAGAAGAAGAAGAAGAAGAAGAAGAAGAAGAAGAAGAAGAAGAAGAAGAAGAAGAAGAAGAAGAAGAAGAAGAAGAAGAAGAAGAAGAAGAAGAAGAAGAAGAAGAAGAAGAAGAAGAAGAAGAAGAAGAAGAAGAAGAAGAAGAAGAAGAAGAAGAAGAAGAAGAAGAAGAAGAAGAAGAAGAAGAAGAAGAAGAAGAAGAAAAATAATAATAATTATAATAATAGTAATAATAATAATGAGAATAATAATGATAATAATAATAATGATAATAAAAATAATAATAATAATAATAATAATAATAATAATAATAATAATAATAATAATAATAATAATAATAATAATAATAATAATAATAATAATAATACTTTTAATACATTAATAATAATATAATAATGATAATAATAATAATAATAATAATAATAATAATAATAATAATAATAATATAATAATAATAATAATAATAATAATAATAATAATAATAATAATAATAATAATAATAATAATAATAATAATACTTTTAATACATTAATAATAATAATAATAATAATAATAATAATAATAATAATAATATAATAATAATAATAATAATAATAATAATAATAATTATAATAATAATAATAATAATAATAGTAATATTAATAATAATAATAATAAATAATAATAATAATAATAATAATAATAATAATAATAATAATAATAATAATAATAATAATAATAATAATATAAGCATTATCATTAATATTAGTACAATCATTACCATTAGTACTAGTATAGTATAATTTTAATTGTAGTTATCAATGTTTTATTCTTTTTATTCTTCAATCTCTCAGCCAGCGGATCAGATCAGGATGCGGATTGTCTCCATAAAGTGCATTAGTCTTTTGCATGCTCTTCATAGAACCGCAGGGCTTTTCTTCTAGAGATGTTTTGCCCGGCTATATCGCTGTTCTCTCCGATGTGTGAAGCGGTTACTGCTGGATAATAGAATATGTTCAGTGTTCTGGTGGGGGGGGGGCGGGGGCTCCACACTCACCCTTCTGATTCCCAAACTTTCAGGTAGCGATACATATTATGTTGATGGAGACGGTTGTGCCCAGTCCTGGGTGTGAATAGTGGGACCTAGGATTTTCTGTCAAGTTAGTGAATGGGGTCTCCTGTGGTTCTCTCACCATTGATTGTATACAGTTGCTAAGCCCTATCTAACAAAATAAAAACTGAGCACTGCCGTGGTCTTGATGGTCAATATGTAACAGGTGTTGACCTCTCGACTCAAAGGTTATGGGTTCAAGCCCCGCTGACGGATGAAAAGTCTTGAGATTTTTCTAGTAAAATCTACCCACCTGGTCCAGGTAAGTGGACCGACCCCTAGTCCCATCGGAGTGGAACGATAAAAAAAAGATCACAACATTCTGTGCATGTTAAAGATCCTTTGGCTTGTGATGTAGTGTTAGACAATCTGGGGGAAAAATAAAAATCCTACCAAAACCCCAAGATCACCTTAGGTGCGAATGTGGGCAAATCTAATCAAATTGAGCATTACAGTGCAATAACCGGGCAGTGGACAGGTAAGCACCTGTACGGGGAGTAGATGACCCCGCCCTCCACGAGTCTCCTGCTGCCTTGTAGGTGGGTCTTGGCCGACCAAGGCTAAGGGAGTTAACCTGAAAGAAAACAACCCGCTGCCTTGCAGGCCGGTCTTGGTTGACCAAAGGTTAAGGTAGTTAACTCTGACATAAAATAACAACCTGCTGCCTTGCAGGCTGGTCTTGAATTACTAAAGGCTAAAGGAGTTAACCCTGACAGAAAATAACAAGGCCTGGTAGGGGCCTCAAGTTGGCAGCCCCACCATCTACCTAGGGTACAGTGGGCTAATCCTGCTTATTCAAAACCAAACGGATTCAGAGAAATAAATATAATACAACTGGCTTGGTCTTCCGAAGACAAACTTGGAAGCGAAACGGAATGTGATGGCTGGAGTGGAACGTTTGGGCAATAAATGGAAAAGAGTTAGAATTAGTTGAAGAAATGGAAAATTTCAAAGTAGACATTCTGGCCATTACAGAAACAAAGAAAAAAACACAAGGAATAAAAAGGTAGGACCAAATCATACTTTAATCTTCTCAGGAGTAAATATCAAACATAGAGCTAGAGCAGGAGTAGGCCTCCTGGTGCATAAAAGATATGACAAACTACTAGAAAGTTGGAAATTTAAAAGCCCACGGCTATTAGAGGTAAATATTAAACCAAAAGGGCGAGAAATTAAATTATTAATAGCTTATGGACCAAACGAAGACGCAACTAAAGAAGAGAAAGATATCTTCGAAAACAATTTACAAATAACTGCAGAGAATCTTAAACCCAAACATGAAATAATGCTTTTGGGAGATTTAAACGCTAAAGTAGGCAACAATGTATTAACGTCAGGAGTAATAAGTAAAGAAGGAGAGACAACAACTTCTCCAAATAGAGACTAATAGATTTTTGCCTAAAGAATAACATGAAAATAGCCAACACCTTTTTTTCCTCATAAAGATATCCACAAATATACAAGAATAAATGAAGACAGGTGTGAAAAGTCAATAATAGACTACATAATAGTTAGCAGCTCCCTTTTTACACTATATTGGTTGCAAGAGTAAACGGAGGAGCAGAAATATTTAGTGATCATCACTTAGTAATTTCCAAAATTAGATTACTGACTGAAGAAAACAAACAGAAAAGAAAAAGAAGAAAGCTACTCAGCTCAAAATAGAGAGACTAAATAAACCAGTAGTAAAACAAGTATGCCAATCTAGGATAAACAGATTTATCAGTGAAAGACAGATGGATCTGAATGATAGCACAATAGAAGAAAAGTGGCAAATGTATAAAGAAATACTCCTCAGTTGTACTGAAGAGGTCTGTGGTAGGAAACAAATTAAAGGAGACAGGAAAAGAACAGCATTATGGAATGAGAGTGTCAAGACTAAGATCAAAGAAAAGAAGGATGCCTGGAAGAAATACTTGCAAACAAAGAGACCAGCGGATAGGATAGATTACGTGAATGAAAGAACTATCGCCAAAAGAGGAGGTTAGGAAAGCAAAACAGGAACAATGGGAAGATTTTAGACAAAGACTTCAAGAAAGCTATCAAGGAAATCACAACCTGTTCTGGGGGGGGGGCAATGAATAGCATGAGAACGACCAAAGCATGCCGAATACGACAAATTAAGAATACCAAAGGAGAAATAATGAAAGAAGACAACGAAATCATGGAAACATGGAGGAAGCATTTTCTCCAATTACATAATCCCTCCAGAACTTATGAAACAAGGATTAAAGATCAATTAGTACGAGTAACAAGTAATCAGAGGAGGCAGCTGAAGATGTAGATATATCAATGGAAGAAATCCAAATAGCTATAAGAAAAGGAAATTAGGAAAAGCCCCAGGAGCAGATCATGGATAAAAAAAACCAAGGGGAGAGGCAGACAAACTACTACATGCAATATGCCAACAAGCATGGAAGTCCAAACAGGTGCCAGACGACTGGAAAAGGGGAACGGTAGTACCGATACATAAAAAGGGATCAACTATGGAATGCTCAAACTATAGAGGGATATCACTACTTAGTGTTCCATGAAAAGTATATGCGGATATTGGAAATGAGACTAAGGAAAAGAGTAGAGGATCAGATTGAAGAGCATCAGAGTGGATTTAGACCAGGAAGAAGTGTACAAGACCACATATTTACAATTAGACAAATAATAGAAAAATTCCTTGAAAGAAACATTGACTTGCACCTGTGTTTTACTGACTTAGAAAAGGCAGTGGACACTGTGACGTGGGACAAACTATGGTATTCCTTAAAAGAACACAACGTAGAGTAAAATTTAATAGAAGCCATTAAAGTTTTTACAATAAACCAACATGTGCAGTGTGAGTGTGTCTGTCTCCCTCTTTTTCTAGATGTAGAACTTTCTCTCTTTCCCTGTTTAAATTCTCTCTCTCTCTCTCTCTCTCTCTCTCGCTCTCTCTCTCTCTCTCTCTCTCTCTCTCTCTCTCTCTCTCTCTCTCTTCTCTCTCTCTCTCTCTTCTCTCTCTCTCTCTCTCTCTCTCTCTCTCTCTCTCTCTCTCTCTCTCTCTCTCTCTCTCTCTCTCTCTCTCTCTCTCTCTCTCTCTTATATTTCTGAACAATTGTGAGGAAAAAGTATTTATTTACAATATTATACAAATTTTTTTTACCCATGCCATAACGTATTCCGGTAATACTCTTATTTGCAACTTTAATTTATTCGGAGGATATCATCGCTACAAATCTCAACACTTTTATTTCTTAATTTCTTAATCTAGAAATCTAGATTTTCTTTACTTTACTTTCATTTATTACTTATCCTTATTTTCTGTGTTTGCTTCTGTCCTTCGTCTTTAGGTCTGTAGAAGGGTTATACCAAAGCCGTCTATATAGTGACAATATAGACGGCCTTGGTTATACCCGAAACGTAGCCACGTCTTGTCTTGTCCTTCTTTGAGCTCTTCGTCACCTTTATCGTTAATAGTAGGTGACCTAACATACAAACCGGCGACCAACACAATCAACCTTTCATATGGAAATGGGGGGGAGGGGGGGTTAAAGAATATTGATATACAACAACAAATATAAAACATTACACACATATTACCAATGCCTAGTATGCACTACTAGAAATGTAATATTATTACTACCCTCACTTGCTCCTCTGCCTCACTCGCTCTGAGACCACCGCCGTGACGTCACGCTCTGGGTTGCGCAGGCTATCTCTATTACGAAGGCTACGGTCTGTCTCCGTCAGTTTCTAGGATATATCTACATGTATATAGAAAGTTATCTCTTCCCCTGTTTAGATCTCTCTCTCTCTCTCTCTCTCTCTCTCTCTCTCTCTCTCTCTCTCTCTCTCTCTCTCTCTCTCTCTCTCTCTCTCTCTCTCTCTCTCTCTCTCTCTCTCCCCCCACGCCCCCCTCTTCTTTAATGGAAACTGGAAGTAAAGCTTTTAAAAGTGGCTAAAATGAAATAATATAGCGGTAATATTCTTATCTGGCCAATAATGGGATTTATGTTTCTGATATAGCCTACATGTAAAAGTGTGATTACGAATAAATACTACTCTGTATAGTCACTTTGAAATACAAATTTGACCTACATTCTTGTACGCCGCTAAACTGTAAAATTACCAAATTTTGAACGGAAAAAAAATCATGCAGCAGCAGCAGTCTATTACGAAGGACGGGAAACTACTCTACATAACAATTTACTTCGTTTTATTCTATATTCGGCCTTTTTAGGTGGAGCTGGTCAAGTTTCGACCAGTCGAAGTCGGCAACGTAATGGTTGACTCATTTTTCAAAGACAATTAAATTAATCTAAAAATTTAACAAAAAAATCAATTGAACATTGAGGCACTCCCAGACCCAGTGTTTGTTGATTTGGTAGAATTCATATCGGCTCTTTTGTCTTTTTATGTCCGACAGATGGGTTTGATCCTTAATGAATATGTGTCAAACTAAATAAACGGAGGATCATACAAAACCCGATCAAATCCATCTGTCGAACATAATTTAGCCACCAGACTTAGATCTACTTATATTATACGCATGTTAAAAATTATCAATGATTTACATTTGTTTCTGTTTACCCATAACATCCATTTTTCTTACACAACCTTTAGAATGAAAAACAAAACCCCACCAAAAACGTTTAAATTGTACAGTCACCTGTATTTCTTCGTCCTTCATCTTTTGCCTTCTTGTTCTTGCTGCTGCTGTTGTTCTTCTTTTCCTTCTTTTTCATTAATATTATTATAATAACGGGCCTACCGCGCACTGATGATGATGTATCTGTTGTTGTCAAGGATGTTTTTGTGACTTCGCCAACGTAAGAAAAAAATTATAATGATATGCTAACGAAACGATTAATTTCTTTTCACCAAGATTTTCACAAAGCATACAATGTACTCCGGTATTTAGGCCTATCACAGAATACCGAAACGGAGAAGTTTGTTTGAAGATGATAATATGGCTCTTGTGTTACAATAGTGTCACTGTCACAATAGTATGAACATTTTTTGCCCGAATGGAGTATATATTTTGTTCAACATGTACATAGCCATGACAACAAATCAGTATATTATTCATAAGCTATTAAATTTCACAATATTACACTAGTCAGCCAGAATTCAGAGCGGTCAGGAGGTCTAAGCACTACTTACTAAGCAGTAGGCAGTGAAAGCAAGCCCGTTACGTATAATTATGGTCTTTGGTGAAAGCACATATCTCAAAGCGGAAGTGGGATTTTAAGGGGCTTATGGGTGTTGGAGGTGAGTGGCTCTTTCGACAGAAGGCTTGCTTTGCTTGGCTAAATCAGCCTGTGTTGATTACGGACGCCGACGCTTCGAGAGGAGTTTTCTTTGTTATGGCTGCACATGCAACTTGAGATTATCGCCATAAATGTATCAATAATTCTTAATAGGTATGACGTGTACATTGGTAGTTGCATAAAGATCTAGATCTGCATAGATACGTTAATGTTCTTTCATGGACTTCTTTCATGAAAATAAAGCGTATATCTGGAGGAAGATCCCAAATCATCCCCTCGCCCATCCATCCATTTCCATTCAGTTTCATGGCCACTGATTGAGTGATGGTCACCATCCCAATTAGAATCTAGATCTACAAATACACTGTCAACATGAATGTAGATTCTAAATCTAGGTCAAGATTAGATCTACTTTTGTATGTCTCTAATTCAGATAGATCTAGATTCTAGATCTAGTCTAGATCTATTTATTCTAGATGTTGACAGTGACATCTATAAATTATCTGTCTAAAAAAAAACTCTAAAGAAGAAAGCCAGCGCTATTCATCATTATATTATGACGGATAGGCTTTGCCACTATCCGTCATTAATTTTATTAGTGAGAGGAGCTTGTCCCTTATTTGGTTCACCAGTAATGACGGATGGACTTTGCCGCTATCCGTCATTAACAACTGGCCTGAGCATGATCCCAGTTATATTAGGAAGAGTTCTAGACTTTGTATTCGTATGAAATGGCTAATAGATTAACCCAAATAGAGCTCACAATGTTACCGGAAGTGATCTTCTTCCAGTGAGGGTTGCCAGACCCATTTGCATGAAATAACGAGTGTGTAGTGTGTCAACTGTTTGTGCAACGGCTAGGATTTAGACTTAGATCTAGTACTAAAGAATAAACAATAGCAGCGATAGCCGAGCAATCAATTTAGGCTACGAAGTGTGTTGAATGGGAAAGTGTCACTTTGACGAATGATAATGAGGCTGCTGGGAAAGCCATGAGCTTAAAATAAATTGTAATCTCATTGGCTGTTGTATAACTATGAACTCAAAATGTCAAACTACGTCATAAACCATTTAAGGAAAGTGGAAATTCCATTCATTGCAAGAAGCCTAGGTGTCTGGTCCTAAATATAGGCCTGCGCACTTCCCGGACCAACCGTAACACGCCTTAGTAAAGGGCAGGCGCTTTTCTTGGGCTAATGTATGAATTTAACTCTGAGCCCGTGGGTCTATTCTATGCTTTGCCACAGGATCATAAACAGCTATGATCTGGGAATGGGGGTACATTTTTCTTTTAGTTTTAGCTACATTTTCCTTCACATTCTGTTAGCCTATTTGGCTTGATGAAATGCTTAGAAGCAATCTTTTGGATGGAGATGTGGCTGATTGGGACATTCACTACAAACAAAGTGGGTCCTTTTGCGACACTCAGGTGTAGAGCAGTGAGCGCACCGACAATCTGCTGCAACCACATGACAAGATGTTGCTTGTCGTTGGTTTTAGCCAAAATGTTGATTGGCTCTGCGTGGAAGGTTGGTTGAACATTTCGGGGGACAGCACATAGAACTGCAGCATTTGTTGTCAGCTGTTCAAAGAGCTGGTCCTTGAATCGCGCAATCCTTTTGCTCTTGCCCCGGCAGGTCTTGTGAGATTGTGCATTATGTACGCGTTTGATTGAGTAATCCAAATAACCAGTGGAAGAGCTTTTTTCACCACTTGATAGTCTTCCTTTCAAACATGCCATAATATTTGACACGCTGGTCACTGAGATCGCAACCATTCATACACATGTACTTGTGAATGTCTGCCGGCTTGTCCACAAGGCCTGATTTCGTCTGGACCTTGGTGTCCTCCACCTTCTTGTCCTGCCATGTAATTACGAGAGCTTCATTGGACTCGTTGAGAAAGTATTTTTCTCTCGATGATTCAATCTCAAAGTTTCACTTCCAATGGAAACCCCGCTTGTTGGACTGGAATGTCCCAAGTGTAATACTGCATGTGACTAGCCCTAAAGTAATAACATGCGGTGACCATGAAAAAAAAATCAATACTCATTTATAAGTAGTATCGTAGCCTACAATACACTATTAACACAATACTACAGATGCCTGCGTTGGTCAGAGAAAGAGAGTGAGTCTTTCTTATAAGCACGGAACATAGGTGCCCAGCCTGCATATGCTTTAAACCACTAGAAAACGGCAAAACCATTCAACAAGAATTCCACGATATTTCTCTTAGAGTAATAACGGTCAGCGAATATGTGATGACCCTTGCTGAGAGGACTGAGTAGGGTTTGAAACACCTTGATAGTTGACTGCAGTCAGGGTCGCTTTCGAGATCATAGACAGTTTCAGTACCGAAATACCCAAGATGGTTATACGTGTAACCAGTTGTATTGTTGTATTGTCGCACAAACCAAACGTTTTTATGTGGAATTTTTTCGGCTTGCTTGAGTTGTACTGCCTATATTTGAAACGTCCTTTCCAGCCCACTACCATTGCATTTATTGACACATTCTGGAAAGGATAAAATGCTGATTGGAACAAGAGCAGTCATAAATGGCTGAATCCTTTTGATGCTAGCAGCTTCTGTGTCGGCACAATGCAGCATTGTAAAGTGGATGGCTTCAATCTGTCTCTTGTCATGGCATGATGATACTGGGGTGTATGCTGGTACTTGAGTGTGATAGCCCAGTAATCCCTATATCCTGGTTTATCCAGTATTCCCATTGAAATGAGCAGGGAAACGTAGACCATCATGTCAGTCCGGTCGGCATGTGTCCATCTACCGTATACTTTCCTTGATGGTGTATTCACAGTGACTTTATACTTTGCGTATATATCGATGTATGCTTCTAATCAGTTCATCAATAATGTCATCTGTGTAGAGAGCAAAGAAATGGTCTAAAGCTGAATTTTCCTCATTCAATGCTCCTTGCACCACATCCATTTGGAGAGTTGTTTTCAGTCTCACCTCTTTCCACTGCTTCCCATCTATCTGTTGGTGGAGGCCGTCGTACAACAGGTCTAGACCTATTAGTTGTTACCCAAGGCCTTCCTCTTCTTCCATGAGTATTTGCTAGTCCTGATGTAGAAGTAGAAGGTCCATTGGTTGGAGATCTAGATCTAGACCTTACAGATCGAAGTCTAATGGGGTCACTGCTGTCGGGACTAAAATCTGTAGATCTAGATCGAATTCCGATTTCACCACATTCTCCTACAGTTGAACTATCCGGATCGGATTCACTTGAAGGAATAACTTCTTCATCACTGCCATTATCATTAACATCACTGTCAGATATTAGAGAACACTTTGATTACTTCTTGGTGAGTGTAATGTCTTGAGCGTGAGGCAGCCATGGCTTTGTCAGTCAAGAAAGGCTTTCTTCAATTGAAATCCGCGCTTACTCTCTGTCTACATCACAATTTCCCTCAATATAGAGATCCCTCTAGGGGCCTAATTCTTCAAACGAAAGCAGAAGCATCGTAGAAAAATTGTATTGAAGAAATTTCACAATTTTATTAGTTAATTACTGTTGTAGACGCATAAATAATAGCATAGGTCTACTGACCATAGTGTGTGACCGCTCATCCATTTGATCAAAACCATCAGGCCGCAGTGTTCGGCCGCTCGGGCTCAAAGAGTTAACCTGCGGGGAGATACCCATTTCAGACACACTGTGTGTTTGCGATTCACTTTGCCTAGACAATTCTTACGTCAGCGTGCGAGGTTGCTTGTTTTGTTTTTTTGTGCTGTGTTATTGGATGGTAGGGCTTCCAAGATATGGTACCTATTTTTTTTGGCTTGTGACTTTAATCGATATAAAGTAAAGATAATACTTAAAACCATCTTTACATATTATTCTAGCACATTTCAATGGACATATATCATTTTTTAGACAATAATCCATAGAGAACTACCAAGTCTATTCTATCTTTAGCCTCCCACAGTGTCCATCTTCTTTCTTTATCACTCGTTTCACTGTTGGCAACATAAAATTTAGGACTTTTCTCGGGCGACCTACGTTTTCCTGGGGGGGGGGGGGGGGTTCATGTCAGAGCTGTGTCAGGA
Organism: Doris montereyensis; assembly: GCA_037039925.1. Taxonomy (NCBI): domain Eukaryota; kingdom Metazoa; phylum Mollusca; class Gastropoda; order Nudibranchia; family Dorididae; genus Doris; species Doris montereyensis. The sequence goes on from JAXRKP010001155.1 coordinate 57,919, forward strand.
GTAAGGGATGGTTGATAGACTTTTTATTTCATTTACCCGCATTATCCATAACAATTTTTATAAAATAAACTGCACACGTGATAGGGATCCACGAATATCAAGGGAAAGAATAAAACAACTTTCCTATTGTGGGATTTCTTATCTTCTAACAACATTTCAGCCATTGGTCTTCTCTTTTTTTTTTTTTGTAAGTTATTAAGTCTATTGTACCACATATATGTATACAAACTTTTCCAACAATTTATTATCATAGTATTCACAAACTGCACATTTTTTATGCAAATTATGTAACATGGACTGGTAAAACCATCACTCGCAATTCTCGGTAACATGTCTCCAAGTCCAATGCTACCTCGAACTGCATGGTTGGTTTCAGTCTCAGTCCGATTTTCGATAAAGTCTCGATCCGGTCCCTTGTCATTGTCACATTTGAACTGCTCGTGTTCATCAATCAGTCAGTCTATCGTCACTCGTCTCACTCACTCATTGAACTGCTCGTGTTCTGGCTGTTGTCTTCAGTCCCATTCGTTGTTGCAATACTATCACATGATTTTTGATTGGCCCACATTGAAGGTAGCTCCTCCTACTGTAGAGAGACAAAGCAGGTGAAGAAAAAGAAAAGATGCAACAGCAGCATCAAAAACCTAACCGAAAAGAATGCGCTTTTGCCGACAGTGTTTTCTGCAATGTCAAAGCTAGACGTTGTGAAATCTTAAGAAGATTCATCAATTGGACGTTGGAAAAGTTCAAGTCATCATTGGGTCCCATTTTTGTGAAAACTTGTCTTAAACGATACTGTTTGCAACGCAATAAAGGCTAGCCTACCGTGATGCCCCTCTCCTCTCACTGATCACTAAGCCTCCGGGACCAAGTCTGACATGACTGCTGGACACTGACTTGGCGGTGCTGTAGTGAGATCACTTTCTCGCCACACCTCAAGGCCGACCCTACATTCATATTTGGTGATCCTCTCTTCTAGGCTTAATTCTGGGACAGAGGTAGATTCTTATCAGGGATGGGGATCTTCCGGGTTTTCCCAGTTTTTGGCACATTGGAGCACCTCCCGTGTTTTTGTCTCATTTTATACACACGCAAACACCAGCTTAGATCTAAGTCTAATTAGGACGGATGTCCTAAACACAGAAAGTGAGTGAGTGAATCACTGGTATCATTATCGCCGTTCAGTGAGAGAGAGAGACCGAGGAAGGAGAGAGTGAAAATAGTAGTACTAATGTATGCCTAGTAGTAGTAGTACCGGTAGTAAGGTAGTACATCTACAGACCTTTTTTAGGATTCAATATTTCAAGTTTAATCGTCCTCTTTTCATTGTTGTGTTTTGTAGTTATGCCTCCTTTACTATTTCACGAATGGTTTTGCTGTTTTCTAGTGGTTTTAAAGCACATGCAGGCCGGGGCACCTCTGTTCCGTGCTTATAGAAAGACTCACTCTCTTTCTCTCTTTGACCAACGCAGGCATCTGTAGTATTGTGTTAATATTGTATTGTGGGCTACGATACTACTTATAAATGAGTATTGATTTTTTTGTCATGGTCACCGCATGTTATTACTTTAGGGCTAGTCACATGCACTTGGTAGAAATTTTTCGGGCTTGACTTGAACTAATGAAGTGAAGCTACTTTGATTTGAGCTTTTCTTTTAATATCTGAGACTCGCTCAATTCCAATGTGGGTGGATAGTGGGGTTACTGGTCGGTTCTTCTTTCCTTTTCCTCTTTTATTTGATCCTTAATCTTGCTGTTTTTCTCTCACCTGGGATTAACGCATATATGTGTAAGAGGGGGTGTAAATTCAATAAAACAAACAAACAAATCCAACTGACATACACGCCCTTAAAGGGCGTTGACATTATTTAAAAATTACTACTTTTAAGCTTGGACTAGGATTTGTCATTCCAAGAGTGGCAGGTCTGCAAGACTAAATACTGGTTTGAAATACTTTTGAAAAATAAACCCATAGATATTATACGTAGTTACCATACAGGACTCGAACTCAAAAACCTTGCCTTGCCAGTCCAGTAATATACTACTACAAGATTACGATAATACAGATCTCTCTTGAATTTTGATATTAAAAGTTGGGTGTGATTATATTTGGGGTTTTTTATATTGGGGCCCTTTTCTATATATTTCTTGTACAGTATTTAAATGATTTTTTTTGTTGACATTTTAAAAGAGGACGATAAAGTTGGGTTTTTTTAGCTTGACCGCATCCCTGTATTATACTTTCTTAGGAGTTTACCCTGGGGGGGTGACATACCGTGAAAAGAGTATTTCCGTATATATATAATTCTTTTCGATTTCAAACTGAGAAAAAAAAACGTATTTTATTTTCATGTTTTGAATTTTAAATTTCAACCCTAGGTTAAAGGTTTTCATATAAATTAAAAGAGATAAATTTTTATTAATGATTCATTTGGATCTATGGCAATAAGATCCTGATTGTAGAATAAAAGTCAGGTGATATTTCCTTTACAGCTCGGTCAAAATTGCTTTCTTTTGCTAAATTCTGTTCTTTTATATATATTGCATTTCTTATCCTACAGTTCATTTTTACTGAGAGAAGGTTCTGTGCTCTAATGCCACTTTGAATGTTATAAATGTGCTCTTTTAAAAGTTATATATTTGTTCACAACCTCTCTTTAAAAGTCAAAACATATTCTATAGAGTGCAATATAATGTATGTGGTGACAAATCTTGTTTTAAATAGCGATGTGTGTATCATATCAATGCCCAGCTTCCCTAAGCCTATTGTATCCGTCACCCGCTGTGGTGTGAAAGGTGTATAGTGTTTAGTCTGAACAGTTGGTACAAATTACTTTTGCTTGGGGGGGAAATGAAGGCCTTCTCGCTTGCCAAGGAATAATCCAATATCCAGTTCAGAAATAGATCTAAACACCACTATATTAAATTTTCCGTAGAATTTCACCCCCTCTGTGTTTATCTGAATTTGAATGATGGCGCTCCGCTCACTTGCAAAATATAGCGACACTACGACCGGAAACGAGTAGTTTATAATCGCTGATTGCGCGATATCGTGAGAGCCTGGATAACACTAGAATTATCTTAGCAAATGGTGTTAAAATCGAAAATCAAACCTAACAAAATGTGTTTTTGTAACATTTAGTATCTTCTCTCACAGAGCCAACTGGCTGCTGCTTTGAAATAGGCCTGGCACATTTATTTTAGACCCACTCTTTGAAAGCCCCTTGAAAAGGAAATCTGCAATGTCGTGATTTCGGCGATTGAGACACTTTATAAAATACACTAGGGGGAATAAATCATCTCAGCACTGCTTGTGCAGCTAGGATAAAAGTTCATAAACTTTACCTTCTCACAATTTATTACAATCACAGTGAGAAGGCAAAAAAATGCATTTTCCTAGTTCTGAGTGTTTTCCACCTTTAAAAAAAGATGTTAGCGAGTGTGTCATAATTGCATGGAAGAAAGATTGTTTGCTAGATATAGGAAAAAACATTTTGCTCCTCAGCATCTTCCTGTTTAAAACCAACTGTACACTAAGAAATAGTTTATTAACGTAATGTTTAACAATTAATTTGGTCAAATAAGTCTTTAAGTATGATATAATTCTTCTTTTTTTTTTTTTGTCTCCTCTGAAGTAAACTAATTTATTGGTAGGAAAAGAAAGTCAAGGGCCATTGGAATTTTGTTGTTTATTACTTCCAAATGTTTACACATTCAATTTCTTATTTCAGGTTTTCCATTTTTTTCAAAGTCCCTGTCCCCATCCCCCATTCTTAAAGTTTACACCAAACTGGTGAACCATGGCATTGCCATTCAGAGAAGGAGCAGTTGTACCCTCACCTGTTCCCGTAAGTATTCAACAATCTAGTAATTTTAGTTAAGAAAAAATATTTCTTAAAGAATAGAATAGAATGTGATGTTGTTAGAATTAGTTTGTAATCATCAAGTCTTTTGCTGTTCACTGTCCTCACTGTGTTATGGGAATGGAGTCAACTTGCTAGCGTGAATTCCTTTAGTGATAATACAGCTCTCTCTCTCCTTCTCTGTGTTCTCTTTCTTCCTTGGTTTCATATCCCCCTTTTATCTTTTTTCTTTTCTCTTTTTTACCATCACTGTCTTCCTTTCCTTGTTTTTCTCCTTTTTCTGTTTGTCCTCCTTGTACAAGTGATGGGAGGTCGTCAGGCACTTCTGGTAGGTCCTACTTCTTTCTTCTCATTCTTTCACTTATTAGATCTTTCATTTTGTTGTTTCCTCTAAATTCATACTGAGATCACCACATATGGCGGACAAGTCAAATTTCAATGAAACAAATAAAGCAGTCTTCTTATGTGTACTTACTTCTTGTTTGTTGTCCTGTTAAGTGTGTGGTTTGGCAGGGGCTACTGAGCCCTACTTCCTTTTTTTTTTCCCACTCTGTACAGATCGTTGGTGAAACTGTCTAAACACAGTTGTAAGTCCTTGCGGCGTAATATTTCAGGAACTGCAAAAAGCATAATAGATCATGGAATAGGGATGCAAACACTATGTTGTAATAACTATTTCAGTCTTTAAAATGTAGTAATGGAAGGAAAGAAATAATCAGTTGTGCACAGAGACTTACACACATTTAGAGTTGAGTTTTTTTTAAAGATCTTAACAATCAAGTCCTCCAATATTTATAAAAGCTGGAAAGAAGCGTTTATTTGATCACTTGAAGGACAAAACTTATATCATGGACTTTCACCACCGATATATACTTTTCTTCTTTCATCTTACCGGTTCCTATAAATTCACCCCTGTTTTTGTGTGAGTCGTCACCTTTTGTCATTATTCACATCTATTTGAATCATGAGTAATTCAATTACATAAAGTAGGAAACTCCGTTCTCTGAGCGGGTGAGTTGTATGGAAAATTTGCAACAGCATTGCATTGTTATAAATGTACGAAGGCAATGTGTGTGCTCTGTTGATATATAATAGATGATAAATAGCCGTAACCTGGATGTTTTAACAATCCAGAAAAATTGCTCGGAGCTCATCGAGAAGTGACTTTAGATTAGCTGTAGGGGAACACTATGATTTTTAAGTTATGTTTTGTTTCCTTCTTTTTCAGAAAAATCAAAAGGGACATCCGGAACTCAAGCAGTGAAAGAGTATGTTTTAAAATATTTTTTGAGTACTTTTTGTTTTAAAAGATTTTGATCATCTTTTTGAATATTTATCACTTTAAGTCTTACAGGAAATGCAAAGTATTAAAAGTAACATCAAGTGTTAAATTTGTTTTTTGTTGTTTTGGGCATGACCTGTCAACAGTTAAGCTTTAATGATCGGGGTTCAACAGTAGATGTGATTAATCTAGATTTTTAATTTCTATGTCTAAGAACGGATTCTGGCTTGATAGTTTTAATGGTAATGGATCCATCCACCGTACTTGATAGTTTTAATGGTAATGGATCCATCCACCGTACTTGATAGTTTTAATGGTAATGGATCCATCCACCATACTTGATAGTTTTAATGGTAATGGATCCATCCACCGTACTTGATAGTTTTAATGGTAATGGATCCATCCACGAATGGTTGATAGTTATAGTTTTATGGTAATGGATCCATCCGAAGTTGATAGTTATAGTATTTGGCAGTTTTAGTGTTTTAATGGATCCACCAAAGTTGATAGTTTTAATGGTAATGGATCCATTCACCAAAGTTTATAGTTTTAATGGTAGTGGATCCATCCACCAAAGTTGATAGTTTTAATGGTAATGGATCCATCCACCATACTTGATATTTTAGTGTTTAATGGATCCATCCACCATACTTGATAGTTTAGTGGTAATGGATCCATCTACCATACTTGATAGTTTTAGTGGTAATGGATCCGTCCATCATACTTGATAGTTTTACTGTTTAATGGATCCATCCACCGTATTTGATAGTTTAGTGTTTAATGGATCCATCCGTACTTGATAGTTTTAGTGTTTAATGGATCCATCCACATACTTGATAGTTTTAGTGGTAATGGATCCATCTACCATACTTGATAGTTTTAGTGTTTAATGGATCCATCCGCCGTATTTGATAGTTTTAGTGTTTAATGGATCCATCCACCATACTTGATAGTTTTAGTGTTTAATGGATCCATCCACCATACTTGATAGTTTTAGTGTTTAATGGATCCATCCACCATGCTTGATAGTTTTAGTGTTTAATGGATCCATCCACATACTTGATAGTTTTAGTGGTAATGGATCCATCTACCATACTTGATAGTTTTAGTGTTTAATGGATCCATCCACCGTATTTGATAGTTTTAGTGTTTAATGGATCCATCCACCATACTTGATAGTTTTAGTGTTTAATGGATCCATTCACCATACTTGATAGTTTTAGTGTTTAATGGATCCATCCACCGTACTTGATAGTTTTAGTGTTTAATGGATCCATCCACCATACTTGATAGTTTTTAGTGGTAATGGGTCCATCTACCGTACTTGATAGTTTTAGTGTTTAATGGATCCATCCACCATACTTGATAGTTTTACTGTTTAATGGATCCATCCACCATACTTGATTTAATTATCCTTAGTTTTTTTTTAGAGGTATCAGTACATGATTGCCGTTACATTTAAATGAAACAAATGAGCAAATGTTAGAAAAGAAATGTTTGAAAGGGCTTCAGATTAAGAAGAATGTCCGTTAATGAACATGATAAGGAATAGGTGAAGAATGGAAATTTAATCAGAATTGAAATTATAGGACTTGCTCATTAATTTTCATGAAGTGTGTTTTAGGAAACAAGGAAATAGAAAATGTAATACTGCCAACACGGGAGGTAGGCACGAAGGAAAAAAAATGAGCTATGGATCACCAAAACGTAGGCAATATAACACAAATTGAATAGCAAATGTGGAACTGACATCTGTAAGACAGTCAATTTTCAATTATTATGTTTTCAGTTTTAATCTGAAGACAAACATATTCATATGCATAAAGCTTCAAGGATATGTCAAGTATTTTGTTAATACATACATTGGACAAGGAGTGTAAATGATCCTGAAGACAGTCATTTAGTTTCAATGAAAGTTTGTAATTGAATTTCAAAATGAAAACCGTATAAATTGATGCATTTTCGCTGACTTTGTAAAATGGTCCTGTTCAAATTTTGATGAGGATGTCATTTGTTTTGTCTTATTATTTTTTTCAGGAAAAAGGTGGGAGTGGTCCTTTCTTGCCTTCATCCCATGGCCATCCTAGCTTTAACCCAACCAAGTCAAGATCTGTCGCAGCTGTAAGTGTTCTGTACAATGCTTGTAGTAGATAGAAGAAAGGATTAATTTCCTTTTACTTACATGAACATAGATATATATTTTCCCCCCCCTTTAAACATTTGAGTGTGGAAAGAATATTGCCCACTTTCAATAGTAAAAATACAGATCCTTCAAGACTGGTATGGCCCCTGCATAGAGCCGGAGCCTATCTCAGTTTCTATTTATAGTGTGAAACAGAACGGGATAGTCGTCACCTCCCAGGTGGGAGGGGGGGGGGGGGGGGGGTGCCATCAAGTTCTAATAAAAACGGTAGAAATGTTATTTTATTTGTATTCATCATGGTCTTTTCAAATCATACACATGAGATTTATGGTTAGATGGGTTGAAAGGACGGAACTCAAAAATTAACATACATGTTATGTCGGTATGAAATGTTAATGGGAACATTGTTTTTTGGGTTTTTTAAAAAGTTTTTATTGAATTTTCCAGAACTTTGCAATGTCAAGGATAGAAAATATAGTAATAATAATTAACGTCATGGTGAGAACATTGTAAAGTTCTGGAAAATTCAATAATAACTTTTTTTACTTTATTCACCTTGTTATTTGGGTTTAAATATTGAGAGAATAAATGGATTTGAGATAGATTTGCTTGATATCATTCCCTGATTCTGTGTACACTTCGTGATTGTGCTTCAAGGATGTAAGAACCCTTCCCAAAAACTGAGTTCAGTTTAGATCACTCTTTACAGTGGATTTGGATGAACAACAAAACAAAGTAAACAGCCTGCATGAATGATCTATAAATTATTGGAATTGCTTTAATTTTAGAAAAAAAAATGGGGAAAAAAAACCCCACAAAAAAAAAAGAAAGGGGGAAGTCATGAGGAAATTATCCCCCCCCCCCCCCTTCAAATTAAAAATAAAACCCAACCTCAAAACAACCCAAGCCCACCTAACAACTTTATATTAACAAGTAACGCTTTCCAAAACAAAAAATCCCACCCTAACAACAACAAAATCCAGAGCAACAGCATACAACCTCACCAAAAGCGTTTTTAGAACTGTGTGATTCAATTATATATTTCTATTTCTTTCACAGGTAAGCAAGGGGTCAGGGCAGGTAGGAATTCAATATTTGTATGGCATTTGCATTTATCTCTTGAAGGCAATTTTTGGTTGTTATTTCCTGTTATATAAGTTCACATATGTTTTGTATACAGATTTGATGGGTGATGAAAATTAATTGTACACATACATAAGTACATACATACTAGGCATGTTCCAAGACTGATTTCACAAAATATCTATTTCAAACCCAAACTATACGTTTTTCCCCTTTGAAGTAGTACCTCCTAGAGTTTTAAGGCACTTTCCCAGCCTTCTCTGCCACACCTCCGTATACTCCTGGAAGGAGTCCTTCAGCTCCGTTGTCATAGTCATCTTGATGTTGTCCACGTGTTCAAAATTTGATGACCTTCTTGGGCTTGGGGAAGAGGGAAAAAATCACACCGTCCACTGCAAGCTCTTGCCACGGGGCCAAGTGATCAACCAGCATGTCTACAAAAAGAGTCTGCTGTGTTTGATTTGCTCAATGCGCAACAAATGGCAAGTTTTTGTGGCTGGTGGCTGCATCACCATGACAACGCACCTGCTCACAATGTCCTGGGCATCCGTCAATTTCTGGCTGAGAACATCGCCGTGCTGGAGCAACCTCTCTACTCATCCATCTTGACTCCAGAGTGTTTTTTTCCTTTTTTCCCAAACTCAAGGGGACTCATTTTGAAAAAGTTGGTAGTTTGAATTGCCCCGGCTATAGACTAATTGGTGCTGTATTCTTGCACCTGATTTCTGTGCTAATAGGCCAGCAATGCTGTCAACCAGTATGTAAAAGCACGTGTTCGTATGTGTTTTGAGCCTTGAGTCCATAAGTCTGCATTTCCCTTGAAAAATGCGTATATGAGGGTTAATTGTAATTTTTGTTTAAAGAAACCCTAAGTCAACGGCAGAGACTTAGAGAAATTGGGATGCTAGTCAGTTTGTAAGTCTAGACATCCTTCAGAGTTTGCAAAACTTTCTTCGCACAGCGCAAGAAAGGCCAGCGATCAGCCAGTTTTTCGTCTTTTTTACCGTAAAGGAGTTAACGTTAGATTATCAATGTTTTCTGGAGAAAGAACTAGTTTCATGGTCAGAGTCTATTTTCAAATTTGAAAAGGTTGGCACATATGGGCCAGAGATTAACCTACAGAGTTCAATTTTATTTTATTTTGTCCTTAGTCATACTGATAGAAAATGCAGTCTCAAGTTTTTTCTCTATTGTTTTCATTTCTGAAAGCCATGGCACATTGTAATTTTGGATGTAGTTCATCAGTACAGTTTTGATTTTTCTGCATTAATTCCTAATTATGAACCTGGTTTTATGGAGTTGTTTGAATCAAACAGTGAGAAATTAACAAGTTTCTTTACGTTTATGATCTAAATCTAGATTGCTTTGTTTTTTTACACCTTACTAAGGAATTGATTCTTCTTATTCTAAATTTTTGTCCAATTTGATCTTAGAGAACCCAATGAGTTGCTATAAACATTCTCTTTGTTTTGTAAAAATTCAAAAACATGTTTGACTGAATCACTGCGTTTTATTTGTTTTTGTTTTTATTTAATACATGATCAACTTTTTCTCTTCTCTTTTTGATGTTATTGCAGTCTGAGGGTAGGGTGCCTAAACCACCAAAGCCCCCAGACAAGCCCTTGATGCCCTACATGCGTTACAGCCGAAAGGTAATAGGAAAGGTTTGTCCACTACATTTTCTACCATCACCTCATCATCGCCATGTTGTGTGCTTCTTTTTGTTTTAGCATAACTAGTTGGTCAATGGAAATGGAACTGTCTCTTCTTATTGATGATCAAAATCAGTTTCTTACAGAGTTTAAGTAGTCGAAAAAATAGCTTAATTTTTATAGTCCATCCCCCGCATTTTCCAGATATAAGCTTTTTGTGCATTTTTTATAGTCCTTAGTTTTCAGTCGAATGGTTTCTTGGCACCGCCAGCCTTGCGGGTTAATTAACCCGTGATCATAAGACGGACAACTTTTTTTTGTTTCACCAGTTGCTCCAGTAACCAATTTAGTCACTCAAACTGCGATGTTACAAAACGTGCTCATGTTGCCCAAGTAAATGTGCTATGGGTGTTGCCATGTGTTTTGTCAACAGACTTAACATTTGATGGCCGCGGATAAAGACTTATGTAATGCTTTGCTATGATGGCAAGGCACAAAATGAGTACCTGGCTCGCAGTCATTTGAATTTGCATGATTCTGGAAGTGGGTTCATGCTATGACTCTATTCTTTTTCTTCATTGTAATGGGAAATGGGTCGATTGAGCTCCCGAGAGAACCCTTGAAATGATGCCGATGTTGCTTGGTGCCTCAAGCTGACCCTATTCAACAATGCAAAGATTTTATTGCTTTGCTCACTTCCACAGAGGTTTGATGGATCGATGAGAATATAAAAGGGATTTGTCATTTGTAATTCCTTTCATCGGCTTGGTTATTCATTGCCTATTACCAAACTCTCACTGTATTATTGCAAGAGACATTAAAAAGGCAACAGTCGAGCAATCCTTGACCCGTAATGGTTCGATGAGCACTAGACTGATGGGTGTACATGAAGCCACATTCATCGTTCATCTTTAGACTACCAGTTGAGGCCATTGGAATCCATGTAGCACAAAGATTTTCTAAGCTTCAAACTCCATTGCCATTGAGAGATGGAGATAAAAATGTACCCTTTGTCAAGAAAAGGTGTCTCGAAAGGATAAAACGTTCAGTTTTCCTGAAATTACAACTAGATTCATGGCTTTTCATTGCACGGTCTACTTTTACACTCATAACGCGAAATATTTGTTGATCGTTAGTGTACAAACTCAATTGATCGGGAAAATTAGGTAATTCTGAATTTCTTGTGTAATAAGAATTATTATTTATTGGTTTCACCAGATCAAATATATCATATGATTATGCTAATGCTGACTCAAGGAAATATTGAGAAGGAAGAAATTAAAAGAAACAGTTTTATAGTTGCCTGCACATACTTTTTTCTTGACTGTTTAGAGATGACACCCAGACTTTGGAACCAAATTCCATTATGTGTACTTTATTTCCTGCTTTTTGGGGGTTTTTTTAAAGTAAAGGTGGAATGGTTGTTTTTATTGTTTTATAATGGTTAATTTTGTAAAGGCGTTACATAGTTGCGACATTTTATTTTCTTGGCTGTTTTAAGAATATAAAAAAGTAAATGTTTGGTTTAACTATCTGAAGAAGTTGCTTTAGATCATCAATATGAGACTCTGTTTCCTTCCTCAATCTGTCAAGCAGGAGAAAAACTGATCCAGTGTGGAATACAAAATCTCCCCTCATATGAAATCTTCCTTTTTATCATAAAATGCCTTTCTTAGACGAGTTTTTTTCGCTGTTCTCACAATTTTGTTGAAATGGGGAGTAAAGTATTTATAAGAGGCTTTTTACAATGCCGCTTTATGTTTTGTTTTGTCTTTAAATTTGGGGTTCTCCAAAGCATTTTATTTCCTTTTCAGTTTCCTTTTAAATTTCTTACGTACAATTTTATAAGAAACATTTGGGGGGGGAAAGTATGAGTGTTCAGACATTTAAAAATATGTCAAGTAATTCAAAATTCTTTGTAGATACAAAAAACTTGTCTTACTGCCTATGGCGTCTTTATGTTCGTTTTGACCTACATATCGTATACTGGGAAAAGTGCAGTATTCCATTTGTGATCTGTTTTCCTCCTCATACTTGACAGATTTCTAATCTTAACTCTATATAATGCATCTGACCACTAAAACCTTGTCATAAAACCATTCCTCTCCGTGAGGAAGCTGTACACCATTAAGGACCCGATTGATTAGATGAATATTGTGGCTTCATGGTGCATGATCTGTAGTTTATCCAAAATGACAGAAAAATAACCTCTGCATTGAAGAGATTGTTGTTATTAAAAAAAAAGTAATGTGGTTTTTGGAGAGTTGGATATAATCAACTCTATTAACCACATGAAAATATGTGTTATCCTCGATGTCGTTTACTGATTTTTGTTGTTTATATGCATAGGCACCATTTGTCGCCTTTAAGTACCGGGTGTCGTTCAATCTCTCTTTTTGTCGTGCCCATATTTCCACAACTTGAATTTACATATTCTCTTTGCCTCTTAGCGAGTTTCTTGCACATTGCGAAGCAATTCTTTTAGATTGTTCCTTTTCTTAATATTTCTTTGTCTTCAACAGTGATTATTATTTTTTTAGACATGTGTTGCTTCTAAATTCTCTTGTCAATATATGGAGTGCTTTTGAAAGAAAGAAATGTATAACTGACGTAATGTGGTCTTGGGCTTTGATTGCGAACCTGCCAGATTGTTGGACCCCCGTACATTTTATTTGGTTCAGCAGGTCTATGTACTTAACAACATTCCTTTCTGTCATTTTAAAAAAAACGGTCAATGTTGAGTTTGTCTCTAATCCTTTATATTTTCGTATGTAGTTAGTTGAAATCACATACTAATTTGAGTGAGATTATATGTAGAACAGAGAAATCCTTTTCCTTTATTTTCTGAAGTATGTCCTGTTTTTGCATGTATCTAACATATAATAGCTTACATGCAGTTTCTTCTGGCCTGCTTAAGTATAACACTTACAAATTTGTTGTCTGTAAATGATTTCTAATGACCAGCATGCCTTTTACTAAACACTCAATTTTCCATAACTCATGTACTTATGTACTGTAAATTGGATTACAAATTCCATTTAATTATCTTGTCAGCGGGGCAGTCAGCTTAAAGCTCAGACCCAATTGTTACCACTTTTGTCACTAAAGTATTGTTAAACCAGTAGTTTGGTGACAGATGGCTGCTATACTGTCAGGTCTAAAATAGCTTTTGTTTTCAAGCAAATGCTTTGAAAACTATTTTGAGTCATTGAATGTTTGTGTCTGACAGACAGACAAGCCTGTAAAGCAAAAAAAAAAAAATGGTTTCACAAGTCAAACAGTCTCATGTTTACATGGATATTCTGACATAGAAATAAGTCAAGACCCACATGATCTCCTCCAAACAATACTTTTATGAAATATGGCATGCCACCTTTCATATGTGGACCCAAATCCCTCAAACACTCTTCGAGTTGTATGCATTGTTGTATGTATTTTAAGATGATAGGGTAGAGGGGGTGGCATGGACTAGCCACACTCATCGCATCTGAATGAATAGGATAGATTTCCGCACCCAAGATGATATGACGTTCAAAGTCAAATCTTATATTTATATATAAGATCAGACATTTTGAAATGAAAAGTCATGTCAAATTTGTATTAACTTAGTTTATATTCTGTGAACAATATATCCGGCTGTCAAGCAAAGTAACTGTTAGTTATCAATGACAATAGTATGATTTTCTTATCTCATAAAGTATTGTTCTCTTTCAAACATGACCCTTTTTTTCTTTCCACATCAATATATGGTGTATAGACTTCATACCTCCTTTTGTATTTCCTCCGTGTTCTGATAGTATCCATGGAATTTTGCTATCATATTTTCAATCCTTCAAATTTTTGTGGGCATTCACGGTTGTCTATATCGCTATTTGTTTTTCGCTAGTTCATTACACGTGTAATTCTGTTGCCTTTGATATGTCTGTTTGTCCATTGATCATGCTTTGTATGACCTATTCTCAAAAGCTTTAAGAAGTTATGAAATCTTGTTTTGCCTTTCATTTCTCGTTGTTGTAATGAAGGGCGACTTCGTTTAAATGTGGATAGTTACATACTTCACTTTTCAAGTTTCAATCCTGTCATTATCATGTTTACAATTGAAAGGAAAGTTATTTTATCAACTAATCTTTTAAAATGTGCATTCGGTGACTCATTGATCCGTGATAAATAAAAACAAGAACCAGGTGAACATCTGAAGAAAAGAAAAAAGGTTTGATGTCGTTGATTCAAGCCAAGTGCTTTGAGAATGGGTTGTATAATATTCAATGTATTTCTCTCCGTGTTTGTTGTCATAAGTGTACATGTGTAACTATTATAGTTTTTGTATATATATATATGAGGTTTTTTTTAAAGATATTTTTTATGCAACAATAATTGTTTGCATCATGAAGTTGTACCTGAAATCTTTCTCACCGCTTTCAAAGTGTATGTGTCTGTGTGAGAAGTGTATGCGTTTGTGTGGTAAGTGTGTGTGTGTGTGTGTGCGGGCATGAGTCAGCATGGTATATCATTCTTTAGTTGCTTTATAAAACATCTTTGATGAATGACGTCCTTTCTTGCTTTGGTTTTTCATATTTCTGTCCTAATGTCTTACGAAAAGCAACACGTAGATGTTTGAAGGAGGGTTTGTCAACAAGAAATAAAAGCATTTCAATAACAGGACAAAATCACCCGTTTTTCATATTGATTGACACAAGCGGTTGGTTGGTAGGGTCAACTGGTAGGTCCTACTTATCGCCATTCCCTCTTTCACTTATATTTAAGTCTTTCTGTTTCCTCTTTACTCATCCTGGGATATAGTTTGGGGGGGTAATTTTCAATGAAACAAACAAATAGACAGTGTATATTTCAATGAAACAAATATATGGTGTAAATTTGAATGAAACAAACAAATAGATGGTGTAAATTTCAATGAAACAAACAAATAGACAGTATAAATTTGAATGAAACAAACAAATAGATGGTGTAAATTTCAATGAAACAAATAGATGGTGTAAATTTCAATGAAACAAACAAATAGATGGTGTAAATTTCAATGAAACAAACAAATAGACAGTGTAAATTTGAATGAAACAAACAAATAGATGCTGTAAATTTGAATGAAACAAACAAATAGACGGTGAAAATTTGAATGAAACAAACAAATAGACAGTGTAAATTTGAATGAAACAAACAAATAGATGGTGTAAATTTCAATGAAACAAACAAATAGGCGGTGTAAATTTGAATGAAACAAACAAATAAATTTCAAATGAAACAAACAAATAGATGGTGTAAATTTCAATGAAACAAACAAATAGACAGTGTAAATTTCAATGAAACAAGCAAATGGATGGTGTAAATTTCAATGAAACAAACAAATAGACAGTGTAAATTTCAATGAAACAAACAAATAGACAGTTAAATTTCAATGATACAACTAAGTGGGCGGGGTAAATTTCAATGAAACGAACAAATAGGGTAAGTTGCATGAAACAATCAAATAGGCGATGTAAATTTCAATGAAACAAACGAATGGACGGTGTAAATTTCAATGAAACAAACAAATAGACGGTAAATTTCAATGAAACAAATAAACAGGATAAATTTCAATGAAACAAACCAATAGACAGTCTAAATTTCAATGAAATAAACCAATAGACAGTCTAAATTTCAATGAAACAAACCAATAGACAGTCTAAATTTCAATGAAACAAACCAATACACAGTCTAAATTTCAATGAAACAAACCAATAGACAGTCTAAATTTCAATGAAACAAACGAATAAACGGTGTAAATTTCAATTAAACAAACAAATAGACGGTGTAAATTTCAATGAAACAAACAAATAGACAGGGTAAGTTACAATGAAACAAACAAATAGACGATGTAAATTTCAATGAAGCAAGCAAATAGACTATGTAAATTTCAATAAAACAAACAATAGACGATGTAAATTTCAATGAAATGAATAGATGATGAAAACTTCAATGAAACAAACAAGTAAACGGTGTAAATTTCAATGAGACAAACAAATAGACAGGGTCAATTTCAATGAAACAAACAAATAGACGATGAAAACTTCAATGAAACAAACGGATAGACAGGTTAAATTTTAATGAAACAAACGAATAGACAGGTTAAATTTCAATGAAACTAAGTAGGCGGGGATAAATTTCAATGAAAAAAAACAAATAGTCAAGTTAAATTTCAATGAAACAAACAAATAGACAAGTTAAATTTCAATGAAACTAAGTGGGCGGGATAAATTTCAATGAAACTAAGTGGGCGGGATAAATTTCAATTAAACAAACAAATAAACGGTGTAAATGTTCAATGAAACTAAGTGGGCGGTGTAAATGTCAATGAAACAAACAAATAAACAGTGTAAATTTCAATTAAACAAACAAATAAACAGTGTAAATGTCAATGAAACAAACATTAGACGGTGTCGATTTCAATGAAACAAACATTAGACGGTGTCGATTTCAATGAAACAAACAAATAGACGGTATAAATTTCAATGAAACAAGCAAACAGATGGGGTAAATTTCAACGAAATATTCCTTCTTGCTTATCTTTTGTTGTTTGTTCATTTCCTTCTTCCTTTTCTCTTGCCTTTCATAGTGTCTCCAAGCTAGGAACCAACAACTCGTTGTTTAATTAGTTTTGTGAAGAACAATAATTTCTTTTTGTTGTTGAATGGAAAGAGATTGACGGCAACTGTTTATGGCTATTTTTATTTGTGCTTCTGATGTATGTGCGATCTTTTGTGAATGCTATGAATTTCTGGATAACTGGCCTGTAGCGTTTAATAAGGAATTTAAGTGGCTTGCGTGAAAGTGTCATGGCTAAAAGAAGCTTTTGATTCCATGTATATACACATAGCTGCCATCAAGTAGTAAAAAACAAATTAAGTTTGGTCTTTTTTTTGGCGCTAAGTCCTGTATTACTTTGAAAAATAGGTACATTTTTTTAAAAAGAAACTTTAAGGGGGGGGGGGGGGGGGGGGGGGCACCTGGACTGGCGAGTTTGGGACCAAAAGGTGGATTTTCTGTTGTTTGCATATTTGGGTAGAACGATCATTTATCTACAGGTTCATGGCAGAAAAATGTCTATATGACATATAATTTTTTTTTTTACAAAATATTTTGTAGGCGAGGGTAGGTAAAAACAATAAAAATTTTGATGTAAATTACCCTAACACTGACTGAGAAGATGGCAGTAAAACCCCATATATTGGCAGTTAATTGCCAAATGTGGCCACACCAAGGTGATCTGGTTTTATGCCGACACCGTTTGTTGCTTTGGCCCATTGCTGTGTGATGCGAGAGGCATTGCCCGTCAGTGTGTATGTGAACACGTGCACGAGCATAGGATATATTAAAGGAGGAGAGAAAAAACGCTCATGTTGACGTCTGTTTTCACATCAGTGCACATCTAAACATATTTATAATCCTCTTTACATAAGTAACAATGCCAGACACTGTTGAAAGAGTAAGGGGCTGCTACAACAAGGGAAACCCGTCTGAAACGTTTGTTTTGTGTTATTTTCTTTTAATTTTTTAACTTGTATTTTTCCCGAAATGTATTTTTTTCGCACTAAAATTCTATCTCCTCCGCCATTTACCAAACGATTTGTATTATATTTGGCACACAGGTTCCTCTTGTCAATGTTAAAAGAATGACGTCGTTTAAAAAAATATATTGTAAACAACTCCAAAGCAAAACAAAAAAATCACTTCATGAGTGCCCCCCCCCCCAAAGGCAGAGAATCAGAGGGATTGGGGTGAAAGGTGAAAGTCTAGAGGCACTGTTCTGATTTTTCAAAACTACCGTCCCATTTGACCTGAAAGTCCAGCAGCGATTGACATATTCTTTTGTTATTGATCTCAAGTTCAATTATCAATGTTTTCACAAATATTACAGGACGCTGTGCAGGTTAGAATTAGTTTGCATGGTCAAAGTCTGTTTTGGGGTTTGAAAAGGTTGGCAGTCATTGGCAGC
Organism: Doris montereyensis; assembly: GCA_037039925.1. NCBI lineage: Eukaryota > Metazoa > Mollusca > Gastropoda > Nudibranchia > Dorididae > Doris > Doris montereyensis. Next base: position 75,929 of record JAXRKP010001155.1, read on the forward strand.
TATTTCTATTATATTTCATGATCTTTACATCATTTGGGCTTTTCTTTTTATGGGTAATAGTGATAGTAATGGCATCTTTAAGATATTTTCATCAGAATTTTCCCATTACGGTACATGCTCTGGATGATGTTTGAGAAAAGACTGCAACATCCTTATCATCCCATTTCATTGTTTTATTTTGGTATTAACAACCCTTGAATTCCTCCCTCCTCTTCATTTGTGGTTCACGTTGGCAGTTGTAGTTGTTGCTGTATTGAACGGTTCAAAGTTGTAACCATCGTAAGTTATTGTTGTTATATCTTTGCCCAAGTGATCACATTTTATGTTCCAATCAAGTGTACAGCAAGAGGACATTCGGACCCTTTACTTCTCTTTGACTCCCCTTTTTTTCTAGTCTAGTTCAAACCCATGTTCCTACTTCTAATGTTTTATAGATACGTGTAACCAAAGTTTGTTTTTGTAACTTCCCTCTTGGTCCGGCTGATAACTCTTTGTTTATTTCTGTCTTTAAAAAGAACTGGTTCTTCAATCGGCAGAAGAAACATGAATGAATGCAATGTACACAAAAGCCGCACCAATTGGCAAGGACATCATACGAAACTGTAAACAACAAAGAGACCTGTTTTTTTGTTTCTGTGTTTGTTTTTAATGGGTTGGTTTGACCACTACTATTCGTAAAGTCCTGGATATGTGACAGGAATGTTGTTGAGTTCAATGGTGAAATTATGCACAAAGGTTTACAAAATTCATTGACAATAGTTATTACTTTTTAGAGGTGCTCTTAATATGCATTGTACTTCGATATATATATATATATATATATATATATATATATATATATATATATATATATATATAGATATATATAGATATATATAGATATATATAGATATATATAGGGGTATACATGATTTAAAATTGTGATTGTTTTGACATTGTGGCTTTCTGTCTAATACCATGGGTTCTTGCTTAACCCACAATGTTTACAGAATTCAGTTTCCAACAGCGTTATCACATTTCAGTGAGTAACGCTCTGCTATTTGCAAATGTGTAAGGCACTAAATGAGCAGAGGGTGAGACAAGCTCCTCCCCCCATCACACACACACAAACAATCCTCATTCTTCCATTATTATTTTATGTTTTTTTCCTATTCCTGTGTGTTCCTCACTTCTCTCTTGTTTTTTTGTTGCTGTTTGGTTTGTGTTTTTCACCTGGACATGATCCAGATCAGCTATGAAGCCACAAAAATTCACATGAGTAGGGATATACTTCCTAGGTAGAGTCCTTTGACATCAATGCATTAAAGAAGAAGAAGCCACAACAATGCTCTCCCTTTATCATTGCGATGATTTGGTTGTATCTGAGTCTAGTAGTGGGCAAACCGGTTTCATTTTTGTATTGTCCTGTCATGATGTTATTTTATCTCTTGTGTGAAATGTGGGTGTGGTGACGTCCTTATGAAGCTTACTTGTTATTACTGTACTTTAATTTTGTTAGCCTATACATTTTTTCCTTTACATAATGCTATCATCTCCAAATCTTTTAATCTTTCAGTTTGTCCATCATGATTTTAATACAACATGATGGGCTGTTCTTAATTCCTATTGGTAGATTAGGGGGGAAAAGGGATTCTGAATGGGGTATGATTTTTAGATGTTTATTTAATATTTGACTGGTATTATCAAAAGCATCTCAACATGATCTCAATATCACAGTTTTATTAATTGAGATTGAAGCGCGTTTATTTTCTTATCACAATTTTCTTTCTTATTTTTATAAAACAATCTTCAAAGGAAGACATCTTTCAAAATAAAAAACGCTTTTAACTAATACTAGTTTTTGCTGAAGCCATCCTCTTTGCTCTCCCTTCCCGCCTTTTCTTTCTTTTTTTACTTCAAATGCCTGCTTATGTGCTTTGTTTGATTTGGTGTCGCTTCGCTTGCTCTTGTTTCAATTTAAAATGTTGTTTTCACGTATCTTTGTCAATTGCAATGTAGACATTGATTTTAACGTCTTTCGTCTTTACTTGGTACTGTTGTTTTCTAGAATTTTGTCTCATTTCAGTTTCTTTCATCTCCTTGTCAGATTCTGTCTTTTCCAAGTTTTATTTAATATTAAAGAATGAAAATTGTAATATTTACTCAACTTGTTATCATACAGTTTGCAGTGCGTGCACTTTAAAAAAAACAACTTAACTATCAAAACCAGACATAATAAATGTAAAGTTGAAATTTTGATGCAGATTCACAAGAAAAGTATTATTTGCAAACAAATTCATCCAGAGAAGATAGTATTTGATAGCATAAACAGTTAAAGCAGGACTACATTGAGTTTCTGCAAGTCTTGTCTTGGGCGTACATTTTAGAGAGAAAAAAACAACCACAACCTTAAATCAAAGGCACAAAGTTAATCCCGCTGTCTGGTAATTTTCTTTTCAATATGATTTTCTTCTTTTTTGTGTGTGTTTATAGTTTATTATGTGCTTGACTGTTTGGATGCTGTTTCCTTTTAATTGACACTTGATGTCTTGACTTTCTTGTATGTTTTTTTAACTTTCTAAACATCCCTAAAATCAACGATTATTTAAAATAGAGCCTGTGTGCACTATTATTCTGATTCTGACATTTCTTTTCCCTTTTTTTTTGTTTAGAGGGAATTTCAACTGTAAAGTTTAAATTACAATGTATGAAGGTGTTTATACGTTTTATTTCTGCGATATTTTCCTTCTTGTTCATTTTAATTTTGTTCTGTTCTGTTTTTTTTGGTCTGCGAATCGTAGGAGGACACTGTCACTAGGTTGATTTCCATTTCTATTATCGTTTCCTTTCTGTTTGATGGTAACCATAGCATAAAATGACTTTTTTTCCCCAAGCAGTGCTATTGAAAAGACACCAGCTCAACTTATAATATAATATAAGAGCTTTTGTTTCTCAAACAAAATAAGTCGTGTCAGTATTTCATATTATATATATTTTTTAAAATTATTACTATTATTTTATTTTTAGGGATGGGAATGTTTTCTTTTCTTGGTTTCTTTTTTCTTCCTCTTTTCTATTTTTTTTTTCTTCTGCCTGATGCCTAAAAAATGGAATAAAAGACAGAATTGAATGCAGCCTTCCCATTGCTCCTCCGTCTGTGTCTGTATGCTTTAATTTCTTTAAGAAAGATAACACAAAAAAACCCAGCAAAAGTTGCATGAAACTACTTCTGGGCCAATCCAGTTGTGATGTATTATAGAGTAAATGTTATGTTCTGGTTTATGTGCGGTGTTATTGGGGTGCTGCCATTTGCAGGTGTGGGAGCAAGTGAAAGCCCAAAACCCTGATCTGAAACTATGGGAAATCGGGAAGATCATCGGACAGATGTGGAGGGACTTGTCTGATACGGACAAGCAAGAATTTCAGGACGAGTACGAAGTGGAAAAGGTGAGGTTTGCTATGAGCGTGCACTCGTTTATACTTTATAGTAATAATATATGTTATGTCAGGGCTCACAGCATGTGGGGGAAACTCTTGAAATCTAGAAAAAAATTTCCCTCCTGGAAATCTCCTCTATTGTTAGAAAAAATGTCCTCCTTGAATCTCATAGAATGTCCTATTTCAAAAAATGTCCTCTTAGAAACTTTTTTTTGAAAAATCTCGTCCTTGAATCCAGAATCTCTTATTGTATAAAAAAGTCTTTCTAGAATTTCAGAATCGCCTAATGTAGAAAGATGTTCTCCTAGAATCTTTTTATTGTAAAAAAATGTTCTTCCCAAAACCTACTTCTAGAATCTCTTATTTTAAAAATGTCCTCCTAGAATCTCCTAATGTAAGAAGATGTCCCTCTTAAAATCTCCCATTTTGAAAAATGTCCTAGAATATACTATTGTAAAACATGTCCTCCTAAATCTCCTGTTGTGAAAAATGTTGTCTTAGAATCTCAGAGAATTTCAACTCATCAGTGACTCGGCCTGACCTTCTCTTGACTTTATTATGATAGTAATTTTCATTTTATTTCCAAACCTAGGCTTTCATTAACAAAACACCCCCCCCCCCCACACCTCCATAAAACATGGTATAGGTAAAAGTTCCTTCAATGTCATTATGGCCAATAGAGCCGGATCTTTTCCTAGTCTCAATAGCGTGGAGAGGAAAATGGGATAATAATTATCTCCTGGACAGGACGCTAGTCTCAGCCTGAGGCAGATTTTTACTCCGAAAACCTGGGTCAAGTGGGGAAGATGTGTGCTACGTGAGCCTACGTGTCTTGCCCAAGAAACACGTCAGCCTAAACTTTGCAAGGATTCAAACTCGGACCTCGTGATCCCGTCTGGTAGCCTAACCACTGCCATCGACATCTCAAAACATATTTTAAAGCACAGTGTTGTTGTTTTAGTGCCCAGGTATTAGCTTTGATTTCTGAACTTGAAGAAGATTTTTTTAACTGGGAGAGATATTTCATGAATCAATGACAATGGCATAGTGTAGATGAAAATAATTATACTCATTGGTCTCATTTGCCTGGGACAAAAGGGAGATTAATCATTAGTGGTAATTATAGAATTAAGGACAATTAAGAGCTCAGGATCGGATAACTATTGGGACAATACAAAGATATTATGGTGTATGTATATACATATATTTATATTACCGTGTCTTATTGTGAAGTGTAACTGATGTATTGATACTTTGAAAGATGAAAGAAAATAAGGTGCAATGAAGAGCCTATTGATCATTCATTATTTGAGGGATTGTAAGATCCAATGTACATCATCAGTTAAAGTAATGCTTTGTTCTATGATGTCACGTATTTTCGTTTTGGTTTTTGAAGTTGAGAGCCTTTGTGGTATGTTTTACTCTCACAATACAGTTAATACTTCAGTTTCCTAAAAAGAAGAAAAAAGAAAGATAGTGTTGAGACTTAATCATTTGTGGCCATCTAAACGAAAGAAATTGATCAATAGGATTAGACACAGTGCATTTGGAAATCTTGTTGTTATCTCTCTCTATATATATGTATGTGTGTGTTTATAATCTGGTCCTCTCTGTTAGGCCCAGTACTCAGAGGCTCTGAAAGCTTACCATAACTCACCCGCTTACCAGGCCTGGGTGGCTGCCAAAGGTGGGTGCTATCAGTGTTTACACTGTTTCTCAAATTGAAACTCATTTTAGTGTTAGTGTTGTGAGTGCAGTTTATGCGTGTATAGAGACACATCATATTGCCAATATGAGTATGATATTATATGTATAAAAAATATTTACTTGTGCAGTGTTAAGAATATGCAGGAAAGTATACATGCCTTGAGGAATTATGATAATGATAATGCAGCTCTTAGATTTGTTGCTGGTTCATAGCATTAAGCTAATGTCTCGATGATATTATGCTGTTAACTTTTGTAATTGAAGGGCTTCAGAGTCCATATGGGATAAAGGTTTAAACCATTATTATTTTAGGCCAGGGTTGACTTATCTTTGTTTTACATCAAAAACTGATGTTTGTAACTGAGCATGTAGTGTTACTCCTGTTACCATTAAAACAATCCATCGACTGTATATTTATCTTCTTGAAGAGCAAAGCAATACAAAGATCTCTGCACTTAATAATAGCTGTGAAATATGTGAATAATTATGCTTAAAAGCCTGTTGAATTTACGTTTAAATGCCAATTTTGTGTTGTTTATTTGTGGCATACTCTAAACTATGATCTTTGTTTGGTTAAGTTTAGAAGTAAATTTGAAGAAATGGCAAATGGTCTACTTTGTAGCAGGAATGCATTATTATTTAATCGGCACAGATTGGTGCTTGCCAACACCTATAAAACAAGACTGAACAAACATGGGGGGGGGGGGGGGGGATTCCTTAAAATTAGGAATTTGTATGGCTTTAACAGGAGAAGTAATGAGAGAAAAACATTTGTTGTAGACATGTTAATAAACAAGAATGGAAGGAGTAGGAACAATGTTTGTTACTTACACACCAATGCATTGCTGTTTTCATTGTCTGGTGTCTAGCTGAAAGGAGGCTGTTGATGAAGATGAGCCCGCTACTCGGCCTGAACGGCCTCCACCCGCGTCCACCCACAAGACAGTGAGTTAGCTGTAGTGCCGAGACCTAGAAATGTCCTACTCACGTCACACGTCACTTCTCTTTTGACTTTTTTTGTGCTCATTCTTCTTCATTTATTTATGCTCGTTTGAAATTTTATATTTCAATTAAAAAATTTTTTTTTTTATTGTTTTTCAGTGCCTTCTGAGTTAAGAGTTGACAGGGCTGAGATAATGTATTATTTTTTTCCACCATCGTTATGTACTCAGTGCCATATATTTTCATTTTTAGAATACACCTTATTCTCGGGGGATTGGCGTTTTTTCTGACTTTATTTGTATGTTTTTCTTTTTTGTCATTCTAATGCCTCTCACTCCCTTCCCCTGTCTCCCTCTCCCCCTCCCCTTCCTGAAAGCTGTGCAGCAGTGCCATTATCTGGGGACTCAGTTCTGTCTCTCTGTTTCCCTTTCTTCATTTTAAAAAAAAACGTTATTTTTGTTTTGTTTTTTATTAATGCCTAGCACTCAGCTCATTCACACCGCTTCACTGTGCGCCTCTAATAAGCTTCTATTCCAACTCCTATCTACCCATTACCCAATAGCTTTCATTGCAGTACCTCATGAAAATGTTAACCTATTTTAAGCGTACAATTCCGTAGATTGTTTTTCTTTAACTCGTCTCTCTGCTCTTCCTTTGAAATGTTCTACTGTATTATTATTATTATTATTATTATTATTATTATTATTATTATTCTGAGAGCGAGATACTGTTTTATTTTGTTACTTTAGAAATTATTGGCTTAGTTTGGCTGTGATTATAAGTGTAGAAGAAGCCTTTTAGTTCATTGCGGTAGTATTTCATATTACTCTTTTCCTCTTTGCTCCATTTTTTTTGTTTTTGTCTTTGTTCACTTTTTCTTGTTTTTTGTTGTGCTAAAAGTGTTTTTAAGTTATGTTTGTTGAGTTTAAAGTTTTGTGAAGTTATATTTATCTGTCAATCATGAACCTTTTGCTTCATATTTGAATTAATTAAGACAATCTTTCAATGGAAATGTTCTTTTTATTCCCCCTCCAGAGCTCAAAGGAGTCATCTCGTATCAGTATTTTGCCAACAGACGAAGACGATGGTTAGTTGCATTCCTTTCTTGTAATTCTTCTCTCAATCCTGTAAATTTTCAGATCAAATGCTACTGCTATGTATTTTCCTAAAGTGCAAAATGGTTCCTTTTTGTACAACAGTAGTGAAAAATGTACTTTTATCTTTGTGGAAATATAACGGTTTATTTTTGTTTTCAAAAGGGCAAGCTGGCCGTGATTTTCGCATGGCACACGCCATTTATCCAACATGCTCTGTAGCCCCTGCCCATAACAAAAGAAGCCAAATAAAAACATGTCAAAAGTGTAGTGTTTTCATTTCTTATGTAATGTGCTGCTAGTAAAAGATAAAGATGGATTTATAGACCGTATCCCTGCACAAACGCAGGTGTACATCATTTATCCCCCAGCAAGCCATTTCATTCAAAAGTCCTTCTCAACTCCCTGGGGGAGCATACAGTACACAATCCTGTTAGGCTGCTTGGTACTTACACTCTGAAGAGATTTTTCTCTATAGCTGGGTACTCATTCACGCTTGAGTCAAGTGAGGAAAGTAGAGTAAAGTACTATGTGGGGAAAAAACCCACCTGTGCCAGCTGTAGTCGTGATTTCAAGCTCACAACACCACGGTTTAGATACACCATCGTATGTAATGTATTGTAGAAGAACAATGCTTACGTGCTGTAGTGAAGTAAGGTACAGAGTTTGTAAAGTATTGGTGAAGATTTTAGATGTTGTATATTGTACTTTCCTTGGATTCCAGGTCTGACTTCTTTGGTATCTTGTGGCTGTGACGGATTTTGTTTGACCTTCTTTTCGCTGTACCAGTTTGAAACTCTCGCACAATTGACCTCTGACACAATCACGGTGTCTATTATTTTCACAGATATGGACGACGGTTTTGCCACAAAGCACATTGCTCAAGCTCGATATTTACGGAATCATCGACTCATCAACGAGATATTTAGTGACGCCATGGTACCTGATGTGCGCAGTGTGGTGACAGAGTCTAGAATGAGTGTGTTGAAGAGACAAGTTCAGTCACTGACTATGCATCAAGTAAGATGACTGTCCTCAGTGTCTTGTGCTTCCGTTTTAAAGGCGTCATTTTTCGTTTAATCGAAATTTGGAGCCTTTTTTGTAACGTTCTCATTCCCATATACCCATAATTCAATTTATATTTCATCATATAAACAAAATAGGCTTGAAGAGAGAAAAAAAAATTAACAGAAAATGAGCAACCTGAGGAAAAATCATCAACAGAATAATTACTATCAATTTTGGCTGTTTATTCCGGACTCTGAGATGAAGAGCATCTCTTTTTATTACCGAATTACACTCTGATTTTGTAGGGTAGAGCCCATTCCAAATTCCTCTTTATGGAAATTTATTTAGTAACATTACTTGCACACATGACTAGAATGTTGAATGTATATGTTTTATACAAAGTATCTAGTTGTTTTTTTTAAATTTGCATCTTGTTTCAACATTTTTTTCTGTTTCGCAGAAAAAAATTGGAAGGAGAATTACATCAGATAGAAGAAAAACATGAAAGAGAAAAAGAGAAAGTTCACAGAATCTAGTGAAGCCTTTCACCATGAATTGAAGAAGGTAAGGAGATAAAGTTTTAAAAATTGCAAAAGTTTATGAATCGTGTCCTATGATATAGAAACGGAAGGAGGGACTAAGTTTGTCGCTCTTTTCATTTCTTTGTTAACCTTTAGCGTCCTGTATTGCTGCTCTGCTGCTACTGACACTCTCTTTTATTGTATCGACTTTTAAGCAATGTTTTAGTGGAAGCATTAATTATAGTTACTTTCCGATATATTAGAAAGTACTGACGCATGTAAATCAGCAGTTTCTTTCATAGAAGCCTTTTTTTTGTGTGAGGTGGTGTCAGTGGCCGAGTGGTTAGGCTGCTGGACTTTGAATCATGAGGTTCCGAGTTCAAAATTCTAGCAAGTCTGGGCCCGACGTTGTGTTCCTTGGTAAAGACACTTAACATTCATTTTCCCCTCCCCCACCCAGGTGTAAATGGGTACAGGCACTAGCGATCTGTCAAGTAGGTGATTGTCACCTGTTCCGCTTCGCGCTATAGATACTTGGATACGCTCCGCCTCTATGGGTTTTAACGGCCTTGAAGTAACTTTTCTTTTAAGGAACTCATCAGTTGGTGGTCAGCAAGAGTTACTTGTACGTCCTATGTTTTTCTTTCGTTGATGTTTCCTCTCAATTCCACCCTGAGGTCACAGCCTATGGAGGACTGGGTCCTCGTAAAAGATAGGGGGGGGAGCTCCTCGGTCCTTCCTCCTGCTTGTTCTCTTCGTCTTTCTCTATAGTTGAACATTTCTGATATGCCAATCAGTTTTCTATTTCTCCAGCCCTCATGATCATTCGAGTTGCTCATGTTGTTAGACATACTTTTTTTATACTTAAGAACATATATATATTTTTTAAGTCGTGAAAAACCAAATTAAAACTATTTGCAGGTGTGTGAAAGTAAAACCTCAAATCACCGAGGAGATGTTCAACACTATGGTAACCAAGGCCGTCAAAGAGGAGATGAGGATGAGGCAACAACAGCTTTTGGCCCAACAAGAAGAAGAACGCAGGAGGCAGCAACAACAGCAGCAGCAGCAACAGCAACAACAGCTTCAAGAGGAGGCGGCACAACAAAATGGCAAACAGACGGAGGAGGCAGAGGTGACGCAAGAGAACTCGGGTATAGAGCCTGTCCCTGCTGCCAATGTTGACCCGGTCGAGTCAATGGAAACGGACAGCAATGACTGCAGTGCTATGGTACAACAATGTAGTTTTCCACCTATTTGGCTTTATCCTATACTTTTGATTTATTGACATTTTTGTTCTGGTGGTTTTTATTTATTGAATTGTGCTAGAATTTCTTTTTTTTTTTGTTTTTTTTTTTTTTGGTATCAATCGTCATGCATTTAGTTTCCTTGTATTTATATAGGTTATTCATAGGTTTATGATGTATTTTGCTTCATAGATTTAAAAGATAGAGACTGTCATCTTGAGAAAAGTTTCCTGTGAAAAATTCTACTCCCTCCCGAGAATTTGCTAATTATCTTCTTATTTGTTCATGGAAGTGTTGATTTTCTCATCTTGAAAACATCATAGTTCATTGGCCCATTTGCCAGTGTAAATTATTACTTAATCATCAATAAATGCTATTTATGTATCCTCTATAACAGGTTGCTGCACCTCCAGTCCCCACAAGTGTAGAATCTCAGGTAATTTTTTTTTTTTTTTATCGAACTGAATCTTCTTTAGATTGAGAACAACAAAAGATCAACTGTACCCACTTTTTGATTTAGCATCATTAGTTATTATACTTTGCTCTAATTTTCTCTTCCCTGCTTATTCTTCTCATGAAATAATGTTAGTGAAGAAAAACTCAAATTTTGGTATAAATATTTTGACGAAATCATGCAATAAAGAAATATTCTAGCTCATGTTAAAGTTTCAGATTGGAATATTTATAAATAATGTCATCTTTATGATTTCCATCAAAATTTCTTCTCCCGACAGAGTCATGTTGTTATACTCAGTCTATGGAGACAAAAAATTATAGTTAATGACATTTCCTATGTGTACACTTAAGGGACACCTGTACAGTGGGCGATGGTGGAAATTTCATTGAAACAAACAAAAACCCTGTACATCATCCTTTTCAGACACAAGAGAGCCTGTTAGTGAAGTTAACACAGCATTCAACAGAATTACAGTGTAGGTTTGCATGTGGTTGTGTGCGGAAAGAAAAAGCTGTCTATAGTGGCTTTTAGGCGAAACTAGACGTATATAAGAGCGTTGATGAAATTGATAGATGCATTTTTTTAAGGATCCGCCATAGAGAGTGTCATATCAAATATGGTCAGAAGTTTCAACTGGCTATTATTATTGAGGGTATTTCAGACAAACGTTTACCCTGTTTTATCTTCTTCGTCATTTACCTTCAGCCTGCACAAGTACAGATGGAGGAAAGCGCTATGGTAGACGCTGTGCCTATCAATCCATCATTCCAGCCTCAAGTTGCCACCCCTGATTCTGCCCCAATAAATAACACAGCACTGCCGGCATCCATGCCTGCACCCATGTCCACACCCATGCCCACACCCATGCCCACACCCATGTCCACACCCATGCCCGCATCCATGCCCACACCCATGCCCGCATCTATGCCCTCGTCCATTATCAATCCAGTGGAAAACATGAGTACTAGCACGCCTCCCGTAGAGAAGAAAGGGAAAGGCACAGGAACATCACCAGGTAGGACTGAACGATTGTTTCTCTTTCTCTCGTGACACGTGTGCGTATTCGCATAGCTTTCTTTGTGATAAGTTCTGCTTTCAAATCTGTCAATGTCAGGGCCGCATAATGTGACGACGGCCTCTTAGGATTATGGATTTGATTGTCTGTTGTTCACCAGTTGCTCTCTTTCCTCTCCTCTCAGTTCACTGAGATTACCATGTATGGTGAAAGGGGATCGTAGAATAATCAAATTTTCTTTACTTATCTTGTCCCTATTCAACAATGTTATCATCTTGTCCTCTTACACTCTTCACCTTTTGGGGGGGGGGGAGTAATGGCTTTCACCTTAATATAGTTGGGATGACTCAAAAGTTTATAACCTTTTTCCACATAGCTATGGAGGCAATGTTTTACCTTTGTTCAATGCACCATGGTGTACAGCAAAAGCTATGAAAATGTCTATAAGTGGGTCTTTTCATAGACACCTCGTTTGTGTTACGTTTTCTTGATTTGTTCTGTGAACAATTTTTGTACTTTTCTGTGTTCAGTTTCCTTTTTTTGTTCTGTGAACAAATTTAGGCAGACTTCTGCTGCTTTCTACTTGCTGAAGGAAATATGTCTTTCATTGGAGTTATCCTAAAAAGTTGTTTATAATGCAATCAAGTTTTTCACAATTGTTACAAAACAGAGCAAAGTTATGTAAGCATAATTTTTAAGTCAATGAAAAAAACTAAATCACTTCTATTGTCAACTTTGGACACATGTTTTGAAGGCATTGATAAAAAAAGTGATAAATTTAGTCTTTAGTATAGACAGACGGGAAAGTTTTGTTTCTGATTGAATTAATACCATGTTACATTATTTTTCATTTTCTAGGTTTTCCCAATTATTTTCTTGATTCTTGTTTCACCCTTTTTCATTTGTTACCATATGTTGTCCTCTTGATTTCTTATATTCTGTCTTAAATTTTCTTCATTACATGATCATACGTTCAACATTGAATTGTTGTGAAACTTGATTGTTTTGATGAGTTGTCATAAATTCCGCTGTGAAATGTTTTACCCTATGATGACATATCACAAAGCTGTCTTGTTTTCCTTTCCTCAATGCCTTTCCAAAGCTAGGTCCTTTTATGGCTTAGATATCATAGGTGTAATATATGAAAATTATTTATGTAGCTTTTTTGTGTGTTTGATATTGTTTGAATTTAATTCCACGTAGCATATCACATATAACAGATCATTAGACCTTAAATATAGGGTTGAAAAATAGACACAATCATTTTGTGAAACAAATGTGATGACTTTTGTGATAGCATAACGTTTCTAAATGGCATTGTGTATACATATGTATCAAAGGTGAAAATTGCAAACCTTGGATGTTCTGAGAAAATCAAAGAAAAGGGTGCTGTGCATTTTAATCTTTTTTCATAGAGAGACACGGTTTGCAAGTGTCAAAAACTAGATCAATAGGGATACACGGATCGTTCGTATGGTTATTATACAGGTTTCTATGGATTCTTGTGCCACTTGAATCCTAACTAGAGGAAGCATAGAGGCTTGCTAATGTTTAAAAAGGAGGGGAAAGGTGTTACTAATTTTAGACTTACACTGTTTGTGACTTTCACCGTCGATATGTAAAACTTAAGTGTAAATTGAAATCCTTGAAAATTCATCATGAGAGCATTCCTGAAGGAAAATTTAACTACTTTGCTAGAGTTTCTTATTTGAACGATAGTAAGATAAGTTACCTTATCTTTGAAGAAAATATCTTTTACAGCATAATAAGTGATCTTTAATGTGATGTGAATTAAGTATTTAGTTGATTGAATTTTCCAGTTCTTATGTGTATAATACAGTTAATGTGCGTAATGAAAATGAATGTGACGGCAATACACATTGGAAGGGCAATGTGGAGAGGTTTATTTAAGTTCCTTTTTCTACAATTTCTTCCGTATTATATGGTCTTTATGCTTTATATTTATGTATTTTTCATGTGTCATACATTACCTCATGGCTTTCATGTTGTAATTATTCATTTTCATTTCACCTTTTATGTTGTATGCCCTCCCCTCTATATATGTGTATGTTATTTTTAAGACACATATTCAATGTTGGTATTCTTTGTCTCGCTTTTCAATTTCACATTTCATTTCAACCTTTCCGTCTCATTTTTTTTATTTCAATATTTCATTGTCCTTTTACTTTCTTTGCTTTTTTTATGTCTCATTATTGTCAATCATATTTTTTGAGACGCACTGCTTCATCCAATGTTGCTATGATGAACTCTCTTTGCTGTGGTCAAACAATTGTACCGTTAAAAAAAACTGCAAAAAAATATTTCTGATCCCGAGCGGAGTAGGCACGAGTGAACTGCATTTCCCAGGCATCTGGCGATGTGGTCGAAACAGGAGACTAATGTGATCGAATAACGTTCATTTTCACTAGACCCAGCAAGTTTTTATCTTAACCTCCCGGACATTGCTTGACAGCAGCATATAGCAGAGATTTTCTTTGTACCCGTGTATTCAAGCAAGTTTTGGTCTGGGTTTTCATTTTTCGGACCTTTCACTCCTTCGAGAAAATTGGTCATTTCGAGCAGAAATTGTGTGACCTCTCCATTTCCCCGACAAAAGTAAGTTGGTGGCGGGTGTGCTTTTTTTCCTTCAAATTAATGTTGATTATTTTTGTGTGCTTTGATTTTGTAATTTCACTTTTTCCATTCTTGCGTGTGCTTCCCTGTTGTGAGGTGACTGCTGTTTGCACAAAAAAATAGAAAATAGGAGAATGACCTGAAAAAGAAACTGTAGAAGAAGAAAAAAGAAAAGAAAGAACTAAATAAGATAAAATGAGAGATAACTTTTCTCTCAAGAATAAAAAAAAAAAGCAACAACCCTTCCTCTACTGCATGATTTGTTTTCAATACTTGGCTAAAATGCTATCACCTTCCCTCATGGTTTTTTTGTTGTTGCTTTGTTTATGGTGTGTTTTAAAAAAAAATCTCTTTGGTGTTTTAACTTCTTGAGCAGTTTTCCCTGTGTGTGTGTGTGTTTGAATGTATTAAGGATGTGTTTGAATGTATTAAGGATGTGTTTGAATGTATTAAGGATGTGTTTGAATGTATTAAGGATGTATTTGAATGTATTGAGGATGTGTTTGACTGTATTTTGAATGTATTAACGATGTGTTTGAATGTATTTAGGATGTGTTTGAATGATTTTGGATGTATTAAGGATGTGTTTGAATGTATTAAGGGTGTGTTTGAATGTATTAAGGATGTGTTTGAATGTATTAAGGATGTGTTTGAATGTATTAAGGATGTGTTTGACTGTATGAAGGATGTGTTTGACTGTATTAAGGATGTGTTTGAATGTATTTAAGGATTTGTTTGGATGTATTAACGATGTGTTTGAATGTATTTAAGGATGTGTTTGAATGTATTAAGGATGTGTTTGAATGTATTAAGGATGTGTTTGAATGTTTGAATTAAGGATGTGTTTGGATGTATTAAGGATGTGTTTGAATGTATTAAGGATGTGTTTGAATGATTTTGGATGTATTAAGGATGTGTTTGACTGTATTAAGGATGTGTTTGACTGTATTAAGGATGTGTTTGAATGTATTAAGGATGTGTTTGAATGTATTAAGGATGTGTTTGACTGTATTAAGGATGTGTTTGAATGCATTTAAGGATTTGTTTGAATGTATTTAAGGATTTGTTTGGATGTATTAACGATGTGTTTGAATGTATTTAAGGATGTGTTTGACTGTATTAAGGATGTGTTTGACTGTATTAAGGATGTGTTTGAATGTATTAAGGATGTGTAAGGATGTCTTTGAATGTATTAAGGATGTGTTTGAATGTATTAAGGATGTGTTTGAATGTTTTAAGGATGTGTTTGACTATATTAAGGATGTGTTTGAATGTATTAAGGATGTGTTTGAATGTATTAAGGATGTGTTTGAATGTATTAAGGATGTGTATGAAGGATGTGTTTGACTGTATTAAGGATGTGTTTGAATGTATTTAAGGATTTGTTTGAATGTATTTAAGGATTTGTTTGGATGTATTAACGATGTGTTTGAATGTATTTAAGGATGTGTTTGAATGTATTAAGGATGTGTTTGAATGTATTAAGGATGTGTTTGAATGTATTAAGGATTGCATTTGTTGTTGGTATTTAGTTTTGCTGTAGGCTTTAGTGTGTTTGCCTTTATGTGCTGTCTGAGTACAATAAAGAAGAGAAGATAAGATCTTAAGAGAAAGAAAAAAGAAAATAACGGAGTAACTTAAAATTACTTTTCTTTAAAGCACTGTTGACAATATTTAGAACCAGATTTTCCTTAGGGGACACATGTAGTGTAGATATCCAGTGAATAAAAGCATGACAATAATAATTGTGAGAGATATGATATAAGAAAAAAGTTATATGAAAGAAGTTCTTTTGACTGAAAAAAGTATTATTCACAACATGATAGAGAAGAGAAAGAAAGAAAGAAAGAAACTTACTTAAAGTGAAGCTAAGAAATCACCGAAGGCATCACCCGGGTATTTTAAAACCATTTGCTTTCATGGTAAAGGGGCTTCCTCCTGTTTTTTTCCTTTCTCTTTTGGAAGGGTACACCATTTGTGGGATCCTGTTTTCCTTTCTTACCTTGTTTCCCTTTTTTGAGCGCTCCCTTCTTTCCCTCGTCGCTCCCTTCATTTATGTTCAGTCATGTAGTCAGGGGCTGTTAAATGTTTGTTATTGTTGCGTGTTAAACACCCCCCACACACACACACACACACACACACACGCACACTAGAAAAATTTGCTTGTTTCATTTTAACAATCGTTGCACTGCAGCAAAAGAGTTTCTCATAACAATCTCCATTTTCTCGAGGCAATGTGCTGTTGCCGTTTGATTTTTGATGAAATCCACCTTTTTTGCCATGTTATGCCCACAGTTCATTCATCCGCTTGTCCTAGTGAAGAGTGATCTATTAAACCTGTGAATGATTTTCTTTGTGAATTGCATCTCTGCGCGATCGATGTTGGCCATGTTATTAACATTAAAAATGTTGTGAATGTTAGGCTTTGCTGAATGCTAGGAAAAGCCTTTCAGATTTCCTCCTCTCCTACAGTCCTATTGCTGGTTTTTTTTTTTTTTAAAATTTAAAAAAAAAGGAAAAAATTTAAACCACTATCTTTTTTTATATCTATATTCTTACTGACTTGGCGTTCTGATTCGTCCTCAAATCTATTTAATTTCTTTGAGTTCTTTGAGTTCTCAAAACTAATGCCTTGAAGTGAAAAGAAAGAAGAAAGGAAGAATCAAAACGGTTCACCTAATTCTATCCCTCCTTGAAGTTGAAAGATGAGATGATAAAAAAAATGGAGGCAAACTCAGAAGAAACAAATAATTTATGCTGCAAGATGTATTATGTAATGTATCACCCTGAATCAGCGATCAGGAGATACACACAGGCTTTTCATTGAGCTGGGGTATTTTCCTGACACAAAATTAGAAGAATTTTTTCTTACTCTTCTTCTTCTTCTTTTTCTTCTTCTTCTTCTTCTTCTTCTTCTTCTTCTTCTTCTTCTTCTTCTTCTTCTTCTTCTTCTTCTTCTTCTTCTTCTTCTTCTTCTTCTTCTTCTTTTTCTTCTTCTTCTTCTTCTTCTTCTTCTTCTTCTTCTTCTTCTTCTTCTTCTTCTTCTTCTTCTTCTTCTTCTTCTTCTTCTTCTTCTTCTTCTTCTTCTTCTTCTTCTTCTTCTTCTTCTTCTTCTTCCTTGTTTTCACCTCTTCATTATGTGTTAAAAGCAGATAGAACAAAAAGAACCTTACAAATTTCTTTTCCCTGTCTTTGCTTCCTTCATCTCAAATCACATTTTAACTGCATGAAATAGAAAGACCCACTATAATGATGCATGATAACTCTTCTCTATCAGCTGAAGATTGGAGAGGAAATCTTGAGGGCTGAACATAAATTATGTATTTGTAAGAAGCTTTGCCAGAATGGGTCATGGGGGTTATGTTATTTATTATATTTTTCTCAAAAGTAGCTTCCAATGGCAGAAACAGTGATCTTCGCCTAAGAGGCCACGGGAGATAACTAAATGCAACCCCTTAGCTGGGCGGTCTCGGAGGCAAATGCTGAATACATGGTGGTCGTAGCCCAGATAATCTTTCATTATGTAATATTTATTGGTCAGTCTGTTAGGCCTAGAGTTCAGGCTCTGAAGCAAGAGGGAGGAGGGAATAATATTATATAAGAAACATTAGCAAGAAGGAAGCAGCGTACATTTCTAGAATATTTTATTCTTCATCACTGTTGCTATTGATCACAATAATAGATAGCAGTTGCATCTAACAATAAGTCAAGTCAAGTTCCTTCAGGGTCCTTGGGGCCCATAGAGCCGGAGCGAACAATAAAGCCTAGGCCAAATTCAGTCTTGATCCAGACCATCATCAGTCCTATATCAGTGAAAACAGGCTTCTAGTTTGCATTGGTTATGGCGATGCCTGTGATCTGGTCAAGATGTTCCCATGCTGGTGACTGCTCTGCGAGTGCCGTGTCCCAAAAATAAAGGAAAATTCCTTCAAGGCCGTTGCGGCCCATGGAGCTGGAGTTTATCCCGGTAAGCGGAACAGTTGACAATAATCACCTGGCCAGGACACTAGTCTGACGCAGGTTTTTACTCCCAAGCTAGTGCTTGTAGCCATTTGCATCTGGGTAGAGTGGAAAAAATTGTGCGATAAGTGTCTTTCCCAAGGAACACAATGTCGGACCTAGCTTTGCTAGGATTTGAACTAAGAACCTCATGATTCCCAATCCGGCAACCCAACCACCCGGCCACCGACAGCACGCCCTGCGCCAATGCGGACCGTCAATGTCAGTCATCTCGTTGATCTGGTGGGTGTCTGGCCTCAACATCAGGCGGCCTGACACTGGCTGGGAGCGGCTAGCAGAGATTCTAGTATTTTCTAGGTCTGCAACACGGTGTAGATCTGCAATGACATGTGCCAGATAAAGAGAAACGTAGCAGTGCTGATCTTCATTTGAATTTTAGTTTTATTGCATTGAGTTTAGCAAACCATTTAGCCTTCCGACTAAAGAAAAACTGGCCTCTTAGGTAGATTGAAGGTTTTCAAGGTTTCGAGACGGTTTCTTAGATAGGGTAATTAAAGAGAGAAAAATTCTGTGTTACATGGAAACAGCGGCCTCTTATGCGCACCAATCTTTTAGGCGGAGCCCATTGTATGAACTTTATGTACATATATCTTAACACACAGCTGAATCAAAGAGTGCCTGTTCAAGCTGGTTTTTATTCAAATCATAGATGTGTAAAACCCTTTGTTCTTCTAATATCTTAATTGTTTTGATTGAAGTGTAAACTTATAGTTAGGGCTTTGTAAACACTGTGTCGGACTATGGCGGTTACAAATTTGAACAATGGAGCAAGGAACTTAATTTCAATTTAAAGATTTTTGTGGCGTTTGAACTTTTAAAAAAAATTATTTTTCCTCTCTTTTTTTAATACAAACTTTTTAATTTGTTTCCATCACCTTTTCATTAAAAAAACTGAGCTTCTCAGAAATAGGCATTCCCGTCGCTTAGGGCATGTAATATGATCGTGTGAGAAATGTTTTCTATGGAATGCAAATTCTGTTGAGCTTGCTTTATGCGCAGCATTGCCTTTAATACTCTAACATCAATTGAAAAAGAGGTTTTTAGTGTTTAAAACATTGCCCTGTATCTGAGCAATTTGACTCTAGAGTTTTGAAATGTAAGAGCATTAAGTGTTATAGAAGTATGGAACAAACCTTATTATATTGCAGATGATTTATTAGGTTCTGGCAAAGCTTTGTGTATAATAATTTAAAAACTGACTGGTAGAGTATGAAGGATCTCATTAAAAAAAACAATTCTGATGAGAAAATTTTAGAACTTTAATTTCTTTTTCTTCTCCATTATAGTGGGAATTTCTTACTGAATTTCACAGGGAACGACAGATCAATTCATATAAAAAATTGAAAATTGCCTGGGCTAATGCTTTTGGAAATCATATGAAGGGTTTCAGAACATACAGTAGTATATATAGATAGTTTTGAGAAATGTGCTGGAGATTTGAATATTCTCGGGTTCATGCAAAAGGGGAAGACCATTTTAAGTCATCTTGAAAATAAGGATAAATGCCTTGTTAACGGGAACTCATTGTTCCAGTCAAATACGGGGACGTAGAGATACAGTGTGTCCTGAAACCTTTCACGTGTAAAGATACTAGCGTCTGAGGATTAATTTGATACTTCATTGCAGCTTGTTTTCTTTCTCCTGCCAGAAACCAACCAATGCGAAGAACTGGTGCAAAATGGAGGTGCGTCACCCAGCCCATCCAACAACGCTCAGAAATCGGAAGACACAAAGACAATCGTGGAAACGACAAATGCAGAAAATCAGGAAGATAACACTGCTAGACCATGACTTTAGTTCCATTGTTCCATTCTCTCTCTCTCTCTCTCTCTCTCTCTCTCTCTCTTATCTCTTATGAAACAAAATCCTTCCCTTTTGTTCTTTCATGCCTGTAGTTCAATGAGAATGGAATTCAGCTTTTGTTTTCCTGCCATCGTTATTTACGCTTCAAGCATTTGGGAGAAATCCATTTACTGGGGGTGGGGGCGGTTTGTTTTTGCCTCGTGCCGATTACTTGTTAATTCATTTTTTGGGGCAAAATCTGTCACTGTCAAAGGTTTGATTCGTTCGTTTTGTATTTTTTCATGAGCAGTAATCACATACAGGATAGTACTTTCCTGAGTTTTTCATCGACTTCTTTTATAATTGCCTTATTTTCCTTCTCTGGTAGTTCAAAGGTATCTTTGTGCTGTCTTTGCAAGATATTCTTCATAGTGAAGATGAAAGGGACTTAAAACCTGTTTAAAATTTTTGCATGCATCAGACATGTAGTGATCAAAACTGGACCGGGTATCTTTTTGATTTGCTCACCATCTATGGACCTCATTTGTGTAATTGTATTACATAAGGGCTTGGAGAACTTACTGTTTTTCAGTTGCTAATAAAAGATTAACAGGATTAGTTTTTTTGTGTGTATCTGTCTACACTAAGTTGAATGAGTCACTTTCAGTGTTCAAAACACCTATTTCAAAATATTTCAAAGTGTTCATTATGTATTCCTCCTTATATCTTGCTGTCCTTGCATTTTATTATTTTGTTTTGAGAGTATTCATCTTTGTCTCCGTCATGCTAAATTTCTCCTGATTTTTTTAAAACGAGAGACATTTTTGATATTCGCGTTTAATATATATCATTGAATGTGTTCAAGTGTAATTCCTGCTTAAGCAGATATCTCTTTTTATTATCTGAACATGTGGGTTGTAAAAAACAAAGTTTTAAATAGCAGGTATAATGCCGTTTTGGCATTGCTTATGTTAAGACAAAGATTTTAAAAGTTTGGTTGTCTTTTTTTTGTGTGTAAACTTGTGCCGTGATTTTTTAATTGATACAGGCACTGAGTTGTTATCCATGTGAGTATTAATTCAAAATGGAAATTCCTTTGTTGTTTTTTTGTTGACATCCACTTTTGTTTGTTCTTGTGAAAAATAATTTGCATTCCAGCTTGTTGAATTTAACTTTTGACTTTCCATATAGGGGAAACTTGAGCTTTCTGGGGGTTTTTTTCTTCCTTATTTTCTCTTTCTCTGTTCTGTTCTTTTTCTTCTTTCTTTTTCAGTTTGGAAGAAAATACACACTTTTCATTTCCATATAATAAAAATTGTTTAAAAAAAAATAAATTATTCTCCATTCAAAGCGAAAATTCATTTGACATAGTGCGTGGGAAATTGAAAACATGGATATATCCTTCTTCCTTTATATTTGCTTCTTCTTCACCATCTGCTTCTATACACTGTTCTCTCTTTCTGTCTGAGACTGCAATTTGTTGACTGAAACTCATGGTAGGGTCTACTTTTGTCCTTTCTTCATTCTTTTATATTTTATCTTTCATCTTGCTGTTTCTTGTTGTTTCACCCCTGAGGTCATCACACATATGGTGGATGGAGTATTTTCCAGTGGAACAAATCTTCTTGACATCAATTGCTCATGTTAACTCGTGTACCATTTGAAACTGACTATAATTTTCCATTGTTAACCCTTTACAATGCTGCCAACCTACTGTTAGAAAAATAAATTTGTACGCTTTTTGTTGTTTTGAGATTGTACGTCCCTTTTTTCCTTCAAGATTGTACGCTGGGGGAGGGGGATGTTAATTTTGTTAACATTTTCAAATAGTACGCTTTTTTCCTAAATCTTCCTCTTTTGGCAAGCAATCCCGCTTTCTTCTGTTCATAGGGTTGGCAGCTCTGTCTTTAGTTAAGGGTGTAGAATGCCAGTGGCTGAAGTTTTTAAGGAATTCTTATTTATTTTATCAGATGTGGTAAAACTGGGAGGCCTAATTTTGGTAAATTAAAAAAAAAAAAAAAGTCTTATCTCATTGACTATGAACAATTTGTGCACCCATGTCTAATGATGCGAGCAAATAGGCTGACACCAACCTCATTTTTGGTTGTAGTTATGATTTCAATCTGCGCCTTAAATCTAGATTTTGATGTGGGTTTTATAGATATGCTCTTTAGCATTCCCGAGATTCTCCACCAAAACACCACTGCCATTATTATTATTATTATCCCCGTTTTTGTGTCCATTCCTTTGTAGGTAAAAAGCGTATTTAGTACGGGGTTTGTTTGCCCTTGAGTCTGTATGTCTGTACTGACCTTGAAACGTATGTTTTTGATGGTTTACTGATTTAAAAAAAAAGGAATTCCTTAACTCAATGACAAAGATATTTGGTTGAGAGTCCGGAGATGCCATTCTGGGTTCGTAAAATTACTGTTGAACTTTGCTTGAAAGGCCAGCGACGGGCACATTTTAAATTTATTTTTACCTCATAAGGGGTTTGGTTCCAATTAAATAATTAATGTTTTCTGGAATATTACAGGCAGCAATGCCATACAAACTAGAATTAGTTGACATGGTCAGAGTCTGTTTTTCGATTTGAAAAGCTGGATTTGAAAAGGCAGCTACGCTAATATAGACAGTAAATTTGTTCTTCTTGATAGACCATTTACTTTACAATGATACTACACAAGTTGTAATGGCAATATACTTCTTGGCGATTCAAATAAAGGAACTATGCTTCTTCTCTCCTCCTGTCTCATTTCTGTAGCTCAACTGAGTAGGGTTTTTTTTTTCTTTAAAAAATTATCAAATTGAGCAATGCAATTATTTTAGCTCCAGTCCATATCTTTATTTTAATTACGTGTCATCCAATTTATTATTATGTCCCTACATGTTATTTGTCCCAAATTATATTGTTTACAACAAATCTTTTAGTTTCTGTCTTTTATGACAGATAATTTTACAATTACGTGTTGTTAATATGAACATTATAATGATAATAATAATAATGTTATTATTATATTGGACTATTGTATTCACCAGGATGTGTGTCAGGTATCTTTCCTTTTTGACACGAATAAAAAAAGTATTGGATATATATTCTCACACTTCTTGTTTATGCTTCATATTTAATGACTTTATATTTGTTGCCTTCATTGGTGTTATTATCATTTGTAAACACGTTTTGTTCATGTTATGTGATTATTTAATTATATTGACGTTGAACTTGAAACTTTTTAAAACACAAAATTAAACACTGACTGTAGAAGCAGAAGGCGTGTCAGGTAATTTTCTTGATGCTAACGGTTGAGCCAAAATTGCATGCCCACCACTCATCCTTTATCATTAGGTTTTTCAGCTCATATCAGCAATGCATACTCGAACATGTCAGAGCAATAATCCTCAATGTCTATTCTTGTCAGTTTGGTGTGTCTCAAAGTTCTTTAATGAGAACCTTGTATATTATTGTTCCTTAATGCCTTATTTTAGCAACAACTCGCTTTCACTCTGTGAATACACATCGGAAACTAAAGGCTGTTGGAAATGGTTCAATCAAGTTATTGTTCCTCATTGAAGGCAGAGCCTTCATTGTATGTCTCTTTTGGGATTGCAGAGGTTGGCAGGTATCGATTGATTTTTAAAAAAGTGGTGTGAATCATAAAAACTATCTGGTTATCATCAGCTGCTCGTCAATTTGGCTTTGTAGTTGTAGGGAAAAGCGACCCACCAGACCTAAGAAACAAGCTAGCTATTGCTTGAACTTGAACTGCTTCACATAACCTCTGAGGGAGCCCTGAGAATAATTGAAGGGATCATTTCAATAGTGTGCCTAACTAAATCACAATTACGTCATTTAGAGAAAAATGCCAAAAACAATGGACTTTGGCACTGATGGCTTTGGAATTCCAAGTTTCAAATGGCTGTAAACATGATGTATTTTCATCATATCACTTTCCACACTTTTCAGGAAGCATGATTTCCTTTTGTTCCCTAGGATTATCTCTGTGTCTCATTTTTTTCATGAAAATGGACATAGGCACACTATTGAAAAGGCCCTTTCAATTACTTTTATATCAAATGTAGAAGCAGCATGGAAAGCAATAGCAAACTACCACTACCACCACATTATATACCATATGCCTAGAAAAATCAGGACTCAACTTCTGTAACGGAACGTTCAATTATATGAGACTTTCTTTGCTTTTATCAAGAGGGAAGCTTCTACACTTCTGGCTAACTAGAGAAGCGGAGCGTAATATAATTAGGCATATGTGGACATTGGTGATTATTTACTCTATTCGATTAATCTGGTTAAATATCAACATTATACTTATCTATTATTATTTTTATACTTGGTGCAATGACTCTAGTGTTATATGGCATATGAATTTTGTTGCTGTTTCAGAAACATTCATATCCAAGCCATCAGAACGGTCCTTGACATATCGTTTTCGAGTATAAATCAGAGCATTAGAAAGAAATGTCTCTTGTCCAATTTCTGACAGTGACGGTGAAAGGTGTAGCTCTTTATCGTTTGTCTTGATAGTTTAGTAAAGGTGAAAATATAATGTGAAACATAGAAAAGAAATTTATGACTATTTAGCAAGAGCTTGCTTTTGTTGTGATTGTGCTCAACTGTAAATATTACTATACTACTGTTTACGAAGAAACGCATATATGATATCTAAAAAACAAAAAATTGAAAAAAGTACAAAATCACGGACATGAAATCTTCTACCTTGATTTATTGACTGCAACTGCAACAGAATTGGAGTAAAAACATTGGTTGGAAAGAACTGGCTCACTATAACAAACAAAACACGTATGAAATATGAGCGATAAGGATTTTTAAGTCATAATAGAAATAGAATTTCTCTTTGTGAAAAGTCTACTCTGACTTTGAAAGATTGTGTATGACCAACAGCAATGAAGAGGAACTGGACAAAACGTTTTACCCTGATTTCCCAAAATGGTTCACTTTTATTATCTTACAGTTACAAAGCTTACAACATATGTGCAGTGTGGTGAACACTTCTTCATGTTTGAAAATCCCGGTTTTGGAGGACAAATATGCAGTTGTATCTTTCATTGTCCTAAGAAGTTGATTGTAGTCTCCTAAATGTGTCAATGTCAGTAGAATCAACCGTATCTTGACAGAGAATTCCAGATCCTGGTGGCGACTTTGGATTTCGGAATTGACAATTTTTTGTTATTGTCTCTTGTATTTGTATGTCTCTGATGGTGGTTTATTGTATGGGACAGAGATATGTTCATGATGTTGGTTATTTTGAACATGGCTGTGGCCTTTGCTCTTCTTCACCTCACAGCCAGCGGTTTGAGGTCGAGTTTCCTCACACGGTGTGATGGGTTAATGTGTCGTGAGTAGTTGGCAGAGATGTGTTTTACTGTTCTCCCCTGGACCTTTTGCAGGTCTGTTATTTATTTGTTTTGGTGGGGGTCCCAAACAACACATGCATATTCGAGAAGAGGTTTTACTTGGGTCTTATAACATGTGATGTGGGTAGATATTAGACATTTATTCAGGTTTCTCCAGATTTCAATAATTCGATTTCAGGGTATTTTACAGAGTCAACAGGCTCAAGGGACCATCCATGTAAGATGTATGTAATCACTGTGCAATGTAAGATGTATTAATCACTATGCAATGTAAGATGTATGTAATCAGCTCTGATGACGATGAGGTTCTTCTTTTTATCATATGCATCCTCTTTTAATGTATATTTATATTCTCTTCTTTTTAAACTCTACATGTAATTAAAAAATTTTTCCAATTGTTTCGTTCTCTCCAGGGAAAAAGAGAAAGCAAGTCCATCCAACAAACGGGAAAAGGGAGAGAAGAAGGAGAGAGGAGGCGATAAAGGAGATAAGAACTCCCGTAAATTCAGCTGCGACGTTTGTGGCAAGGCTTTTAAACAACGTCACCATTTGACGGAGCACAAGCGTCTACACAGTGGTGAGAAGCCATTCCGTTGCTCATTTTGCGGCAAGCGTTTCTCGCATTCTGGATCTTACAGTCAACACATGAAACATCGTTGCAAATATCTCGATTCAACGGGGTCCCCAAAGGGAAGAGGAAGAATTAACTCCTTTAGAGCCCAGTCCTTAAGGATGTCCAATCAGATTTGGCTTACTTGTGTATTTTCTAAATTTTTATAGATACATTTCAATATTTTGTAATGAAAGCAAGATTAAACAGTCACGAGGATACTATTGGGGACATGTTGAGCAAACATAAAGCTAAAAGCAGGAAAGAAATATATGTCAGGAATTTGTGAAGAATTTCACTGACTAAATAAGATTTTTGTTTCTTACTTTCTCATTGGGATTGAAGACGAGGTAGGAAGAGAAGACATAAAGGGGAAGATGTTGACAAGTTTTGGTCAATTTTCCTAAGAAGCATTTTGAGTACCATATTTCGGTCTTTAAGTAGAGAATTTTACTTGACACAAAAAATTACCATTACAGAAACTCGTGAAGACTGCTTCACAGTGCAAAAAAAAACCCCCAACCACCCAAGCAAAGCATCTCACTCATCCAAACATGCTGTTATTAATTTTGAATTGCGGTTAACAGGAAAGCAAGATAAATGTTAAGAGCTTGATTTACCTGTAGGCTCACGTAACTTTGAAAAGAGTAATAAAAAAAAAAAGAATGTGTTTCACATATTCTTTTTAAGTGAGCAGCAGTGGGTGATTTATCATTGATTACAAAAATTGGATAAAGATAGTGTGCCCTTCCATTTTGCCTTCGTCCCTGTCATTCTTCTTAGTAGAACAGCTGCCCTTTGATCTTGGTGGTGATGGTGGGGGGGGGGGGGTTGTTGCTGTCTAAGCTATTTCCCCCTATTGAAATGGGGGATTTTAACCCAATGTTGAATATGTCACCACCAGGAAAAAGCCCTTTGCTTATTGACCATGAAAAACATGTAAAATTACATGCAGATTTATAATCTTCTCTCGAGTTTATAGATATTTTACATTTACAAAAGCTTTCTGTCAAAATGTATTTCTGAATGTGACACTAAATTTACTACCGTTTTATAAAATGCTCCATTACAGGCAAGCTCGTACTCACACTACAAGGCAAACTATTAGCAGCCATTTCTCTGATGTTCCATTATCATGCCCCTCCAGGCCTCTACTTAGAACTTGAGATCTCTAGTAAATGTTTTGATTTTGTTCTCTTATTTATGGACTCTTTACAAATTTCATTTACATATCACAATGAATCCCCCTCTCCCTAGACAACTTTTCATACATTCGTTGTTTTTTTTTACCACATTTTGTTTAGGAGAATATATAAGTACAAAAGGAATCATATGCAATTGCAAACTTGTAATACTTGTACTCATACAAAAAACGCAAATGTGCAAAATTTACGAACTGGCGCACTGGGCAATATCCCCATTAGTTTATCATCTGCCCTCCCCCCCCACGTGCTATCTTGTTTCTTTCCTTTCACTCTTTCACCTATCTTTCATCTTGTTGTTTCCTCTTAATTCATCATGAGATCACCGCATATAGTGGGCAGGGGAAATTTCCATGAAACAATACCCACTTCACCTCAGATTCTTTTCCTGTAGTGTCAAAAATAGGCACATGTTCCTTCTTACAAAAATTATATAAGACCCCAAATTGTTTTTTTTTTCCAAAAATTTTCTCAAATTTTAAAATAGTGTTACACAGAAGTGCTTATTAGTCCTGTTCAAATACTATTGGCTTCCAATGTAAATCACAGCAATGAATGTGAGACATGTTACTTTTGCTTTCATTGTTTACTGATGTTTGTACATATTTTTCATTTCTCTCTATATAAATCTATGCAATGGACTACAACAGTGCTGCATGTTCAGGGTTGTGGGCTAAATACATAATAAAATACATGTCTTCTTTATTTAAAAAGTATAATATTATCTCTGAAAGGTTCACCTTGAAAACAAAAAGAGGAACCAAATGGAGAAAAAACAACAAACAAACCCGCTTTTCATTGATATTTTCATTTAGTTTCATTGAGATTTGCTATAAAAATTTTGACAATAATGATTGGTGTGAATCAGACCACAGGCCATGAGTTGTCAGTATGCAATGACTGCTGATAGAAGGAAAGTGTCAATTGCATATTTCCCTATGATTTATACAGACGGCGGATAGATTTTTTTACAAATAATGTTAATTCATAATAGCTTTGATAATTTGGGATTTGTTTTTGGGTTTTTTTCCTGTCATATCTTACTTGCTTGTTGATTTTAATGGACATTTCGATGTTATGAGACTGGAACAAATTTTTTAACAATTTTTCAATTTTATGGATGGTGACTGGTTGTTGGTTTTGTTTTTTTCTGTTTAAAAAACAAACCCCTATTTATACTTCTATATATTTATATATTATATACATCTATAAACCTAATTTGTTGTTTTGGATGTTTATATCAACGATTTTTGTCATATTTTGTATATATTTGATCTTACAATTTGCAGACATCTTCGTCCAGATATTGATAATAACATTGATATCTAAGTCAAAAATGAAAAAGTTATTTCAGTTGGAGGGGGGTTGTTTGGTTCAGTTTGCTTTTTTGTTGTTGTGTTTGTCCCCCCCCCCCCCCCCCATTCCTTGTGCCTGAGGTGCCTTAAGTTGTGGTGCTATGTTTTCAATTTTTTTAAAAGTTGATGAATCGGCAAAAGTCCATGTTTTGAAAACCGATTTTATGAGTGCAACATTTTGAATAATATTGTCTTTTGAGGAAGCTGTGAAGTCATTGGTGCTAGTCCTTACGCTCGCTTGATTTGTTAAGATAAAATCGTCATGTGTTGCGGAGTGGGTGAATGTTTTTTTTTTGCTGATTGACGCTAAGATTATGGTATTTTATTGGATTTTTTTTTGGAGAGAGACAGTGCCTTACGGAGTTGCTCCAAAACTGTATAATATAAGGCTCTGTGAATTATATACAAACACCCCTTGTTTTCTGACATGTCTTTGCTTTACCTTATTGTTTTTCTCTCTCTGATGTACTTTCTAGTCAACATGACTTTAAATCTTATAGCAGTGTTGTTTAATCTCACTGGCTAGAAGAGATGATGGTGTGGTATCTGCTGTTGCTTAATGTGTTAATAATGCTTTTCTTCTTCCTCTCTTTTTTTTTTCTCTTCTCTTCTCTTTCAAAAAAAAAAAAAAAAAAATTTCATGCATTGTTTAATTATATATCATGAGTGAAGCAAGATAGATGACATGGCAGCATTTTAGATTATTCTAATTGGGGAAGAGAAAAAAAGAACTTGACATTTCATGCACTGCTCATTGAGATCATCTTATTGCTGTTGTTGAGTCCCCATCGCCTTTTCCAAGGAATACCAATATCAATTTATCTTCATAATTTTATTTTAAATATATAATGCACACCAGTGACATTTTTTGTCAAATTATCAGTTATATGGTTTTCAGGGAAAGTAGTTTATTTTCCCTAACTTGATCCTTCAATTTGATGTTTTTCATCTCAGCCTGTTTGTGTTTTCCCCACTTGATTTTGTAGATAAAACAAAGATTTGATTCTACTGCAAGTTAAAATGTGTGACATCTGGGGCCAAGTGATTAGGCTGCCGGGCTTGGGATCATGAGGTCCTGGGTTTGAATCCAGGCAATCTTGCCTAGGACGGTGTGTTCCTTGGGAAAGACACTTAACACTCAAATGGTGCAAGTTGTTACAAATATTAGCTTGGGAATAAAGACCTATGTCAGACTAGTGTCCTGTCGAGAGGGTGATCATTATCACCTGTTTGGCTTTACACTATAGAAACCGGGTATGCTCCAGCTCTATGGGCCTTAACGGCCTTGAAGGAACTTTACTTTTACTACTTTACAAGGTAAAATGATCTTACCACTATAGATTTTTGAACTGTTATTTAAAGAATATTATGGTAAAGACATTTTTTCATGAAGACAATCACTATTTTTCACTATAAATTTATAACTTTATTCCCTGACTACAATCAGTTTGTCAGTATTGTACTTAATATGAATTTGATTTTTTCTTCTTCAGTTATTTAATTTCCATGTGAAGGTGGTTTGGAATAGTGGTGAGACAGTGAGAGCATAAACTAGCCAAATAGAAATGCCTCTGTCTCTTGTAGAAGGAAATGATATTAAATAATATGAAAGCGTGCTACCAACCGAGCTAACTACGAGCGTAATTAGCTCAGTTGGTAGCACGCTTTTTTTCATGGCGAGGCGATGGGTGCGACGCAGGATGTGGCCAGGATTTCTTTCTGTCTATTCCTTGTATTTGTCTCGTCTTTGTTCCTATGGGGCTTTCATATTATTTAATGTCGTTTCCTTCACTTCTAACATGTTTGTCATTATCTATACTGTCTCTTGTAGAGCAATGCCTCTCAAATTATCTGATGTGGCTAACAGGTAGTATTTTTTTTTTCAATGTGCCACGGACTGGTGAGCATAGTTGTCATAGTAACAAAATTATAATGGACGTTTTTTTCCAAGTAAGCTTGTCTTATTATTGCAGGTCATACAGATGTTCACAAAGCGTGTTTTGTTGTACAGTTGCTAACTGTGGTTTTATGAATCTGAAATAATAAATTTAAAAAAAAAGAAGAAGAAAAACTTGCCTGCCAGATTCTTTATGTGAACTCATGGCACACACACCTCATCATACGGACGTCCAGAAATACCGTCGGTATATTATTATATCACTTGTTTCTGCCTGAAATAGCTTACCAGTAGAGAAAGTTTTATAGTATGTTTTGTCATGTCTGTTCTTCCTCTTTTAAGTGATCTGAACTAACGTCATTGCTATGGTTAAAGTTGAGGTAAATAAAATTGATACTTCATTGCAACCCTTGTTGCCTTCTTTAAATCTTACAATGCTTATATATATGATATGTATCTAAAAGTGTTATCTGAGATCTGCAGTTTTCATCCATTTTTAAAGGAAGAACATTTTTTCTAAAAAAAAATTTGGCTGGTTTGTATTTATATACACATTTACATTGAACTGTGCTGAAGCACCTTGCTACAAAAGATCTGATAGAGGTTTTGACTTGATAATGCTCATGTAATTCTTTATATTTTGTTATATCATTTATAATTCTACTATACTCACTGTAGTATCATGAGGTTGTGAAAACAATACTTTGATTTTTCACAACACTCACTCATACACAGACACACACATACACATGCACACACACGCACACACACATGTGCACATACACACACACACACACGCATCCCTCATTGATTCAAAAATGATCATAAACAATACATAGGTAATATAAGAGATAGCAAGTCCTGAATAATTGAATAATGTTAGAAGGGCGTCGCCTAACCAGTGTAAAAGTCGCTTCTGCTATTGTATGTTGGTAGGAAATTGTTATCATTACTGATTTGCTTGTAAGAAGGTCTAGAATGGCTTTTTTTTTCCATTTGCAAGTCATATTTATATTTTGAATAATGCTGCAAGTGTTTTTTTGCTTTTTTGTTTTATTAACTTTTTTTTTAATGATGAATGAGGAGGATTGATGGTGTGTTTTTTTTACTGCGTTGAAATTATTTTTCTGAGCATGGATCTCTTTTCCTTCTTTTTTCTTTGGTTCATCTGAGCGTTTCTCTCTGTATTGAAATATTTTTAATGCACATTCTTTGAGGAGCTCATGAATATGTACACTTATTGCCCCTCTCGATCTCGCACTCAATTTTCTTCCTTTTCTTCTGGCAGGCAACACTCATGGCTATTTTTTTCTGTAATATAATAATAGTGTATAAATTTTACTCATTTTTAATTTATATAAAAAAATTATAAAAAATTCTTAAACATTATATCTATTTTTACAGCTTTCCCCCGAGACCATCGCTTAGGAAAAAATCTGCCCCCTCTTTCCTCTCACAAATGTGATCAGAAGAATAACCAAATGAGTTTAAGATAAGAGAAAAAACTTTAAACAGATGTATATTACATGTATTCCATGTTACAGGTTTTGATTATATTATTGTGATGACAAACCACCGAAGTTGATTAGAGTCAACTTGTTTGATATCAACTACTTCATCGAAATAAAACCACTCACCTCATTTGAGGACTTTCAAATCAAATTTTTTTCAAACCATTATGTTATGCAAATTTCTCCACATTTACTCTGTCAGGGTTTTCTATTATTTAAATTACTTTAATGCATATCCAATCTTAGCTTGGAATAAAATACTTCTTGTTAAAACTAAATGAAGCATATGTTGTGTGCTAAAGAGTGAGAAAAACGGAATAATTCTGAAAATTGTTCAACTGTAACAAAATATTTGTACTAGTCCTCCATGTTTCCTTGTCAAAAAATATTTCATATACAATGTATTTATAATCACTTATGAGCATAAAGAAATTGGAAGTTATTTTATTTCAAATGCGAAACAAAACCCAACATTAATGTGTTATCAATTGTGAACACGAATAAATTCCTGCTCTATGATATGTAAATATATTATTTTCTAGTCTAGTTTGTGAATATGACATCAAGTATACAAAGGGGAAAAAATCCTCTCCCTCTTTCACAGTAGTTACAAGTCAACAATGCACCTACTCTTTACTTTATGTGTGCAGAAAGTGAACTAATTTTGATCAAAGGAGTACAGCTTTACATTTCATTTGATCAATAATAACACAATGAAAGAAATGTATTCAATTATTTACATCATACCACGACCCATTTATCAAAATATCAAATTTAAAAAAGATAATTGATAATGTCTTTAAAGTGAGACAATGAACTGTATTCTTTTGGGTTTTAACTATTTCCCGCTAATACTGTCACAGGAATTTTGGTTCCTAACATTCCCATCGCTTGAGGAATTTCATTATTTACCAAAAATATTCTTTTTCAGCGATAGAGTGTTTTTGGATTGCTTTGACAGTTTTTTCCGTTTTCTCCCAGATACATGAGTTTTGTATTGAAAACATGTTTGTCCAAAGTAGATTGTTTCCCATGTATCTGGATGCAACAAGAAGGAAATAAAGGACTTATTCTATCATTTATGGCATTCAGAGCATGCGTGTATTTGGTTGTCTGAAATTGTTCACGGATGGAGCATCATCTTAGAGTCATACAGCTTATAGACAGGCTGTTCCTTTGTTTTCCCGAGCAGTTAGTTAGATATGAGTTGTGAAAGTTTGAGAGATTTTGTCTGCAAATATTTATTTTTTTCCTGTCTCATGCTATTCATGTTTGGCCTTTTACTTTTAGTCTCAAGTTATATGGAGCATATCATTTTTCAATTGCAGCCTACTTTTTATCATTTTACAAAGATTCACTCCTTTGGTTTTGTTGAAAGGAAAATAACAATGAATGTTTATGACTATGTTGTCCAGCTATTGAAACATTAAGCATTATAAATACAGCTTTGTTGTCGTTGTTACATCTAGTTCATAATCACAAAGAACATTGTTGTTTTGTACCAAGTCAGGTTACTCATATTTTTTTAGGAAGTTTGTGCCTTGTCTAAAAGAATTATATATCTTATGAATACATTAATTATTAATACTGAAATGTACTTAAGCAAAAAATAAAGAAAAGAATGTCATTTAAATCAAAATTATTTAATGGTTTGAATCTACTTAAAGAGAAGAGGTTATTTTTCCCACTGCCAAGTCCTGAAAATGTATTTTGATGTATTATATGTTGACCAAAATCGAACAAGATTATAACAAAAGATTATATAATTTCTTTTTCTTTTCTTTTTTTAAGAACAAAAATGAAAAACTGTGTTTCATTCCTTGGCATGAAAAGTCCATCGCTCGGCATCGCAAAATTTTAAGACAAAACGATTGGCGTTGCATTCGCATTTTACTCTTATCGCTTGTCTGTTTTATCATTTATACATTTTAGTACTACTACTAGAGAGTCTGATGCAAGGTTTCTTGTTGTGGTTTTTATGACTCATGATAAATCTTCTATTAAAATATTGTTTTGCTTTATTATTATCGTTCTCTTTGATGTTAAGCCAGGAACAAAAAACCACACACATGACATATTTTCATATAATTTTACATAGAAATTTTTACTTATACGAACTACACTATTTAAATATTTCTATGTATTTACTTTTTTTCTCAACATGAGTATTTTCTAGTCTTTTGTTGGGATTTATCAAAAATATCATTTAATGAATATCGTTTAATAAATAGACAAGATATCCCTTTATGTCTTTTGCCTTGTTTTCATTTCAGTTCTATTGTTGTCAATGTGTTTTTAGCTTTATTTTGATCTGACAGAATGTAATGTTTTTCGTATCTCTATCCTCTTACTCCACCTATGGAATAATGTTTTGAAACCAAGTCCTTTATTTGTTTATTGTAAGGATGGTATTATTGGTATATCAAAACTTGGTTTCAAAACATAATTCCATCCTACAAAATGATCCCATCACAAGAGATGTGTTCTCTGATCCGCCTTTTTTTTGTTTACAGGGCCTGTAAAGCCTTTTTTTGTTTACAGGCGGGATAGGAATCTTCGCAGGCACTCGCCAATGTGACAGGAGACGTTGTAATACCTGTCCATATCTTTCCCCAACCATGAACTAGAAGTCATTTCAGCCTTCACATGTGTCAGCAGAAACATCATTTACACCATTTCTTGTAAACGATGTCCTATGAATGAGGTACATTGGGGAAATTGGTCTTCACTTGGCTGACCGCTTTACCCAACACCTCACCGACATCAGAAACTGTCACTCCAAACCTGTTCTTTCTCACTTTCACTTTCACTCCAGTGACCATCAAGGTATCCTAGACATTTGGTAGTTGGCGTGACTGATTCCATGTGGTAGGTGTCACCCTCATGGCCTCAATAGCAAACTACAATATAATTAATTTATCATTACAATAGTAGTATGACTCCCCCTCCCCCCCCCCCCTCTCTCTCTTCTCTCTCTCTCCCTGTCCATTTGTCTGTCTGTCTCTGCTCATAAGCGGCTTTACCTCATTCCCTTATTTCCCTTTTCTTTTCACTTTTTTATGTTTTTTTATTACATAATATACATTTGGTTTCTATTGTTATGAGGCTTACTCATGGGATCTACGTGATGGGTCATCACATGACTGGTCACCTTTTGGCGCCATATAGTGTCACTCACGGCCACTAAATCATGCTTGTATCGTTATTGTGTGACTGAGGAAGGGCAGTGTTGCCTGAAACTTTTCTGTCTTTGTAACTGTCTCTGTTCTACCTATTAGGCCTTCATATTCGATTTTGTATTTCCTCTTTACTAGTTACCGGCCTACTGCAGTACTATTTCTTTTATCATTAAATACTACTACTACTACTATTACTACTATCACTACTACTGCCACTACTACTACTACTATTAGTACTACTTTCTGACGCTGCTGCTTATACTGCAGGGAAGAATCATCATCATGTATACAATAGTTAATGTAATGACACAAGATAATATGAAAGCCCCATAGGAACAAAGACGAGACAAACACAAGGAATAGACAGAAAAAAATCCTGGCCACCATGGGAATCGAATCCGCGACCTCTGCGTCGGCACCCATCGCCTCGCCATGAAAAGAAAGCGTGCTACCAACCGAGCTAACTACGCTCCTGTGTATTCCTTGTGTTTGTCTCGTCTTTGTTCCTATGGGGCTTTCATATTATCTTGTGTCATTACATTAACTTCCGACATGCCCCTTGCCTCACTCTTTGTCATGTATACAATAATAAGCCTCATAAAATAGTATTAGATATGGTATTCAGAATGTAAAAAATGGTTCTCATCATTGTCGTCAACGTAGTCATCATCACCATCACCATTAGAGTCGGTACCAACCAGAGTAAGCCTAAGGTTCATATTTATAATATAAAAACACAAGTCATAATGAAAATAATAATGATAATAATAGACTACTTCTACTACTACCACTACTACTAGTTACTATTACTGCTGCTGCTACTACTACTACTAATAATAATAATAATATAAATATAATGGTGTTAAAAACATACACAACTCTGAAAGTTAAGTGTTGCCCTATTGCTTATCAATATCAGGCAAAACATTGCAGTGTGTGTAAAAAGATTCTGCTAAGTTTTCTGGTATCTATGATGATATTTAATAAAATAATCTGATTTGGCGCAGTCCTTCTAATCATTTGAAGCATTCTTTTTTCTTTTCCTTGTCTGTGTCATGTACGTGTATTTGTTTATTCATGTTATTCATCTAAGTATTAGGCGAAATATGACAGTAAGTGACAACTCCACTAATAAAGACAGAACAAACACGTGACGTTTCGGGTATAAGTATAACCCTTCGTCAGACAACAAACGAGAAATATCTAGAATCTAGATCTAGATCTGAGCACTACCTCAGGCATCACACAATATGATGTCAAAAGAAAAACAGAAAGAAAAAAAAGACGGTGATGATGAGAAACGTAAGTAAAACAGGATGTGAAGAATATATAAAAGTATCTCTAAGTATTAATAATTCCGACTGAGTTAAGACGAGATTATTTGTGTGCCTTTGCTATAGATGAATCTTTGTGGTCTGTCTTATTTATATATTAGAATTAAAGATAAAGTCAATCTTTAAAAAAAATTAAAAAAATGTGTAGTTTCTACCCGCCCTTTTCTCCTAAAGCTGCTTGGAGGCAAAAGACTAAAAGACGCGAACAGTCTTCCCCGGTAAAAATAAAAAAATCGACTTCCCGGAAGTAAGAATTAAAAAGCGTGATCGAAACTTGCTTGTTGATAACGACGAGTGCTCTGGTGTTCTGAAATTGTAAGATTGTAGAGATACCTCTATGCAAGCTTGGCCACATTATTTTTAAAACGTGCATGGCTTATCAAAGTAAAAGAAGAGCAGGTCTTAGAATTATCCACTTATCTTTGCAAAGATTAGATCTAGGTCTAATCTAGATCTAGATCCAGTCCGAGGTTTTTGATCTAAACGTTAGTTCATTGTGAATGAGTGAATTTACCGAAGCGGAGACGAAAACTAAATTTAGATTAATTAAAAGAGTAAATCTAAGAAATAGAAGAGCGAGGTCTCAATTTTAGAGTTAAAAGTATTTTCCTGTTTTGTTAGATCTAAATAGATAAGATTTAGATCTACAATATCAGCTTTGAAGCTGCTAGTAGATTTCAAATAGCTATTGAATTTGGCTGTCATTATTCGGACCCGTGTCCCAATAGTGTGGGTGTTTATTCAGACCCGTGTCCCAATAGTGTGGGTTTTATTCGGGCTCAGGTTTTTTCTGGGACACACAGATCTAGAATCTATGTCTAAAAATATATATTTTTTAGAGAATTGAAGTTGAAGACACGTAATTTCAGTTTCAATCGTAGCGAAGCAAGGCCATCTTGACGGCCTTGAGCGAAGTCGACTTCTATTTCTAGCGGTCATATTTCGTTCCGGAGAAAAAAAGTAAACGGAAACCTTTCATATCTTCCGGTGAACTCATTTTCGGGAGCACAGGTCGCGATTTTTCATTACCCATTTTAAGTATTTTTTAATAGGTAAATATCCCAGTAGGTGCTACACTACGTTATTAATGTTATGGAGTAGGCTACCGGGAAAGTTATTGGATTTTGGGACATGGGTGGTACCGGCCCTTAAACAATAGATGTAATAATATTGTTCTGGGCATGCACGGTTTAGGTTAGGATATGACGTCATTTCACATAAATAGTCCGTGTCCTAATAGGCCCAGCGTGTCCGAATAGTGTTGGTGTTTATTGGGACCCGGGTCCGAATAACCACTTCGTATTTCAAATAGATCTAGCTTATATTGATTGAATTTCCTATGCCATGATGCGGTGCAGGTCCGATCTAGAATCTAAGCAAGGA
This sequence comes from Doris montereyensis, assembly GCA_037039925.1. Lineage (NCBI taxonomy): Eukaryota > Metazoa > Mollusca > Gastropoda > Nudibranchia > Dorididae > Doris > Doris montereyensis. Next base: position 113,638 of record JAXRKP010001155.1, read on the forward strand.
TTTCTGCTCCACGGTAGGGTACATCCAAGGGAAATAAAGATACAATTTTGGGGCTGTGTGTTTGTTGGGAAGGGGGTGGGGGAAGAAACGTAGATCTAGAGCCTGTTTTTTTAACGGAATGGATCGGGGGCACGATCGTCGGGTATCGGAAGCGTAGTCGTCGGGACGCGCTGGCTTTCGCGCATGCGTATACCGCGCTGGCTTTCGGAATGGGTCGGGGGCGCGAATACGGAAGGTTACAAGAGGGTGCGATAGAAAGACAGAGAACTGAGTGTGTGGGAGAGAAAGAGAGAGAGCGTGGGAGGACACTAGAGAGATTGAAAGTAGCAAGATATAGAGAAGTGAGCGTGTTATTGTATCACAGACACACCTCGTTTTAGTTTTATTCTAGCAACAAAAGACACGACAATGTATTTAAGTAGTCTACACTTTACGTGCTCTTTTGTGTGTGTGTGTGTGTGCAACTGATTGGATAATCTATTTCAAACAGCTTTGACCATCATTTCTGTCCTCGTCATCAGTTCTTTTCTACTGACATGTTTCTCACTCCCCAAACATCTTTTTGGTTTTTTTAATCACAGAAATACACTTTAATTGTCGCAAACTAAATTCCCTATTTTGCACTTGCTCTTGCTTGTTATTGTCAGTAATACGAAACTAATACATGTAGTAATGGTGAAGTATAAGTCTTGGGATCTGTGGAAAGGAGTAGCTATGGGGATACAACAGGGAAGTATCAATGGAAAGAGAGTTCAAACCACGATACAAATACAAGCCGTGAGTACTGACAGAAAGTTTACATTCATCCAGCGCTCAGTACTCGCTCTGCAAGTTATCCCACGCACAGCGCTGCCGCCTACCACCACCAATCAGCGCCAGGGCGCTGCCGGGACATGTTTACATCCGTTCAGCGCCCTGCGCTCGCCGTAAAGATTTTAGTTCCGTTCAGCGTTCGTCGCTTCCCCATCAGCGGCCTTTTTAAAGATACATTTTTGCATTCAGTTGCAGTAGTATTTTGGGATTGTATGGAGACTGCTTCCCATCCATTTCTGCCAATCTGACACTGACACAATGAGAGACTCCAGACAATGAAGGATTCCCATAGTCGAGCACACAAATGAGACGTAACTGAAAGATGAAAGTTTGGGTTATAAGAGAGGTTGCCTCCATTTGCCACAGTGTTCAGTTACTGGCCTTGGGCCTTGGTCATTCTGGCCAATCTGACACAGTAGTTTAGTTTATATTTGAATATCAGCAGTTCAAAGGTCAACGATGACCATATGACATGACTGGGACCAATCATTGAATTGGAAGTGACTAGATCTAACTTTCAGTTGGTTATAATATATTGACCATTTTACTTCACATGAAACACTAGGGTTATCTAATTTGCATAATACTGCATAGAGATGCTATATAATCGCAGATATTTACCTTTCGTAAAATCTATCACTATCTCTAAAGGTTAAACCCTTCCTCCTAAAGAAACAAATCATGTTGACATATCTAAGAATAAGAGCATTGTACGTCTATCCTGTTTTGTTTTTCAGATAGACAACTTCTTTAAAAAAAACCCCAAAAAACAGAGCCATGGCGTTGCCAAATTTGAAAGCAAGTACTGTTGTCTCATCGCCGACATCTCGTAAGTAATTTATTGAGCATAAAGACAGTTTTTCAACCATTGTAATAAAACAATATAGTTCCTTCAAGGCTGTTATGGCCTATAGAGCTGGACCGTATCCCGCTCTCTAAAGCGTGAAGGTGAACGGGTGATAATACTAATAGTCACCTCCTGGACAGGACGCTAATTAGTGTCTGGCACATATATTTACTCCTAAGCTAGTGTTGGTTTCCATTTTCACTTGGGTCGAGTGGCGAAAATGTGTGTCTAGTGTCTTTGCCAAGGAAAACAATGTCAGACCTAGCTTCACCAGGACTGGACCTGGGGACCTCATAATCCTCAATCTGGCAATCTAACTACTAGGCCACTGATGCCACTTTTAATCCATTATTTGACTAAAATTAAAATCTTAAACAATTAATGTACAATGATATTTTACTTTCAAGGCATTATTAAAATTTTCAAGGTGACTAATTATGTTTTGCCTATTTGAGTTTGACGGCTGCGTATGATGATATGGGCATATGTTCTTTATGGACAGCTGTTTAGTAGTTTTACTTTTGCCTAAAACTTAGTTATTGCGGAATTTTGATTAATATTTTTTTCATACGTCTCTCCACCAGAAAAATCGAAGTCGAATCCAGGCACTCCTAACAGCAGTGAAAAGGTAGGTTTCCAAACTTAAGTAATGTTTTTGTATGAATTATTAAAATGTATCATGTGATAATTATAGTGTTAAGTTGCTACATTTAATCATCAAGTCATGTATGTATGAACCCACTCTGTATCATTGAAACATACATATTATTGTTTTTTCTCTATCTAATGAAACTCACAATTTTTTCATTATTGTCCTTTAGTTATTGAATCTCAACGTAGATTTTTATATTTATTTATTTGATTTCATTTACCCACATCCACAACTAAGATAGTTGTAGGGTTTTTGTTAAGACTTTTAGTTTTGCCCAGACCGCCTTGTTAACAGCCGAGGGATATTTAACAATACATGCATAGAGTGAAGTAGAAGAAATCATGAACAGTTTAATGACATGATGACACTTGTGAGCCTTGGGTTTTAAGTGAGAGAATCCTTATTTCAAGTCCTGATATTTCAAATGAAAATATGACGATGCTTCTGACCATTGTTATCTTTGAGAGTCCGCACATATTGGATGCCTTTTGTTTTAGTCAAATAATGAAGATTCTGTTTCTATCTCTGTTCACTTTATTTTATTTTACAGGAGAAAACCAGTGGGCCTTTTTTACAGCCATCTCATGGTCATTCCAGTTTCCACCCTACAAAATCCAAAAATGCTGGAAATGTAAGACATTCTTTTTCCCCCTGTTAAAAAGTTGTTCAAAAGAATATCTTGGTTGTTTTATGCCATATCTTTTCCCAAAACCCCCTTTTTAATACATTTCTTATTCTTAAAGATAACGTTTTTGTCTGGGGCGTTGTGAAGAAATTGATCATGTTCATTTCTTCACATTTTCTTTCTTTATGCCATTGGTGGGGTAAAAACATTTAATCAATGTAAAAATCATAGATGATCATAGAAGGTGGGTTTTTTCATCCCTTTTAAAAAAAAAGTAGATTTTTTTCATGTGTATTGAAAAGGATCAGGAAATATGGCCAAAGAACTATTTGGAACAGAAATGCAATCCAGTTATCCAACTCTGACTATATTTTCAATCAATTTTCCGCTAGTAGGCTTAGTTCTTTTCTTTGTTACATTTTGTGCCTTCCGCACAGGAATTGAAAGGTGGCATTCCAATTTCTTTAGAGAAAGGAATATAGACTATCACAGAGCTTACGCTCAATGTAACAGGAATCACCCATGTCGTCCAAGTGAGTAAATAAGGTAAATTTTCTTGCCCAAGGAAAAATATGGAATGCCTGAAGTTGGGCTCGAACCCAGTGTCTCTGTGAGTCACAGTGCAATGCCTTTTCTCTGTTAAGTGATGCTATTCACATCTGATGGCCCACAATGTGAATATTGTGAGGCTTGGGGGGGGGGGGGATAAAGGGATGACTAAAGACTTGATTAGCATTTATTTACTTTATTAATGTATGTATGTATTTGTGTGTATATATATATATATATATGTATATCAACATTATCATTGATGTCATTACAATAATTAGTTCTTGATTAATCTGGTATGTTTGTGTTTAAACATGCTGACATATGAAGATTAAAAGTGTGGAATGACAAAATATAGGTCTTTGTAAGTTGATGTTATTGATTTGATAATACATGTCGATGCCGCTTGTCTGACTAAATGAAGAATTGTCAGTTGACGGACATTAAAGATTATTGTTATATAATAAAGGAGTTACCTCCTAAATGCCCCAAGCTTAGGAAACAGAAAAAAACAGGCATTTAGGTTAAACGGGCATTTATGGGAAAATCAGTTAGGGCAAAAATTGGTGGGAAGGATGATCAATAGATATGCAAGGATGAAGATTCATAACCAGGTCGTTTGTTTTAGAAGAGTCCAGAGTTTTATGTAAAAATTTGAATGCAAGAACTAGGGACACACCTGGAAACCATTAAGTTCTTTAACAGTTATTAGGTGATGAGCGTGCGGGTGGGTTGACCATTGTTCACCACGAAGACAAGAAGGTACAATGGATACAGCCAGTGTGAGACGGCGGATGGGGAGCAATAAAACTCCATATTGCGATGCATGCCCGGTCAATTAGAAACGCCAGGTAATTTCGTGCAACTTATGACATCAAGGAACGAGCCATGGGTGGAGTCTGGAAGACTGCTCAATTCTAATTGCCTAGTGACAAACCAGTGATCCAATGAGACAAAGGCTTGTGCGGTACAGGGGTTTGAATTCAAAAGAGAAGACTGGTCATCTTTTATTACAGTACGTTGGATAGGTATACGAAGGATGGCTACAATGCATGGCAAATTGTTGCCATAGTAGCCACAGAATTATATGTATAATAGAATAAAAAAATAATTTTTAATCAATCGTGGACGTACTTATTGATAATTTGGAGAAGATTATACTTGCAGTTTCCATCGAGACTGGTACATTTAGGGGGAAATCTTGGTTTTGAAACAATTTAGAGGGGCAATTTATATAGAATAAATCAGTTTCACTGAGATTGCAGGCATTTAGGATAAACGTGCCTTTAGGTGGTAACTATTGTATTATTGATGTAGTGTTCTTTTTGACTCTCCGTATCATTTCATTGACATTCTTAACAATCATTTGTCCATCCTCCCTCCCCTTCCAGGCAAGCAAGGCATCAGGACAGGTAGGCCTAACAGTTGTATGTGATGTCTCTTCATACATTTGTAGGAGTTCCCATATTAGTCAATTTATAATGTTCCATTGTTGTCTGACCTCTGTTTTTCATGAAATGGAGATAATAAACAAACACACACTCCTTCCAAAAAGAAGTTAAAATTAAAAACTCCAAAAAAAAATCCCCATTAAATAAAAGTCCAAAAAAGACCCTACCCCATCTGCCCCCACCACCCCCACGAAACTATCCCACCCTAACCCTGCCCCCACCCCCATCCCTTCCTATCCCGGGCAAAGTTGGGTTCCTCTGGCAGTTCACACCCCGTGTGCCCATCTATGGTAGCGTACTCAATGGTAGGCATCTTTGCACACTTTAAAAAAAAAAAGAAATGAAAATTTTTATTTTATTTTTTTTGTTTTTTTTTTGCGTTCACCATTTACCGGAAGCAACTTTGCGCACGGTTTCTTACCGTTACGGAATAGACCCTATTTTATCACCAAGGAGAAAATACTTGAGACTTCGATAACTTGGAAAGCATCAGCTAGTGCAAACTGGCATGTTTTGAAATTTCAGATGAGTTGTTTACTCTCTTCCTTCTTGCATCGATAAATTTGTAATTTATATACATTTCGCACCTTCAGTGTAAATTTTTGCCTTGATTGATACTTCCTTTCATTCATTCTCTATCATTTCTTCTTTCTAGACCCAGTGAGATATAGATCTAGTCTTATATTTATCCTATTTTTTTCATTCTTGTTTCCCATACTCACACGTCTCTCTCTCCCTTTCTTTCTTCCCTGCCTTTTTTTCTTTCTTTTTCTCTCTCTCTTTCTATTTCTTTCCTTCTCTCTATCTCCTTCTCACCTTTTATTACTTACTTATTTTCATATTTTTATTTCATTCTAGATCTGAACCTTCCAATCTCGCTCATTCTTCACACCCCCTCTGCTACGTTTCTTATCATCACTGTCTTTTTCTTTCTTTCTTTCTTTCTCCTTTATGTTTTTTTTCTGACATCACATTGTGGGATGCCTGATGTAATACTTAGATCTAGATTCTAGACATTTTTCGTTTGTTGTCTGACAAAGGGTTATACCCGAAACATCACGTATTTGTTCTGTCTTTATTAGTGGAGTTGTCACTTATTGTCATATTTCGCCTTTGACTTCACTCTACTTTGGCTCATTCGTATTATTCATGGATAGATTGATAATCTTAAGGCTTTAAATTGCATCCCATGCAGACAATTTAAAAAAAAACTTTTGTGAAATGCTCTAGATTTCGAAATAACTCTTGAAGTTTTTTACTGTAGATCGCATCGTCTAAGACAATGTCTCAGTAAATTTTGAATATTGACACAGTGTAGTTCATCTTAATTCTAATGATTCAGTGTAATAATGTCATATATCACTGTTCCGTTTTCAGTCTGACAGCAAGGCGCCCAAACCACCAAAGCCTCCAGACAAGCCGTTGATGCCCTACATGCGTTACAGCCGAAAAGTCATAGCAAAGGTTTGTATTATTTTTCTTTCCATAGCACTAAATGAAGAGTGCAAGGGGAAAACCGGAGATGTCCATAATGACTGTGCCCACGACAATTGTATACAACTCCATGTAAAAGTAAAGTCAGTCCCATACTCAGACTTGAGCGTATGGCGATCAGGCTAAAAGCCCTGATTTTTCTAGGCATAAATAAGGTATAACGTAATAGTTTGTCATTGCTTTCCACACAAGCCTTTACTTTTGCAGAGACTGAATAGATCTAGTAGCTTCCCCTTTTCGTTGCTTGCTCGACGGGAGGGCCTCCGCAAAGTTTGCCCGGATTGGGAATCTAACTCTGGCCTCCTGGGTGGTAGTCAAATGCTCTACTGACTGAGCTACCGGCATCTCTTATGAGTCTATGTGTAGTATCTCAAAATTATGAAAACAATACATTTCTACTAACAAATGAACAAAATCAAGGTTTACTTACTGAATTCAATAGTCTTCAAAGTATAGTTTTCAAATCTCTCATACCTGTGACATATTATGATTCTACGTGGCATCATGGAATTTAAATGCATATTATGTACCCTTTTAGGATTGAAATTAACTTCTGTTCTTTGTATGGTTGTCTCTTGAACATTTTGTTCATTACAAAGAAATCAAATGCAAGCTATTGTATTGTTGACTGAGGAACTGTTTGATGAGTTCTTCTGTGACCAAAAGGCAGAGACAATTATCAGTAATTGTAAACAGGACTAATAAATTTACGAGATGTATACTGTATGGAAAACTTTAAAGAAAGCAATTTTTATAAAACAACAATTTATAGAAAAGTCATCTTAACCATATTTTCAAGGGAATGAGGATGGAAAATTGATTTAAGCGTTGAATGCAATGAGTGCCTTTTAAGTTTTGATAATATCTCAGGATACATCACTTAGTGGCGTATAAAAACAATTTATTTGTCTTATATTCTTCATCATGGAAATTTATGCCGCCGCTTGAAGGTTTGGGAGCGAGTAAAGGCTCAGAACCCAGATGTAAAACTATGGGAAATTGGAAAGATCATTGGCCAGATGTGGAGGGACTTGTCTGATACGGACAAACAGGAATACCAGGATGAATACGATACCGAAAAAGTAAGTATAATCTCAAGGTATTCAAAGTCACGTGTAAGGAATCTGACAAGGAAACAGTTCAAATATAGATTAAAAGATCTTCAGCTCTTACATTAGCTTCATGACATATTATTAGATGTCTATGGCACAGTTTTAAGATGTATATCAATTCGTGTTTTCAATCATTAATGTTAGGGTTAGCAATTTAGGTCATAATTGAAGTAAGTCAGTAAAGTTCTTTCAAAGGCCGTTACGGCTAATAGAGCTGGAGCTTTTACCGATTTCAATACCGTGAAGTGAAAGAGATGTCAATAATCACCTTCGCAGGTTATTAATATTCAAGTTAGTGCCTGTACCCATTTGCACCTGGGTTGAGTTGGGAAAATGCATGTGACGTGTCTTTCCCAAGGAACACAACATCGGACCTAGCTTTGCTATGATTCGAACCCGGGACCTCATGACGCCCAGTCCGGCAGCCTAACCGCTCAGCCATGGACGCCGCTTATTATTGAAACAACGCTTTATATCCTATCTAACGCAATGAAATCAAAGAAATTTTTACTCTGATCCCTACTGTTTGATATTTCAAATGTATTTTATTTTTAGTTTTGTTGATATTCTGGTGACGTGGTCAGTTCATAACTTTTGATCTGTGATTAGACAGGAAAATAAAGAGTTAATAGTATGAAACGTATACTTAGAAAAAATAAATCTGTATTTAAGGGAGGTTCAAAGAGAAAAATAGATATTGTGTTTTTTTATGATACAGGAGGAATCAAGAAAACAAATTAATATCTCTGGATCATTTCCTTTGTAGTGGTTTCTACTAAAAAAAAGCACATGAACATCCATTTTCTTTTAAGTAGGTAAGTAAAGTTTCCTTGAGGTCATTTCGACCAATAGAGCTGGGGCTTATCTCGGTTTCTGTGGCGTGAAGTGGAGATGATAATAATTACCTCCTGGACAGGATGCTAGCCTGATGCAGGTTTTTACTCCCTAGCTAGTGCTTGTACCCATTTATCACCTGTGTAGAATGGTGAAAATACAGGTTAAGTGTCTTTTCCAAGGAACACCACGTCAGCAGAACTAGCTTTGCCAGATTTCGAACCCGGGACCTCATGATCCCCAGTCTGGCAGCCTAACCGCCCCGGCCACCGATGCCATTTACTCTTGAAACAGCACTTGATATCCTATATCTAAAGATCGTGATCAAAGAAATCTATTCCAAATTTCTAACGAGAAAGTCAAAGTTGTAGGTGTAATCTTCCTTAGTTTTTGTGGTCTGCACGCGTCTCCATTATAAATTTTTGTAATCTAGATCTAGAGTTTTGGATCTAGACCTTTTCATGGACTGACAGACAGATATTGAGATTTAAGTCTTAAGTCTATACCCGAGACGTAGCAGTCCATTTTTTTATGATAATAAGTAGCCAAGGCCGAGAAAGTTTAGGGGACCGGTAGATGGCAAATCTTGGTTTATGTCAAGAAAAGTAGTTTGTCTGCGTTGCTACACAATGTAACACTCCCACCCCCCCCCCCCACACACACACACACAAAGGTATCTAAAAGTGTATATTTGGTTTTTCCAATTTTATCAATGTTTTACTATTGTAGCAGTACTCTGATTTATGGCCTTCTCCTATATCCTCATAGGTTCAGTATGTGGAGAACCTGAAAGCTTACCACAACTCACCTGCATACTTAGCGTGGGTGGCTGCCAAAAGGTATGTTTGCTGATCAAATGATTTATAGTATTAGTTCTTTTCTTGCTGAAATGGATGAAAATAATCTTTATGCTTTCATGGAGAACACATGAAGTAAGAAATTTTGAGAAGGTTATGGTGATTTCAATTACTTTTAATGTATAAGAATGCTTAATTGTTTATTTTCTCTGCTGATCTTTTGTGTGTGTGTGTGTGTGTGTGGATTTCATGTTTGTGCTTTTTTTTCTTCTTTTTTTTTTACTTGAAAAATGATAAAGAGAATGAAACTTAGATGATACAAAAGAAAGTGGGGGGATCTTATCCAATTGTATAAATTTGCTCATCATATAGATGATATTGATTATAAATCATTTTTCAACTACTCTTGTGTGAATTTTACGAGGGGAGATAGATTTAAGATTTATATTACAGAAAGTTCTAGTTCTGTGAGACATTTTTAATTTTTCACTTGATGGTTTGTCAAAACATGGAATAATTTACAGTTAAAAACAAAAAATTCAAAGAGTATTCATTCTTTTAGAAATGCCATTGATATGGAGCTCTACAATTTAAGATATTTGTATGATGAATAAATGTGTATTGTTCTTATTGATTACTGTATGTTGAATCCTTTTTAAAACTCCATGATTGAGTTAATATGTAGATCTATGGGGCGTTTAAAGGTCAAATGACCTATATATAGCCTCTGCCACGATATGATAATGACATCATGTCAAAACCTCTTATGATAGCAAGTAAATTGTACTGTGATATTTTAGACTACTCCGGATATTAAATTTAACAAATTTATAGAGCTCACTCTAACTATAATGAAAGATTGAAAAGAAGAAGAAAATAGTGACAATATGATTCTATTGAGTTTCTATTGTGTGCAACAAGTGCTGTCCTCTTTCTCTGTATTTTCTAGCGGAGAGGAAGCTATGGATGAAGATGAACCAGTTTCCCGTACTGAGCGCCCTCCTCCTCCCACTACCCACAAAACGGTGAGTTGGCTCCCTTGTCAAAATAGAGTCATGCTTATTTCACCGCTTATCGTATAAATTTGTGTGTTACTCATGTTAGGGATGGGGGGAGGGGGAGGGGGTGGTAGGTCCTACTCCTTTCCGTTCACGTTTTCATGTCTTTCTTTCATCTTACCGTTTCCTTTTAATCCAACCCTGAGATCAGAGCATACGATGGAAATGGTAAATTCCAATGAAACACTGGTCTTAACATGAATTGTGTAATATATTTCTTATGTGGGTTTCTGAGTTCCCTCAGCTGAGAGGGTGCAGAAATTACCCAATGTGTTGCTAATATGGCGTAAGAGGCGGCTACATAGCAAAGATCAAGCTGTGGTGCCGAAAAGCACCACCGGGTCCTCAGATTGGGGTTGCATGTTGGGTCAGCAGCTCACTGCATAAAGAAAGAACTAGAAGGCTACATAAGTGTCAACATATACAAATCCACAAATTGAAGTCTTGGGAGATTGCTTCAGTGAGCCAGTCCACTGTATCTGTCTGTGAAATATGGGCTATGAGACATATATATATATATACATACAAGCATGCCCGTAAATAATGTTGGATTGTGATTTTTCTTTATTATAAAGCTGGGTCTCTTGGATTTTGACCCTGCGGTTAACTCAGAAGCTACTGTATCAGTTACGGGTGATATTAAGTACAATTATTAGATCAAACTAGTACTCGATACTGAAGTTGTGAGTGACGTCGGTGGCCGAGCGGTTAGGCTGCCGGCCTGGGGATCATGAGGTCCCGAGTTCGAATCCTACCAAAGCTAGGGCCGACGTTGTGTTTCTTGGGAAAGACACTTAACATGGATTTTCCCCACTCTACCCAAGTGCAAATGGGTACAAGCACTAGCTTGGGAGTAAAAACCTGCGTCAGACTAGCATCCTGGCCAGGAGGTGAATATTGTCACTTGTTCCGCTTCACGCTATAGAAACCAGGATAAGCTCCGGCTCTATAGGCCTCAAGGGCCTTGAAGGAACTTTATTTTATTTTTTTACTGAAGTTGTGCGGGCTTTTTATTGTAATGACCGTAAATCGAGAAATTAGATCTAGTAACAATAAAAAGTATCATGGATCGCAGACAAAAGAATCTTTTCCCAATCAATTAAAATGCTGATTTGACCCAACAGTTTATTCGCTAAGGACCTATAGCAGGCTATTTGAAATCTACATGAGAAATATGGACGTTGTGGGTGCAGTGGTTCCTGAATTTTGAGCAGTCAAAGTTTGAGATGTACAGTTTTATATATATGTATGCTAGGATTCGAACATGGGACCTCATGATCCCGAGATTAGCAGCCTTGCGACTTTGCCCTTGATGCTCAAGTCATTAAAGAATTTTTAAAAATGTCTTATTGAGGTACAATTTAAAATGTAGTTTACAAAGATCTGGCTTTATCGTAAGATTTTAAGATCTGAAATTCCTCCTTTATGAAGTTTTGTAACGTTTGTTTTAGATTATTTCTTCCTCTTTGAATTTGTTCTCTTTCTTTGTCTTTAGTATTGATTACCTTTAACTTTACAACATTCTTCATTGATTCGATAATTTCATTTAATTGTTTTTCATTATTGTTTCTCCTTCCAGAGCTCAAAAGAAGCTTCTCGGGTCAGTATTTTGCCCTCTGATGTGGACGATGGTAAGTGTTTAGGAGTCCAAGTAAATTCTGTATCTTTCTACACAGGGATGCCAAATTTCTATAGATTTATTGAACTCTATGAATCACTCCTGTCATGTAAATGGTTTCAGGCTTGAAAGAAACTAATAGAATTTCAGGAGGTCTGGTGGATGAAATGCGAGAATGTAAAGATTAGTCTACTGTGCCACAAATGCAGTACACTTAAAAAAAACGTTACATGAGATTAAAAATGTTCTATTTGCATTTATTTTATCTAGCCTCTATGCATCCGCTATACGTTTTCTTCAGCTCCTTATGCAGTAAGGTGACGTCAATGGCTGAGTGATTAGGCTGCCTGACTTGGGGATCATGAGGTCCCGAGTTCGAATCCTGGCAAATCTAGGCCTGGAGTTGCACTCCTTAGGAAAGACGCTTAACACACATTTTCCCGACTCGACCCAGATGCAAATGGGTACAAGCACTAGCTTGGGAGTAAAAACCTGCATCAGACTAGCGTCCTGAGCTGCAGGAGGTGATTATTATATAACCCGTTGTGCTTCATGTTATTGAAACCAGGATAAGCTCCAGCTCTGTGGGCCATAATGGCCTTGAATGAATTTTATTTTACTTGTGCTGTATGCTTAAACTTACCTCAGCTCTCACCCTTGACCTCTATGCCTTTCTCTCACAGAGACGGATGATGGTTTTGCTGCCAAGCACATTGCTCAAGCTCGTTATTTGCGAAATCACCGTCTCATCAATGAGATATTTAGCGACGCTATGGTCCCCGATCTACGCAATATAGTGACAGAGACCAGAATGAATGTGTTAAAGAGGCAAGTTCAGTCCTTGACAATGCATCAGGTAATTTCTTCCAACTCTGTGCATAGATTTCCTTTGAATTAGTGGCATCTTGAAGTGTAACGGCGTTTGTTGATGATGATATGTTATATACACACTGTCTGTGCATTTGTGAATTTTTCATTTCTTCATGAAATTGAATATCTCATTTATTCAAAATATTTACGCCATCTGTAATTTCTCATACATTAGTTCTTGAGCGCATGCTTTGTATTTAATTTTATCAAACGGCCATTTCAGTATGTATATTTGATATTAATTGATTTCATTACCTATTCCCTATTTACTCGACAGAGGAAGTTGGAAGGGGAGCTTAATGAAATTGAAGAAAAGCACATGGAGAAGAAGAGAAAGTTTGTGGAATCCAGTGAGACCTTCCAGTGGGAAATGAAAAGGGTAGGAAAGATGTTCAATAACAATGACTGTGAGGTCTTTTATGACACACTTGACCACGACTATGATAAAACATTAAACAAACGGTCATCTTATCCATTATGCTTTCAATGTTACACCTGTCGTGATTTCTTCCTGTGTTTCCATGTTAAGATAAAGAAATAAATAAATAGACAGACATACAGAGAGATAGATAGAAAGTGAAAGAGGGAGAGGGTATGCTCGTGTATAAGTTGAATCAATCCTTCTGATCAATTGTGCTCATTCCATCATCTGTCCAACCTCAATTCTTTGCATCGCATTGTAATAGGTGTGTGAAAGTAAACCCCAAATTACGGAGGAGATGTTCAACACTATGGTAACCAAAGCCGTCAAAGAGGAAATTAGGATGAGGCAGCAACAGCTTCTGGCTCAACAGCAGGAAGAGGAGCGCCAGAGCAGCAGCAGCAACAGCTACAGCTTGAAGAGGAGGTTGCTCAAAAAGCGTCCAAGAATCTGGGGAAGCAGATGTGACACAGGAGAATGTATCGGTTGTAGAGTCTGTCTCTGCTGGCAATGTGGACACAGCTGAATCAATGGAAACAGACCAAGAGAATTGTACTGATATGGTAAGAAGGCTACGTTGGTTTAAGAAATAAATTAAAATGTTTGTTTCTGTTTGTATTCATATATTGTTTCTCTGGCTGAAGGTGTGCATACATGTTAACATTCTTGAAACACTTAGAGTCTTCCTTCAAAAGCTGTTTCTGAGTCATTAAAATGTTACTTAATTAGACCTGAATTTTCCATTAGAACTCAATTTTGCCTTCAACAAACTTCAATTTCAAATATTTACTTAGTCATGATGAGTAGCTGTATGAGTTGCTTGTTCAGTGTAGATTGTAACTAGTTATCATTCACTATTTCTCCACAGAGTACACCGCCTTCAGGGGAGATAAGCATAGCAGAACCGCTACCAGGAGATCCATCATTGCAGCGGTCTGCCCAAACGAGTAACATTGATTTGTCCAATGAGGCGGTGGAAGGTACAAGCATCGAGACAGTTGAAGAGAAAAAAGATGCAGGTACGTACAAGCCCAGCAGGATTTGACGGGGGTTTGTTAAGGTCCTGGTTTCATTTTTAACAGGCGGTAAACATGGGTGGATTAGTTTCTCAATATATCATCGACTCAGAATTATATTGTCTTAACTACATGCAGATTTCAGTCAATAGAGCGTCAGACCACCACCCAGGAAGCTCGAGTTCGTGGAAATCAACGGCAAACTACTGCTTTATGCTGTATGCCTAGAAAACTCAAGCTCTTCTCCCAATTACCCGTAGCTCAACTCTGAGTATGGAATTTACTTTTACTTTGAATTACATGCATATCGCACATCCGTTTTGAGAAAATGGGCTTTAAAGTTCTCATCTAGAAGGACAGTCTGAAGTTATAAAATGGAAGTGAAATTTGTGATACCCATAGACTGAATTTGATTACAATTTTTTGTGAGATGGGACAATTGTCGACTATGAATCTGACAGTATAATGCTTATAAATCAAGAATCGTCAAATATATTGTCAGGACAATATAATTCTGAGCCAAAGTAAAGGACCTTCAAGGCTCTCACGGCTTATAGAGCTGGAATGTATACCAGTTTCTATAGCCTGAAGCGAAACAGGTGATGATAAAAATGCGTGTTAAGTGTCTTTCCCAAGGAACACAATGTCGGGTCTAGCTTTGCTAGGATTCAAACCTGGGACCTCTTGATCCCCAGTCCGCCAGCTCAACCACTTGGCCGCTGACGTCACAAAAATGTGTCAATGCTAAGGGGAAAAGTGTTTTCAAGATTGTAACCTGCCTAGGCCTGGGATCATCTCTTACCTCTCAAACATTTCAAACAAGAGATTTGAAGCACTGGTAGCCAATAGTTGCAACCCCTTCTTGTACAGCTGATTACGATTATCTTATTGATTAAAACAAATAGTTTTTTTAATGTTTTCAAGGAAAACTTGATGGTTTGTGTGCTTAAAGTTTTAGACATATCTTGTAGTGAAATGATCTGAAATGTAGACTGCCATCTTGGATTTTCCAGGAATATACTGAACCGCCATCTTTGACTTTCTAGGAACATGTTCAGCTCGTCCCAACAGTTTACAGCTATTTTGAAACCGAAATAAAAAGGCTAGATTTAAAAAATGAGCTACTCAAATCTTTGTAGAATAAGAAATGAATGGAAAGGAACATCGAATGCCAAATGATAACCTGAAGGTAGTGAAGCCCAGAGCCAAACAATCAGCCAATCTTTTTTCTTGTAAGCCCTACCAGGGTCAAGTTCAAAAGGAGCACTGAAACACTGTATGGAAGTGCTTGCCAAACTCTTTTAAATGTACATTTGTATATAGTATATGTATGTATGTATGTATGTATGTATGTATGTATGTATGTATGTACGCATGTATGTATGTATGTATATATGTAACTTATGTTAGCCCTGTTTTTTTTTCTTCATAAATTTCCCCACCCCGTAAACTGAAAGTCTGGAATCATTTCTGTTCCCCTGGTGGTCAAATTTTTGTGTAAGTCTGATAGATTTTTTTTTTCACTATCCCCTATTACTACCACCCACCCCAATCTCTCTTTCTCTTTCCCCTTTTTTTAAAGTTAACTCTAAAAGTCAAGCATTAAAACCACGCCCCTTACCCCCTCTAACCAATAATCTAGAGCGATTTTCAATCTAGAATATACAGTGTCTTGTGAAAGTTTTTTCTAGACAGTAGACAGGCCTTAGATGACCACTGGCTTATCTTTGAAAAAAACAATTGATTTCTTTGCTTTAGTTTGAATGTCTTTGAATTTGCTCTTAAAAGGATAAAAATATAAATAAAACAAAGATAAAGATGGATTTAAGGGGGTGGGGGGAAGTGAAATTTTTCCCATTTGTTCCTATCAATTTAACTTATGTATAGGTGTAATGGGCATGGTGTACTGAGTTGAAAAATGTCGTTTTTTGTTTCATTAGTAAGTTTTGATTTTATGAATTTTGAAAATATTATATTCAAAAAGTATACAAAAATATTGTACAAAAAATTTAATTTTTCGAAAACTATAATACATATCAAAAAAGCATTGGATCATTTCTTTGTTTTCCCCACTCATCATCAATTACAAATTTAATGAAGATGCGTTGAGAAATAAAAAAAGTAGATAAGAAATAATGAACAAAAAAGGACATTTTGAGAAAATCATATTTTTTCTTATTTTTTGTTATTTGAATACATTTTTCTCCCATAAACCTAAGAAAAGAGTAGGATAATACTTTGAAACATCATAAAACCTTGAGATGCTCTCAACTACTTCTTATTGACACTGTTTCAAGTGCACCAGTACCTTTTTACTCATTTTGGGATGGTGCCTTTTGATAATAGGTGCGCTGAATATGTTCCGCAATTGTCGGGCGATCTAAGGCAATATTTACAGTATCCGCAAATAAAGTTGTTTTGGATAGCATTTATTGTGATGATCAAAATGAGCACTTACTTGCTATACTTTAGATAATATTTATGGCTTTTATTGTATAATAGCTGTGTTGAAAGATAGGGCTTGTATTGTTTCTAAAATATTTGTATAAATTCAAAGAATCGATACTGAGCTTCTTTTATGATATCATTATGATGGGAAGGAACTGCTCTATCCACTGAGTGAAGTACCATTCCTTAGAGTACAATGTTGTGAAAAAAATCACACCTGTGCAAGCCGTGGGGTTTGAAACACTGTCGTCATCATGAAACCCTACGGTTTCACTACAACAATTCTTCTCTTTGTCGTTTAGAACCAAGCCAATCAGAGGAATGTGCAGAAAGAGCCGGGTCTTCACCCAGCCAATCCAACTCATCTCTGGAAGCACATGAGACAACAAAGTCAAGGTCGCTTGAGGATGGGAATAACGCAGAAAACAATGAAAAGACAGAAGACAGCACCTTGGAGACATAAATTTGTTGACTTTTGTTTATTGTTCCCACGATGATTTTTTTCTTCTTTTTGATCTTTCATCTTTTTCTCTCATCGTCTTCATTTATACTTGTGACCAAATAAGAAAAACAAAAAAAATCTCTCACATTTTAATTACATTTTTTTTACCCCCCGTCCGCTAACTTTTGTGAGTTAATCTGCTGTTCCGTGAATCAGGATTCTGAAATGCTTAGGTAACATGAAAATTAGAAACTTAAACTTTTTACCCCAATTAAGTGCAAGTTCGTCTACATCCTCAATTCATTTTCCGCCTTAGTTTTGTCTTTTTGTGTGTGTGTGCTGAAATTGAGGAAAAGAATCTTTCTTTTGTTTTGGATAAAAACATAACACCTCCCTTAGATCAACCAGAGTGTGGGCGGTTGGCGGGAGCTATAGGTAGGTCTTACTTCTTTCCTTTCACTCTTTCACCTCTCTTTTATCTTGCTCTGTCCTCTTAATTCACCCTGAGATCACAGCATAGGGTGAATATAAAGGTAAATACTAAATTGATAGACTTTTTTTGGCTGTTCTCACGACTTTAAAAAAAAATCCTGAGTGACTGTCCATAGTTGTGTATCATTTATGTGTGTATTCATTGTAATTTTTCCAAAATATTCTGGGATACCCTGCCAAAGATCCAGTACACATCCATACAGAGAACGGTTTGTGTATTACACAGAGTAAATACATTTGTCGTTGAAAATTTGAGACATGTCTGTAAACTTTGCTGTTTTCTTTTACTGTAATAATGATATTTGCTCTACGGCATCATATTTCCTCACAGAAGATCAGAAGACCAAATATATTCATGTCGACTCTTGCATTTTTGTTTGTATTTGTCGAACTGAGGGGGGGGGGAGTTATCGTAAAAAAATATTTGAATTTCACTCTTTATTCATTGTGCCTCTTATTTGAAAGATGTATTGGAGACAGTGTAAAAAACGTCCGGAGTCCTCCGTTTTTGTACGTTGTATATTTTATGACTCAAATTAAATCCAGAATTTTCTGTTCCCTTTCAAATCCACACGCATATATATATATACACAAGTAAGCGACTGTTTCTGTTTTGATGATATATCCTGATTGTATCCTCCTGATGCATTCATTGCATGATTTTTCTTTTTACCATGCATGAGTGGGTCTTTTCAGTTTCGTGTCGTCTTTGTTGGTTTTATGATAAAGAAAAATCCAGCATACCAATGTTTTCATTTATTCATACATTGAATATTATTATTATTATTATTATTATTATTTGATTATTATTATTATTATTATTATTATTATTATTATTATTATTATTATTATCATTGTTATTGTTATTTTAATTATTATTATTATTATTATTAGTATTAATCTAGTATTATTATTATTATTATAGTTATTATTGCTATTATTATTATTTTTATTATTATTATTATTATTATTATTATTATTATTATTATTATTATTATTATTATTATCATTGTTATTGTTATTTTTATTATTACTATTATTATTATTATTATTATTATTATTATTATTATTTTTATTGTTATTATATAATTATTATTATTATTATCATTGTTATTGTTATTTTAATTATTATTATTATTATAATTATTATTATTAGCATTATTATTATAATTATTATTATTATTATTATTATTATATTATAATTATTATTATTATAATTTTTATTATTATTATTATTATTAATATTCTTCTTTTTCTTCTTCTTGTTATAATTATTATAATTATTATTATTATTTTTTATATTTTTAAATTTTTTAAATTTTTATGCACATGTATTGTGCACATTGTTTTTCTTTATTTGTTTTTATGTGTTTTTTCTCCATGAGTGTTCACATGATCATAAACCTTATAACCATGTGGTTTGTTGCTTTTCTATTTCCTTGTTGTTCAATTGTGAAAACTATGAAGCATTCCAAGTTTTGTTGAATTCAAGAACAAGATGTCAGTCTGGCTTTTGTCATTTTTCTAAAGAATCTTCTTTTCTTTTTTCCCTCTTCTAGAAATTAAAGTATTTTGAGATACACATGTGTTCATGTATATCATATTTCAAAGATGCAGTATGTTATTTACTGGATACTCTGATGAAAGTTTCTCATCTTCTTCGACGTAGGACGTCAATGAGTGATTTTTGTTGTTTGATTTTGCTCCTATCCTCATGGTATTTTATTTAATAATGCTACGACTAGTAAGAGTATGGAAACAATCCCCCAGTAAATAGAAAGAGATGAACCTGATGTTTACAACAATTGCATCATAACACGTTAGATCTGAGTTGAAAGATTATATTATTGGTCAACTATATTATTGTTTATCAAGTCTTTGTGGCACAAGTTAGTGGTAATCGATGTTTGAAAAAGTCACTAATATTTCCACAAGTATTTCATTGTGTTTTTCTTTCTTCATGTGTGCTCTTTGAACATTTTAATCAACAGAGCAATGGTTTTACGACCTCCACAACTTATTTTATCAATTATTTTGATCCCCACTGCGTCCACCTAGAGGTCCTAGACGCTAATTGATCCGTATCACATTTCAGATCATCTCGTTTTGATAATTTGAAGTGTGTAGTTGACGGGCATTACTGGTAGGTCCTACTTCTTTCCTTTCACTCTTTCACTAATCTATTGTCTTATGCTGCTTTCTCTTAATTCATTTTGAGATCACCACATATGGTGGAGGATGGGGGGTATATTAATAAAAACAAAGATAATTTGAACCTTGAAGTTATTTGTTTAGTGCAAGTTCATAAAAGCTTCTAATTTTACCATAAATCAAGCCAATTCTTCACCGTTTCTAGACTGGAAAGCTCATTGACCTATTACTTATAGAGTCGTTTTTGTATATATATATTTTTTGTCTCTACTTACTGAAACATCCAGCACCATTCATGATTTTGATCTTTTGTCTTCCACCAGAGTGTGGGCGGTTGGCGGGAGCTATAGGTAGGTCTTACTTCCTTCCTTTCACTCTTTCACCTCTCTTTTATCTTGCTCTGTCCTCTTAATTCACCCTGAGATCACCGCATAGGGTGAAACAGGAGTAAATTTCAATCAATCTATCTTCCAGAGTTGTATTTGAATCATTTGTTGTTGTGTCTGTCTTTCTGACTATTTTTTTTTTTTCTTTACAATCACTACTGTCATCCTTCTTACAAAATGGCAAATGTATACTGTTATATAATATTATATGTGTTATATATTATATTATATTATATTCCATTGTCAACTCAGGTGGGTGTTGGAATCCACCTTATCATTCATTTTACATGACATTTCAACATGGTAATGACCACTCCATGCTTGAGATGGTTTTATTTCCTTCCATGCACAAGTAATGAAATAAAAACTTATTTGAAACAACAGTTTCGTTTTTATATTTGTCTGGGATTTACCTGCGTATTTCAGCTTTAGATGCATGATGTAATCAATGACTAATGACATTCATTCAGTGTTCTTTCCTCATTTTGTAGGCTGTTGGCGGGTGGCTTTATTAGTAGGGTTCTACTTTCCTTTCACTCTTTCTCTTATCTTTTGTCTTGCTGTTTACTTTTAATTGACTCTGAGATCACCACAATCGTGGACAAGGCAAATTTGAATTAAAACAAAATAAAGCTTTTTCACTCTGTGTTTACACATAGGTGATTAGTGGGTGTTTGTGGTAGGTCCTTTGTCTTTCCTTTCATGCATACATATGATGTTTTCATCTTGCTCTTTTTAGGGACTCGGTAGTCCAGAGGCAAGGTGTAGGCCCCTCAACCCAAAAGGTAATGGGTTCGAGGCCCGTCAACGGTTGGCAAATTGTCTTGAGTTTTATTGCGAGTGAAATCCACCCCTTCCCCCTGGTCTAGGTAGGTGGATCAACACTTAGTCCCATCTGAGACGGACGATAAAAGGAGGTCCCGTGTGCAGATCACAACACTCTGTGCACGTTAAAGATCCCTTGGCTGTTAACAGTGCAGTCTGGGCAACATTTAAAATCCTACCAAAAACTTTTGAGGTCACCTCAATTGTGGATGTAGGTAAATCAAAACAAATACGTGTAAAACAAATACGTGTAAAACAAATACGTGTAAATCAAATAGGTGTAAAACAAATACGTATGTAAAACAAATACGTGTAAAACAAATAGGTGTAAAACAAATACGTGTAAAACAAATAAAAATCGTGGGGAGAGATCTAAACATCGACCGACTGACTTTAATACATGACGTGTATTACTATTACTATTGTGAGGCCCGGATGGGGTGCAGGAAGCAGTTAAAATTCGGACCAACCCGAAGCAGAGTTGGTCAGGAAACTTACTTACTTACTGCTCATTATGCCAGTTGGCATGTTGGGCAGCAATGAAGGATTTCCATCTCTCTCTCTCTCTTTTCATGGCAAGCGTCTTTATGGAATTCCAGGTTTCGCCCCAGTCTTTAATCTCATTCTCTGCTGTTCTTCTCCAAATTTTCTTTGGTCTGCCACGTCTCCTTTTCCCTTCAGGAGTCCAATGTAGGGCAATGTTGGTGATGCTCCATTCTTCTTTTCTTAAAACGGACCCTATCCACCTCCATCTTCTTTTAAGCAGGGTGTCTTGCATGTGGTCGGGGAAAGAGATCTAGATATTTCTCGTTTGTTGTCTGACGAAGGGTTATACCTGAAATGTCTTGTGTTTGTTTTTGTCTTTAATGGTGGAGTTGTCACTTATTGTCGTTTTTCACCTTTGACTTCCCATCACTGGGTGGCTCCTTTGTATTGTTCACGGCTATTTAGATAAGTCACATTGCCACATCTCTTGGTTATTAACGTTATTTATCTGTGTTCCTATTGCTTCTAGATTTAAAATTTTGATATTATCTTCTTTGCCATACTATCTCGGGCCGTTTTTTCTTCTGCCATCACACTGTGCGATGCCTTCATAAGTGTTTAGATCTACATATTCCTCGTTGTTGTCTGACAAAGGGTAGGCGGTTGGCTGTCACTGCTGGTAGGCTCTAGAGCCTTACCCTTGTATGCATGAGTGCGCAATACAAATGTGCAGTATTATTAGCACTTTGCTTTTACTCTTTTGCTTATTTTTTTATCTTGTTATTTCTTCTTAATTTACCCTGGGATCACCCACTACGTATAACGGTGGAAGGGTTAAATGTCAATGTAAGAAACGATTTGACGAAGGGTTATACTCGAAACGTCACATGTTTGTTCTGTTTTTATCGGTGGAGTTGTCATAATTTATTGTGGTTTTCACCGAGGGAAAGAGGAGAAGCAAGCCGGCGGGTGAAAGACAAAGATATGAAGCAGAGTGGATTAATGGGTACGAACTGTAGCCACCGACAGACAGCACCAATTGGAGGCAGAGTGTTGATCAATGGCACATACCGCTGATATCACCGATTGAGGCAGAGTGTTGATTAATGGTACATTGTACCACTGACAGCACTGATTGGAGGCAGAGTGTTGATTAATTGCACGTACCGCTGATATCACCGATTTTTAGGCAGAGTGTTGATTAATGGTACATTGTACCACTGACAGCACCGATTGGAGGCAGAGTGCTAATCAATGGTACATTGTAACACGGACAGCACCGTTTGGAGGCATAGTGTTCATCAATGGTACATTGTACCACTGACAGCACCGATTGGGCAGAGTGTTGATCAATGGTACATTGTACCACTGACAGCACCGATTGGAGGCAGTGTTGATCAATGGTACATTGTACCACTGACAGCACCGATTGGAGGCAGAGTGCTGATCAATGGTACATTGTACCACTGACAGCACCGATTGGAGGCAGAGTGTTGATCAACGGTGATCACATTGTACATTGTACCTAACTGACAGCACCGATTGGAGGCAGAGTGTTGATCAATGGTACATTGTACCACTGACAGCACTGATTGGAGGCAGAGTGCTAATCAATGGTACATTGTACCACTGACAACACTGATTGGAGGATTGGAGGCAAAGTGTTGATTAATGGTACATTGTACCACTGACAGCACTGATTGGAGGCAGAGTGCTAATCAATGGTACATTGTACCACTGACAGCACTGATTGGAGGCAGAGTGCTGATCAATGCTACATTGTACCACTGACAGCACTGATTGGAGGCAGAGTGTTGATCAATGGTACATTGTACCACTGACAGCACCGATTGGAGGCAGAGTGTTGATCAATGGTACATTGTACCACTGACAGCACTGATTGGAGGCAGAGTGCTAATCAATGGTACATTGTACCACTGACAGCACTGATTGAGGCAAAGTGTTGATCAATGGTACATTGTACCACTGACAGCACTGATTGGAGGCAGAGTGCTAATCAATGGTACATTGTACCACTGACAGCACTCATTGGAGGCAGAGTGCTGATCAATGGTACATTGTACCACTGACAGCACTGATTGGAGGCAGAATGTTGATCAATGGTACATTGTACCACTGACCGCACCGATTGGAGGCAGTGTTGATCAATGGTACATTGTACCACTGACAGCACTGATTGGAGGCAGAGTGCTAATCAATGGTACATTGTACCACTGACAGCACTGATTGGAGGCAGAGTGTTGATCAATGGTACATTGTACCACTGAAAGCACCGATTGGAGGCAGAGTGCTAATGAATGGTACATTGTAAGACGGACAGCACCGATTGGAGGCAGAGTGTTGATCAATGGTACATTGTACCACTGACAGCACTGATTAGAGGCAGAGTGCTAATCATTGGTACATTGTAACACGGACGGCACCGATTGGAGGCAGAGTGCTAATCAATGGTAATTGTACCACTGACAGCACTGATTGGAGACAGAGTGCTATCAATCAATGGTACATTGTAACACGGACAGCACCGATTGGAGGATTGGATGCAGAGTGTTGATCAATGGTACATTGTACCACTGACCGCACTGATTGGAGGCAGAGTGTTGATCAATGGTATATTGTACCACTGACAGCACTGATTGGGGGCAGAGTGTTGATGAATGGTACATTGTACCACTGACAGCACCAGTTGGAGGATTGGAGGCAGAGTGTTGATCAATGGTACTTTGTACCACTGACAGCACCAATTGGAGGATTGAGGCAGAGTGTTGATCAATGGTACATTGTACCACTGACAGCACCCATTGGAGGATTGGAGGCAGAGTGTTGATCAATGGTAATTGTACCACTGACGGCACATATTGGAGGCAGAGTGTTGATCAATGGTACATTGTACCACTGACAGCACCGATTGGAGGCAGAGTGTTGATCAATGGTACATTGTACCACTGACTGTATCGATTGGAGGATTGGAGGCAGAGTGCTAATCAATGGTACATTGTACCACTGACAGCACCGATTGGAGGCAGAGTGTTGATCAATGGTACATTGTACCGCTAACTGTACCGATTGGAGGATTGGAGGCAGAGTGTTGATCAATGGTACATTGTACCACTGACTGTACCGATAGGAGGATTGAAGGCAGAATGTTGATCAATGGTACATTGTACCACTGACTGTACCGATTTGAGGATTGGAGGCAGAGTGTTGATCAATCGTACATTGTACCACTGACTGTACCGATTGGAGGATTGGAGGCAGAGTGTTGATCAATGGTACATTGTACCACTGACTGTACCAATTGGAGGCAGAGTGTTGATCAATGGTACATTGTACCACTGACTGTACCGATTGGAGGCAGAGTGTTGATCAATGGTACATTGTACCACTGACTGTACCGATTGGAGGCAGAGTGTTCATCAATGGTACATTGTACCACTGACTGTACCGATTGGAGGCAGAGTGTTCATCAATGGTACATTGTACCACTGACTGTACCGATTGGAGATTGGAGGCAGAGTGCTAATCAATGGTACATTTACCACTGACAGCACCGATTGGAGGCAGAGTGTTGATCAATGGTACATTGTACCACTGACAGCACCGATTGGAGGCAGAGTGTTGATCAATGGTACATTGTACCGCTAACTGTACCGATTGGAGGATTGGAAGCAGAGTGTTGATCAATGGTACATTGTACCACTAACTCTACCAATTGGAGGATTGGAGGCAGAGTGTTGATCAATGGTACATTGTACCACTGACTGTACCGATTTGAGGATTGGAGGCAGAGTGTTGATCAATGGTACATTGTACCACTGACTGTACCGATTGGAAGCTTGGAGGCAGAGTGTTGATCAATGGTACATTGTACCACTGACTGTACTAATTGGAGGCAGAGTGTTGATCAATGGTACATTGTACCACTGACTGTACCGATTGTAGGCAGAGTGTTGATCAATGGTACATTGTACCACTGACTGTACCGATTGGAGGCAGAGTGTTCATCAATGGTACATTGTACCACTGACTGTACCGATTGAGGCAGAGTTGATCAATGGTACATTGTACCACTGACTGTACCAATTGAAGGATTGGAGGCAGAGTGCTAATCAATGGTACATTTTACCACTGACAGCACCGATTGGAGGCAGAGTGTTGATCAATGGTACTAGTACTAAAATTTGTGTGATTTTAGTTTGACCGACATCCCCAACGTGGCGTGCGTCGGTGGCCGAGTGGTTAGGCTTCCTGAGCAGGAACATGAGGTCCCGGGTTCGAATCCTAGCAAAGATAGGTCGGACGTTGTGTCCTTTGGGAAAGACACTTATAAACACATCTACTCAACCCTGGTGCCAAGCTTTAGCTTTGGAGTAAAACCTGTGTCAGATGAAAGTGCTGTCCAGGAGGTGATCACTATCACCTGTTCCACTTCACGCTATAGAAACCGGGATAGGCTCCGGTTCTAGGGGCCGTAATGGCCTTGAAGGAACTTGAGGGAACATTCACAGATAAGATGATCTTGGGGGGATTTTGGTAGGATTTTTAAGTTTGCCCGAACTACCTTGTAAACAGCCAAGGGTTCTATAATAAGGTGCGTAGAGTGATGTGATCTGCACATGGAACCTCCTTTTTATCGTCCGTCTCCGATGGGACTACGCGTCGTTCCTTGTGCATGGATCAGGATAGGGGGGGGGGATGGGGTGGATATAATTTACTCGAAAAATTATTAACGTACTTTTGGGTGTGCAAAACACCCCACAAAAAAAACAAAAGCTAGCAAAAAATACAAAGCAAAAGCAAAAGCAAAAACAGGAATAACAACTATCAACAAAAAGAATAGCGTACAAACAATAAAAACACACACACAAATAAACACAAACCTCTACGAACAACTGTAAGTTATTTACGTGCAGTGCATATTCATGTAGACACCTATTGTAGGTAGGCCTACTGTT
>JAXRKP010001155.1:150000-155000 GCA_037039925.1 Doris montereyensis
CACTACTACTACTACTACTACTACTACTACTACTACTACTACTACTACTATTATTACTACTACTATTACTACTACTATTACTACTACTACTGCTACTACTACTACTACTACTACTACTACTACTACTACTACTCATACTAATGCTTCTACTACAACTATTACTACTACAACTGCTACTGCTACCACTAGTACCACCACTACTACTACTACTACTACTACTACTACTACTACTACTACTACTACTACTACTACTACTACTACTACTACTACTAGTACTACTACTACTATTACTACTACTACTACTACTATTACTACTATTACCGGTGCCTCATATATATATATATAGCTCAGTTGGTAGAGCGGCTGACTGTCACGCGATTCCCAGTTTCGGACAAATTTTCTGGCCCTCCTGTCGACCCAGCAGCGAAATGGGTAGCTAGTAGCTATCTCTATTTAGACTCGGTGAAAGTAAGGGCGGCGTGGAAAGCAATGGCAAACTACCACACTATGCCGTGTGCCAAGAAAACTCAGAACTCTTACGTACTTATGTATACATAGATAACAATACCGATAAAGATGTTCGTCGTCTGTACATCACTATCACCCATTAGGTAATTTAATTCAAAGTCCCTTTCAACTCACTGGAGAGCATACAGTACATCAGCCAGTTAGTCGCTTCGTACTAATACTCTGACAGGAGTTCTGAGCCACTAAAAGAAAATAATAAAGACAAAGACCTGTCATTCGTTATTGTTCCCTAGCAGATGTTACTTACTTATTTATTTATGCTCGTGGTGCTTGGGAAGCACATAAGCTCCCCCCCCCCCCACCTCCAATGGATTGCCATTGATCACGATCAGATGCCAATATTGTCATATGCCCCAACGTCCATCCCTGTCTATCCTTGGATCTTCATATTATCTTTTTCGAGGCTTCTTCTCCAAGTTTCGAGAGGTCCATCTGAGGGCTATTTTACTATTTTAGGGATGGCATCAGCAGTCATCCTAAGGGTGTGACCAGTCCACTTCCATCTCAGAACGTTAAATTGGCCTGATTTGTTGATTTTAAGAGCATATTGCCTTTTCTACAGCTCGTTTGAATGGGAACTCTTCGACATGTTCTGACCCGCATTGATAATTATCTTACCTGATGGGCAATGTGTACTATTAAAAAGATAATTAACAAGACTGAGTATGACAGCACAGTACAATGTTATCAAGTGCTTGTCTTTTAGAACCGAATCAAAGCGAGTTATCTACGAGATTGTGGATAAGAGCTGATTTGACATTTGTGGTGATTTCAATTAAGACTACTTGTATATTATAAATGTGTTTTATCTCGAAAATTCCTTCATAGAGTAATAATGAAGTTTGCAGTTGTCTGAATTGTTGGTGCAATCGAAAACAAATTGAATTCCTACATAGTTCTAAATGTGAATTGTCATTTTAATTGTAATTATTCTTGTATTAATCCATGAAATAAACTAATAAGAAAGCCATAACGAAATAATTAAATAATAACAACAATAATAATAACAATAATAATAACAATAACAATAACAATAATAAAAACAATAATAAAAACAATAATTAAAAAAATAAAAAATAAATAAATAAATAAATAAATAATAATAATAATAATAATAATAATAATAATAATAAAGATGATGATGATGATGATGATGATGATGATGATGATGATGATAATGATGATGATGATATGATGATCATAATAATAATAATAATAATAATAATACTAATAATAATAATAATAATAATAATAATCTATATAAGGGTAAGGCTCTAGGCGCATTACATATTTTAAGAAAAATTATATTATACATTTGTTACATATGATACACAATATGAATTTCATACATCAAGCTACATGAATGTGTACACTTTATGACAAGAAAAACCGACAATGCAAACAAGAAAAAGACAGTCGTTTAACAGTAAATATTGTTATGAATTCACATTCCACAAACACACACACACAGACACACACACACACACAAAACATTGTTCACACAGGATGAACCCATCCTTAATGAAAGTATGCATTTTTTTCTTTTAAGAAAGCAAGCTTTTATGTTATGGTTCGATCAACTTGGAAACACTCAATCCATATGCCTATTTAAAGGGGTAGTTCTAAGCGTCATCAGCCAAGGTATCGTTCTAAAATTCTATCATAAAAGTTTTAAGCGTCATCAGCCAAGGTATCGTTTTAAAATTCTATTGTAAAAGTTTTAAGTGTCATCAGCCAAGGTATCGTTTTAAAATTCTATCATAAAAGTTTTAAGCGTCATCAGCCAAGGTATCGTTTTAAAATTCTATTGTAAAAGTTTTAAGTGTCATCAGCAAAGGTATCGTTTTAAAATTCTATTGTAAAAGTTTTAAGTGTCATCAGCCAAGGTATCGTTTTAAAATTCTATTGTAAAAGTTTTAAGTGTCATCAGCAAAGGTATCGTTTTAAAATTCTATTGTAAAAGTTTTAAGTGTCATCAGCCAAGGTATCGTTTTAAAATTCTATTGCAAAAGTTCTAAGTGTCATCAGCAAAGGGATCGTTTTAAAATTCTATTGTAAAAGTTCTAAGTGTCATCAGCCAAGGTATCGTTTTAAAATTCTATTGTAAAAATTCTAAGTGTCATCAGCCAAGGATCGTTTTAAAATTCTATTGTAAAAGTTCTAAGTGTCATCAGCAAAGGGATCGTTTTAAAATTCTATTATCAAAGTTGTAAGTATCATCAGCCAAGGGATCGTTCTAGAATTCTGTCATAAAAGTTCTAAGCCAAGGAATTGTTCTAACATTCTGTCGTAAAAGCTCTAACTGTCATCAGCCAAGCGATCGCTTTAAAATTCTATCATAAAAATTCTACGTAGAATCAGCCTAGTGATCGTTTTAAATTTCTATCGTAAAAGTTCTAAATGTCATCAGCCAAGGGATCGTTATAACATTTTATCGTAAAATTTCTAAAATGCCATCAGCCATGGAATCGTTCTAGAATTCTATCGTAAAAGTTCTAAATGTCGTCAGCCAAGGATCGTTGTAACATTCTATCGTAAAAGTTCTAAGTGTCATTAGTCAAGAGATCGTTCTAAAATTCCTTTGTAAAAGTTTTAAGTGTCATCAGTCAAGAGATCGTTCTAAAATTCCTTTGTAAAAGTTTTAAGTGTCATCAGCCAAGAGATCGTCCTAAAATTCCTTTGTAAAAGTTCTAAGTGTCATCAGTCAAGAGATCGTTCTAAAATTCCTTTGTAAAAGTTCTAAGTGTCATCAGTCAAGAGATCGTTCTAAAATTCCTTTGTAAAAGTTTTAAGTGTCATCAGCCAAGAGATCGTACTAAAATTCTTTGTAAAAGTTTTAAGTGTCATCAGTCAAGAGATCGTTCTAAAATTCCTTTGTAAAAGTTTTAAGTGTCATCAGTCAAGAGATCGTTCTAAAATTCCTTTGTAAAAGTTCTAAGTGTCATCAGCCAAGAGATCGTACTAAAATTCCTTTGTAAAAGTTTTAAGTGTCATTAGTCAAGAGATCGTTCTAAAATTCCTTTGTAAAAGTTCTAAGAGTGATCAACCAAGGGATAGTTCTAAAATTCTATTGTAAAAGTTCTAAGCCAAGGAATTGTTCTAACATTCGGTCGTAAAAGCTCTAACTGTCATCAGCCAGGCGATCGCTTTAAAATTCTATCATAAAAGTTCTACGTATAATCAGCCAAGGGATCGTTTTAGATTTCTTTCTTAAAAGTTTTACATGTCATCAGCCAAGGGATCGTTCTAAAATTCTATCGTAAAAGTTATAATTGCCATCAGCCAAGGGATCGTTCTAAAATTCTATCGTAAAAGTTTTAAATGTCATCAGCCAAGGGATCGTTCTAAAATTCTATCGTAAAAGTTATAATTGCCATCAGCCAAGCGATCGTTCTAAAATGCTATCGTAAAAGTTCTAAATGTCATCAGGCATGCGATCGTTCTAAAATTCTATCGTAAAAGCTGTAAGTATCATCAGCCAAGGGATCGTTCTAGAATTATATCGTAAAAGTTATAATTGCCATCAGATAAGGGATCGTTCTAGAATTATATCGTAAAAGTTCTAATTGCCATAAGCCAAGGGATCGTTCTAGAATTCTACCGTAAAAGTTCTAAGTGCCATCATCTATAGGATCGCCCACGTGCACAGAGTGTTGTGATCCAAACGACCAGGTGTCGATCCACTAAAACCCTGCGTCATACTAGCGTCATGTCAGGAGGTGATTATTATCACTTATTCAGCGTCACGCTATAAAAATCGGGATATGCTCCGGCTCTATGAGCCTTAATGGCCATGAAGAAACTTTATTGTACTTTTATATTTACATAAAAATAGATCTATCTAGACTGACAGATAAACACCGAAATCTAAGTCTAAAGTCTATTATTACATGCAAGTAATTAAGTTACTTCAAGGCCCTTAAAGCTCATATGGTCGGAGCTCATCATTTTATATCTTCTTCTTCTTCTTCTTCTTCTTCTTCTTCTTCTTCTTCTTCTTCTTCTTCTTCTTCTTCTTCTTCTTCTTCTTCTTCTTCTTCTTCTTCTTCTTCTTCTTCTTCTTCTTCTTCTTCTTCTTCTTCTTCTTCTTCTTCTTCTTCTTCTTCTTCTTCTTCTTCTTCTTCTTCTTCTTCTTCTTCTTCTTCTTCTTCTTCTTCTTCTTCTTCTTCTTCTTCTTCTTCTTCTTCTTCTTCTTCTTCTTCTTCTTCTTCTTCTTCTTCTTCTTCTTCTTCTTCTTCTTCTTCTTCTTCTTCTTCTTCTTCTTCTTCTTCTTCTTCTTCTTCTTCTTCTTCTTCTTCTTCTTCTTCTTCTTCTTCTTCTTCTTCTTCTTCTTCTTCTTCTTCTTCTTCTTCTTCTTCTTCTTCTTCTTCTTCTTCTTCTTCTTCTTCTTCTTCTTCTTCTTCTTCTTCTTCTTCTTCTTCTTCTTCTTCTTCTTCTTCTTCTTCTTCTTCTTCTTCTTCTTCTTCTTCTTC
>JAXRKP010001156.1:0-2500 GCA_037039925.1 Doris montereyensis
GATAGATAGATAGATATTAATGTAAATACGTTTATTGCGACTTACGTAGGAAGATTGGTAGAATAATAAATATGTAGAAATGTAGATAAGAAGGTAGGTAGGGAGAGCATGCTTCTAACGGAAGTTCTCTTTCCGTGCGCAACACAGACTCAAAATGTTAGCAAAACGCGCACATGTCTTCCACCATAGGTTCGTTGCATTCATCACGTGTGCCCGTCGGTTTATTTAAAGCCAGACAATGGCGTCATAAAACACCCAAAGAGGGGGGGAGAGGGTGGAAGAGAGATCCGGCGCGTTCACGATAAACATTGGCGCAATGGCCATTATTAGGTTGCGGCTTGTAGTTGTTGTCTTTTTTATGTCGGTTGGGTTTGTGTTTTCTTGTTTTGTTTGTTTGTTTGTTTTTATCTTCTTTCCTGGTTTTGTTTGTTTTGTTATGGGGTGTGATTTTTTGGCAACTGATAGAATAAGGAAATTCAGATAAAGGAAGAGACGGATACAAGTAGATATAGACATAGAACGGTCAAATAGGCTAGCATGTGCTGAATTATTGAACGCAAACGCTGAATAATCTGAGCAACAACAAAAGCAACAAAGAAAAAACAAAAAAAGCAGAATTTTTTTTTTTAATGAAAAAAAAATATATTATCATCTCTTCCGCTCCACGCTACAGAAATCGGAGTAAGTTCCGGAACTATTGGTCATTGTGACCCTGAATGAAATTTAAATGACTTTTGTTAAACTATTTTCTACTCCTTAGCTATTGATGTTAAGATACGACATGTAAATTATCGTTTTGTTTTACATCTATGCGTCTGCTGTTGTGGCGTCGGTGGCTAAGTGGTCAAGCTGCCGGACTGGGGATCATGAGGTCCCGGGTTCGAATCCTGGCAAAGCCAGGCCCGACGTTGTGCTACTTGGGAAAGACACTTAACGCGTATTTTCCCCTCTCGACCCAGGTGCAAAATGGGTACAAGCACTAGCTTGGGAGCAAAAACCTGCGTCAGATTAGCGTCATTGTCACCTGTTCCGCTTCACGCTATAGAAACCGGGATAAGCTCCGACTCCGACAGGCGATCCCAGATAAACGGCTTGGCTGTTCGAAAGAATCTCCTTGGCCATCGTTTGCGGCAATAATTTTTCCCTTGTTTCTGCCTCTCGGCCACCGAGACAAGCGTGACCCCATTTCCACTCCCCCCCCCCCCACTGTTATTCATGTCTCTTTGCCCATTTATATCTTTTATCTATTACACGTTCTTCGTTTAAAAAATAAAGTTTAAGCTCCGACTCCATGGGTCGTAATGATCTTGAAGGAAATTTTACTTTTTACCTTTTAATGCGTCTGTTGTTTTTTTTTAATCGTTTGTTGTCGTCATATTGTTTTTAAGAATTAAAAAGAAATTTGTCTAAGTTGAGTTTTTTTTCTTCTATTGTAGAACTTTCATGTTCAATTTAGATCCCCATTTTAAAAAATTTTTTTAGCAAGAGATAAATATTCTCCCGAGAGAAAAAAAATCACATAATGGTATATGAGTATTTACATGTTGTCTACGTGGAGTGTGCTAACATTGATAAAAATGACTAATTTTCTGTAATTATTTGTTTTGCATGTATGGATCTAAAGTGTCTTATTCAAAAAAATGTATTGCTGTATTGCGTATTAGCGAAGGGAAAAGCAAAGGCAATCGTTATATTTGATATATTCAATGTTGGTGTTACTGGGCAGCCCATTTAATGAGTGGATACAAACATCAGATAAATAAATAGATGTATCAATGAATGAATGAATAAATAAGTCGATAAATGAATAAAACAAAGAAGTGAATGAATAACATAAAATCAGACATAATAGAATAAACAAGATTTTGTGTTGGACAGGGGTGGAAAGGAGTTGTTTTTTGGGGGGTTTTTGTTGTTGCTAAACAGACAGACAGATACTGCTCTGTATTCAACTGACAGACAGATACTGCTCTGTATTTAACTGACAGACAGATACTGCTCTGTATTCAACTTATTGTTGGTTGATTGCCTGACAACGATCAAAGGTGAAGACATGATCACTGTTCATCTATTAATGTAAAAAACGCCGCTAATCCATAATCAAGAAAAGAGTTTTTGACATCTATGAATAGCGCATGACTGAAAGGCGATATTCTTAAACATAGACTCGCATTTAATATAGCTAACAGTGCGAACATGATGTATCTGCATACTACGGTCTACAGTCAGGTTTACGTGTGGCATTTCCTGCTTCAGAAATATGAATATGGATATCAGTGTCAGTTTGACGTCTCGTGTTGTCGTGCTATCCATAAATCGCCGAAAAAGACCGAGTGCGTATGTGAAAACTTGTAATTTATATTGTCTATTAAGTTCTTGGCAGCGTGCTCCCGTGACATTGTGATTAAAGAGTCTTGAGTCCGCTCAGACGTAATCGAGATCGTATCACATAAGTAATCGAACCGGATGTTTAAAAGGGCAATACCGGAAATGCGTGTAC
>JAXRKP010001156.1:7500-17500 GCA_037039925.1 Doris montereyensis
CAACTCTTTAAGATGTGGTGCTGTACGCGCGAAGTAGCTCATCTTGACAATACTCTAATTTTAGTAGGTATTGTCGTATATCGATTTAACGGTTTGCGTCATGAGGACAAATTCAGCTCTGCTCTCTGGCTTTGTTAATTTGGCATTTCATCCAAAGAATGCATTTACTAAAAGGTCACTTTTAAGAAGGCAAAGAGCGCTTGACATTATTATTCTTAATGGAGATAGTTAACCCCTAACAGATGCTTTTTAATTGGTTTTATCACAAACTAAGTTCGGGTGATATCTGCTTTTGTCCTACAGCTGCTGTTTGCGTCAGAAAATTATGAAACACGACATCTGAAAATTATGAAACACGACATCTGAAAATTTGAGTCGTGGACATTGAACTATGAGCACTATCATCATCGAAAGCGTGTGAAAGCTGCGAACTCCCCCCAGGGACCCCTTGGTAGCAAGTGTTTTTCACGCCTACCTGCGTAAGCTCAGTATCAACTACTGACTCGATCTAATTGTACTTGGTATCACCCGAGGTGTAACATGTTTGATAAACAATAATAAGGAAAACAAGAAGAAGAAAAGGAAAAAGAATTCCAAGACAGATTTAATGAAAACCAGTCACCAAGGCATTACACCTTATTTACAGGCTTAAAGCGATTAATAAGAACATCGACGTTGGGTTTGGATGGTCCAATGAGATTTTTTTTTCTTAAGCCAAGTTACTTCCTGGTTATAACTTGGGATGCTAATCGCTTTCAGGGGGACTCGGTAGTCCAGAGGCAAGATGTCGGCCTGTCAACTAATAGGCAGTGGGCTCGAACCCCGCCAACGGTTGAAAATTTGCCTCCAATTTTTTCGAGCAAAATCTGCCCCCCCCCCCCCCCCCCTGGCCGAGGTAGGTGGATCGACACCTAGTCCATCGGAGATAGACGATAAAAATGAGGTCCTGTGTGCGGATCACAACACTCTGCGCATGTTAAAGATCCCTTGGCTGTTTACAGTGCAGTCCGGGCAAATTAAAAATCCTTCCAAAAAACCCCGAGATCACCTTAGTTGTGGATGTGGGTAAATCATATCAAACAAACAAATCGTCCTCAGGTCCGGCGGAATCCTCCAAATTTGGGGTTTTTCTGATGGAATCTTTGTTGTTGTTTTTTTCGTGGGTGTCCTTTGCGTCAATGTCCTCCGTCGTGTCGACCGGTAAAGTAAACAGAAAGTTGAAGAAGCTTTGTGTCAAAAAAGAAGAAAAAAGACCAAGAAAACACAAAACAAAACAGAAGAATATTAGGTCTAATGCTAAAACTATTATTCCATTCTGTCACAAAGCCCTGATCTTATACATTTCTAAGCCAATGGTATGCTTTTAAAATTGCCGTTGTTTTGTTTCTCTTCAGATTATCGACATTATTTCCATTTAGACTCATTACTGTTGGGTTATGAATTGGTAAATGGTTGGAGTTATCATCTTAATTAGTTTCTCGATCTCTATTGTCTGGTTTTCTTTTATAATATAACATTGTGCCACCAGTATCACTACATAATATACAGTCACCCATTTAGAGGCTGTCTGCATTCTAACAAAATGTTGTATTTATTCATTCATCATCATTTTATAATAATATTTCTTGAAGGATTCACAATGGTGTAATTGTATTGTTAGACTACAAAGTTGGTATCCCTGAACATTAACCTTGCAGCATGTATTATTTATAATCTGACGTCATACACATCAAGAATGTTTTGTGCTCACTGTTTATCACATTGTTTTACTTCTCATGTCTATTTTCTTTTTTCTGTCCTTAAAGAATTTTTTTGATATCATTTAGCGCACATGTGACATCATGGAAACTTTTGTTTTTGACGTTTTTTTTTCTTGTTTGTTATTGTTTCTTAACGATGTTATCTCTCTCTCTCTCTCTCTCTCTCTCTCTCTCTCTCTCTCTCTCTCTCTCTCTCTCTCTCTCTCTCTCTCTCTCTCTCTCTCTCTCTCTCTCTCTCTCTCTCTCTCTCTCTCTCTCTCTCTCTCTCTCTCTCTCTCTCTCTCTCTCTCTCTCTCTCTCTGTCTCTCTCTCTCTCTCTCTCTCTCTCTCTCTCTCTCTCTCTCTCTCTCTCTCTCTCTCTCTCTCTCTCTCTCTCTCTCTCTCTCTCTCCCCCTTCCCTTCCGGTTTACCAACTCTCATTTCTCTATTTTTTCCAACCCTTTCTGTTTTCATTTTCTTATGTGTTTTTCTTACCGGTTTTCGTGTCTTCTTTGGGCGATAAAAACGTCATCTTATCATGAATGGCAACTCAAAATGCATTTGTTTCTGTACTGTTTCTTCTCGTTATATTTCACTCGTGCTAGTCTTGCATGACTCTTCGTTATAAAAGAAGTGTAACCATTTAAAAACATTATGTAACTATTTTGTTTGTCACTGTATCATGCTCAGTCATTCAGTATTACTACAACTTTCTAAATTTGTGTAAGCCAATATTATAATAAACCTCAGTACACCGCCTGATGCATTATGGTATTGTACTGTTACTATCGAGCTGTTACCATGTTAAAGGATTCATGACCTTGAGACTAATCAATATCACGGGCGTATAAGTGACCCAATATTAATAACATTGGTTGTTTGGTATGGTATCGTGATGATTAGTTTATGTACACACCTTCCCCTTCATAGTTTGCTGTCGTATCCCAATCAAAGGTTTCTTCCTACCAATATATCATGTCTTGAGTAGTGTTTACATCTAGACCATTCATTGTGTATTTCTATTTTGCCTTTGTGAATCTCCGATAAATGTTCATGACATTGTTTTTAAACAGAGGCTCTAAGTTTTAAATATTTTAGATCATATTAAGCTTGAAAGATAAAGCTATCAAATTGTTTTTAAACAGAGGCTTTAAGTTTTAAACATTTTAGATCATATTAAGCTTGAAAGATAAAGCTATCAAATTGTTTTTTAAACATAGGCTCTAAGTTTTAAACACTTAAGATCATATTAAGTTTGAAAGATAAAGCTATCAAATTGTTTTTAAACAGAGGCTTTAAGTTTTAAATATTTTAGATCATTTTAAGCTTGAAAGATAAAGATATCAAATTGTTTTTAAACAGAGGCTTTAAACGTTACCCATTGCTGAATTACAATAACATATGACATTAAAATATGCACAAAAAATGATAGCTAAAGGGACAGCACACATAATTAGTATTTAGTACTGTAAGTATGAATTTGTTGGCTCAAATTAAAGTCATTTGAGTATAAACACATGGGAACGTTAGATTGTCGATGAACGCCTTCATAATATTTGTCTTACTATATTATGTATATTTTTCATGCTTTTCTTTGTGTTGTAAATGATAATTAGTCGTGAGAATTTGTGAGTGTTTTTTGTTTTGTTTTGTTTTTTGGTTGTTTGGTTTTTTTAAATTATTGTGTTTTATGCATTAGTATCTTTTGATTTTAACCCTTTTTAGAAAGAAATGTCTGTACGTTATGCATCCTCCTTCTCCTGTTATGTTTTGTCAGCCCAATCGTGTTGCAGCCGTTTGATCAATGTTTAAACCCAACGACTTTTTCTCTCAGAGAATCCCGGATGTAGCGCTGCCTTGGAGACATTCTGGTGACGTCACGGTTTCATGTGGTCGCATGACGCCTTTGGGCTTCCTTTCTAACAGCCTTTTCAGCACGCTCATCATCATGATTACACGCTTTTTTCTCTCTCTGTATTATTATTCTTTTTTTCTCCTTTCTTTGATTGCTTTTATGCGAGATTATAATTAATACATTATAGACATATAGAGTTAAATGTATACACCTTGATTGTATTTTATGATTGTTCCTCAGCTTCTTGCAAATTAGTTTTTATTTTTGAGGAGGATTTTTCCTCCTCGGCTTTTTTACTTTCTTTATGCTCTGCTTGCAAGTGTTTTTCCACAGTCGATGTTTCATATTCGACATGTGCTTTTCCATCGAAATGGTGACAATAATACGTCATGTGTATGAATGCCTGCAAAGCGTGTAAAATGGCGACGTATTTTTGGCGTGAGCATCAACATGTGAAAAAGGTCAAGAGATGTTTTAATTGCAGTAACGCCTTCAGTTCACGTGAAAGTTTATAGAAGGAACTGAAGTACTTTCATATTATCTTGATTTAATTTTGAAAAGTTTTTTATATTTTTCGGTATTCAATCTTTTCATTGTATTGCTTGAGTTCTTCCCTTTGTTGTTCTTATTGGGCTTCCCCCTCTCTTTGTTATTTGTTGTTCTTGTTGTTTTGTCTATCGGTTTATAATGATTACATTGTTCAGTTTGTTATACGTTTATATTTTAAAGTTGATTTCTTTTTGAGTTTTGTAAAGGTTTAATTTTTTTTAAACATTATCATTTCACCAAAATCTGACAACGTAGTGCAGTATATAGCAAAATAGGAACGATGATGGAAAAGCACAATAATGTGTTTTTTTTAATATTATACAAGCAATACGCTCACTGTATCGTTGGACCTTTCTTGGTTTCCCTAACCACATCAGTAGGAGGTAAATGGATTAATTTCAACTCACATCCTCTTAATTTGCTCTTTTCCTCGTTTTGTGTAAAGTTCTCAAGTATCAACGTACTTGATTTAAGAAAACTCTGAATACATTCTGTTCTTGGGTTCCAACCACTGTTTCCGTATAGAAGATTCTCAAAACGCACGAAACACCGCCATCCAACATGTTGGATAATTCTGCTCAAGCACAACTAACAAACCAACTACTCTATCAATTAATCAATCAATAATCCAAAACAGACAGCCAACCAACCAAACAGACAGCCAACCAACCAACCAGCCAACCAACGAACCAACCAACCAGCCAAACAACCAACCAATCAGCCAAACATGCGCGGATTCGATTCCGGGAGAAGTAGGAATCGGGAATCATAACGTTCCAACAACTATCGTCTGGACAAATTCAAAGGTCAACGCTGAAACAAGACATGTGCTTTGGTGAAAGCTTTAAACCGCCATTTACTTAATACATTAGTCATGTTACCGACAAAGCAGAACTGACAGTAAGAGCGAAAATTGACATTTGGTCAATTATATACCATGGGTTATCTTTGTTTTCAGTCGTTCGTCCTACACAACCTGTTGGTAAAGGTAAAAAGAAAATTGCTAAGGGAAGTAACCCATTAGTTATGGCTTGTCAAATTAGTGAGTGTCTATGGACCTTATTGATCATGTTAATGACTTGTTTCAGTCAATTGTAAAAATATTACATGTCTCCTCTTTCTTCAGAGTATTGGTAGGGGTTCTTGGTGACCTTTTTCCTTAAAGAATAATTTGTATTTTTTTGGCGTAAATCTAAGAAATTTGGCATGGTGGAATTGCATCCAATTTAGATTTTAAGAGATGACAGTAAAATTTGTTACGTTGACCGTTTTTTTGCCGTCATGAAAGATGGCTACCCCTAAAATTCACCATGCTTTTAACTTAACAACTCGTGTTATCGATTTTTTTGTGTGTTGTTTTAGAAATAAATTTAAAAAATTAAGTGTCGGTGATTGTCTAGAGATTGAAGAATTTACTTTTATAAAACTTACAGCAATTGTTCAATTTCATCTATTATACTTTTAACGGGTTTCTCGGGTTGCTAATCAACAATATATTATCTAGAATCTCAAAGGAAGGATGAAAATACTCTTGCTATGTTTGAAGTGAATTTTACTGTTTATATTGGATTGAAATTCTATTATGCAGAGGAATCATTCATGGATATTTTTGCATCAATTTTCCTCTCTATATGGCGGTTTTCTTTTCATTTTGTTTCTTTTCTTTTTGCGATTACAATTTTTCAACTTGCCAAGAAATCTTTAATGCGCAAACTACTTATACACGCAGAGAAGACTCGTTGGTCCAAAGGCAATGTGTCGGCGTCTCAACCAAAAAATCGTGGGTTTATGACCGAAGCACGATTTCATCTTGATTCACCTAAATAGTTGGTTGAGCCTTAAAAACAAATAAAGGCAACGCGAAATCAAAATTAACCAAAGCGCAAACAATCCATTGAGCTAAATGAAGAAATTGCAATAAGGATCCTCTGCCTCCGACCACCCCACCCCAGTGTCTTCTTCAGTCTGTTCCATTGTCTTCACGTGAAAAGCGCCGACTTAATATCCTCTATTGTTTGAAAATAATGGAAAATGTCATCTCCAAAGCTTAAAGTCTCAGCGATACGACCGAAAAGATTAGAAAATACTTTTGTGATATTTCATGTCACTGTTGTCGAGATTTACATGTAGATAAGTGTCATGTTTTTGTCTTTAGTGGTATTCTAATGTCAATCTTTTGTTAACCCATCAGTCTTTAATATAATATTGTAAGTTTTTAATTATTTTTTATTGCAAGGAAGGGGGAGGGAGGGTGTGCTTGTCTTAGAAAAAGTTTTTGCTGATTAAGATGGGGCAAAGTTGTTTTCGTCAATGTTTTCAACCGAGGGACAGGGGACATAACTCACAATTCACGTCCTTTGGCTAGTACACATAGTTTGATTTACTCATTTTTGTCACTGTTGGAACCGGTAAGGGTTCGATAGAAACAGACAAAGGGAAGAGCTAAGAAGAAGGGTGGAGTTGGTTGGCCGTAGGCGAAGTAATTCATGATAAATTCAATGACTAAAGTTTTGCATGCAGTCGTGATGAGTTACCTTCCTTCTATGACCTACCTCCAACAGGACACATTTTCCAGATAAAGACTAAAAAGTCGAAGAAACAACGCCTTGTCCAAAGTGAATTATCAGAGAACGACTAGAAAGTCCAAGAAAGACACATTGCCCAAAGGGAATGATCAGGGAAAGACTAAAAAATCTCAAGAAAGACACATTACCCAAAGTCAATTATCAGACAAAGACTAAAAAGTCAAAAAAACAACACAAGGCCCAAAGTCAATGATCAGAGAAAGGTTAAAAAATCAAAGAAACAACACATGGCCCAAAGTGAATTATCAGAGAAAGACCAAATGTCAAGAAACAAGACATGGCCAAAAGAGAATTATCAGAGAAAAAACGAAAAAGTCAAAGAAACAAAACATGGCTCAAAGTGAATTATCTGAGAAAGATCAAAAACGTCAAAGAAACAACACATGGCTCAAACTGAATTATCAGAGAAAAACGAAAAAGTCAAAGAAACAACACATGGCTCAAAGTGAATTATCAGAGAAAGGCCAAACAAGCCAAAGAAACAAGACATGGCACAAAGTGAATTATCAGAAAGACCAAACAAGCCAAAGAAACAAGACATGGCACGAAGTGAATTATCAGAGAAAGACCAAACAAGCCAAAAGAAACAAGACATGGCACAAAGTGAATTATCAGAGAAAGACCAAACAAGCCAAAGAAACAAGACATGGCTCAAAGTGAATTATCAGAGAAATACCAAACAAGCCAAAGAAACAAGACATGGCTCAAGGTGAATTATCAGAGAAATACCAAAAAGTCAAAGAAACAAGACATGGCTCAAAGTGAATTATCAGAAAAAGACCAAACATTCAAAGAAACGACACGCTGTCCAAGGTGAAGTATCAGAGAAATACCAAATATTCAAAGAAACGACACACTGTCCAAGGTGAAGTATCAGAGAAATACCAAACATTCAAAGAAACGACACACTGTCCAAAGTATCAGAGAAATACCAAACATTTAAAGAAACGACAGTCAAAGGACACACTGAAGTATCAGAGAAATGGCATTCAAAGAAACGACACACTGTCCAAGGTGAAGTATCAGAGAAATACCAAACATTCAAAGAAACGACACACTGTCCAAGGTGAAGTATCAGGAGAAATACCAAACATTCAAAGAAACGACACACTGTCCAAGGTGAAGTATCAGAGAAATACCAAACATTTAAAGAAACGACACACTGTCCAAGGTGAAGTATCAGAGAAATACCAAACATTTAAAGAAACGACACACTGTCCAAGGTGAATTATCAGAGAAATACCAAACATTTAAAGAAACGAACACTGTCCAAGGTGAATTATCAGAGAAATACCAAACATTCAAAGAAACGACACACTGTCCAAGGTGAATTATCAGAGAAATACCAAACATTCAAAGAAACGACACACTGTCCAAGGTGAAGTATCAGAGAAATACCAAACATTCAAAGAAACGACACACTGTCCAAGGTCAAGTATCAGATCAAAACCGAAAAGTCAAGGACGTGACGTGTGTCTTCAGTGATCATAGAAGACCTTTTTGCGCTTTTAAAAAATGTGTGAGTTAAACCCAATGTCACTCAAACTCCGAGAGTGCCTGGACTGATGGACGGTGGTAAACTAATTTTCTCAATGAAGAGTGGTGGTGGTGGTCGTGGTGGTGGTGGTGGTGGTGGTGGGATGCAGTGAATGAGAGCAATGGGGAAAGGGGGATTGGGGAATGGAAAATGTTTCGTGAATAAACAAGTTATGACGTAGAGACATGCCCACATAATATTAATAATAATGTTAATTCCATCATTTGGTAAAGAACAGTACATGTACTGTCATTGCCATGGATATGGGGTCATAAATCGGTTGTATTCATTCGTCCTAGTCAGTTAATCGGTTAATGCAGATTGGTTTTGATTACGGACGAGATGGTATGTATCATTATTAATTACATTATTTCTAATTTCGAACGCTGATGAAGAAAGTCACGTAAAGAGCGACGACATTCATCATAGTGAATCTATCCTCTTCTTTGATTTCATATCGCGGAGTGAATACACTAAGCCATATATCTTATCTAATTTACACTTAAGATGTTGAAATCCCCTAAGGTGTCATCTCTGTGACAAAATTCCTCACATGATTATTCAGAGATGAAATGTAACCGGCGGCCTTAGCCGAAAGGCCGATTCAATGGAGACTAGACGGATTTTCAGGGTATCTGAGCTCGTTTTTCGGGCTTCTCCGTTGTTTGCGGGGGAGGGGGTTGTGGTCCTCTGGTTTTCCGAGTTTTCCAGCACAACTGTGGACCACCGATTTATATTGCCAGTAATGCCAGTCTAAACACACAAACCAGTGAAACATGAATAGGACAGTAACGTTCTGAAAGAGGGGTGTGTTCGGGTGACCCAAATTACAGGTAGATATGGTACTCCAAGTTTTCTTAAAATTGGGTTTCTTTTTTTCATAACAACTTTCGTATCGACTTGTGAA
The DNA here is from genome assembly GCA_037039925.1 of Doris montereyensis. Lineage (NCBI taxonomy): Eukaryota > Metazoa > Mollusca > Gastropoda > Nudibranchia > Dorididae > Doris > Doris montereyensis. The sequence goes on from JAXRKP010001156.1 coordinate 16,673, forward strand.
ACATTATGTCAGTCAGGAGTGTGATTTCTTATTTCCAGAGCGATGAGTTTTCGAAGGTGACTAGTTCTAGGCGTTACACGTACTTGCATAATTAAGAATGTCATCAGATGGAGAGAGAGAGGGGAAGAAAGAGAGAGAGAGAGAGAGAGAGAGAGAGAGAGAGAGAGAGAGAGAGAGAGAGAGAGAGAGAGAGAGAGAGAGAGAGAGAGAGAGAGAGAGAGAGAGAGAGAGAGAGAGAGAGGGGGATAGAGAGGGAGACATATATAGATGGAGAGAGAGGGAGAGGGAGACAGAGAGGGAGAGAGACAGACAGACAGACAGACAGACAGACAGACAGACAGAGAGACACAGAGAGAGAGAGAGAGAGAGAGAGAGAGAGAGAGAGAGAAAGAGAGAAGATAGAGAAAGAGAGAGATAGAGAGAGAGAGAGAGAGAGAGAGAGAGAGAGAGAGAGAGAGAGAGAGAGAGAGAGAGAGAGAGAGAGGGGGGGATATGTCATTATTATATATGCAGCTATATGCTGTTATAAACAATCAAACAGTCCAGAGATGATGATAATGAATTTATGACGCACACCTTTGTCTACACACCCTTGTATAAATATAAGCTGGACATATTTTAATGAACTTTTTCTAGAATGTTCCGTATTTGCCTTTAACTTTAATGTCTCAACCGTATACGAAAATGGTCACTAATATGAAAGAAAATTCAATGTGTAGAGGAAAAAGAAAGAAAGTATGTCAATAGAGCCATTTGTGTATTACATCGCTTTTCAGCTCTTTTGGCTATCTTTGAAGTAATTTCCCTTATCAACTGGTTTATGAAAGT
>JAXRKP010001156.1:20000-22500 GCA_037039925.1 Doris montereyensis
ACCAATTTGCCTGACGGTAAATTTCCCTCATGGTTTATACAAGGTTTTCATCCAATCGATGCCCTCTGTCTGTAGTCGCCTCATTGGTTCGTGTTGTCGAACATTCCTAATCCAGCCACCAATACAGTTACAGTCTGCGCGCGCGTGGATGTTGACCAGTTCTGTCTGAAAATATAGCGGGAGAAGATGGGAGGTAATGTAGCGGTGGGGGTTATTACGGCCTCACTTTCATTCCGATGTGTCACACGAATTATCCCCTTGACGCAAAGATAAGACGAAGTAAACAATGGGCAATGACGCCCAGGTCAAGCGAGGATCTTATGGAGGTTTTGACGGGAGTATTCCTTTTGCGGCACTGACTTTTAACAATTAGAGGATACAATAATGTGTCGTTTTTCGGCACTAACTTTTTAACAATTAGAGGATACATAAATGTGTCGTTTTTCGGCACTAACTTTTAACAATTAGAGGATACATAAATGTGTCGTTTTTCGGCACTAACTTTTAACAAGTATAGGATACATAAATGTTCTTTCGGCACTAACTTTTAACAAGTAGAGGATACATAAACTAACTTTTAACAAGTATAGGATACATAAATGCTTCCTTTTTCGGCACTGACTTTTAACAAGTATAGGATACATAAATGCTTCCTTTTTCGGCATGACTTTTAACAAGTATAGGATACATAAATGCTTCCTTTGCGGCACTGAGAAACAAGTATAGAGACATAAATGCAGACAGGCAGACTTTTTCGGATATTTAACTTTTAACAAGTATAGGATACATAAATGCTTCCTTTTTCGGCACTGACTTTTAACAAGTATAGGATACATAAATGCTTCCTTTTTCGGCACTGACTTTTAACAATTAGAGGATACATAAATGCTTCCTTTTTCGGCACTAACTTTAACAATTAGAGGATACATAAATGCTTCCTTTTTCGGCACTAACAGACAACAATTAGAGGATACATAAAGGTGTCGTTTTGCGGCACAAACCTTCAACAAGTATAGGATACATAAATGCTTCCTTTTTCGGCACTAACTTTTAACAAGTATAGGATACATAAATGCTTCCTTTTTCGGCACTAACTTTTTAACAAGTATAGGATACATAAATGCTTCCTTTTGGGCACTGACTTTTAACAATTAGAGGATACATAAATGTGTCGTTTTTCGGCACTAATTTTCAACAATTAGAGGATACAATAATGTGTCGTTTTGCGGCACAAACTTTCAACAAGTAGAGGATACATAAATGCTTCCTTTTTCGGCACTAACTTTTTAACAAGTATAGGATACATAAATGCTTCCTTTTTCGGCACTAATTTTTAACAATTAGAGGATACATAAATGTGTTATTTTGCGGCACTAATTTTTAACAATTATAGGACACATACATGTGTCGTTTTGTGGCACTAATAGGATACATAAATGTTTCCTTTTGTGGCACTCACTTTTATCAATTATAGGACACATACATGTGTCCTTTTGCATGTGTCCTTTTTTTACAGCACTAATTTGTAACAATTATATGACCCATAAATGTGTTCTTTTGCTGCACTACAGTTCAAACAAAAGAAAAGAACTTTCCATTAACTCCTCAAAACACCAAACACCAAACAGCAATGAACAAACGAACACACAACAGAGTCCCAACTCCTCTGAGCTGAATGCACACATTGTTAATAAACCCACAGGGAAACAAGCAATTCGCTAAGGAGTCCCCCCTCCCCCCCCCCATCTCCCACCGGCACAGCCACGCCCTGTCTAGGATGAGTTCCCGTGCGTACATACACTCAAACTTACACACATATAATAAATATTCTTACAAACGAATGCAGACCATTCGCCTATCGAAGCCTCGAAATAAACGTACCTATGTCCAGATTTCTCTCCATCTCATATTGTTTGATGAGGGTATCGTAATGTCTTTCCACGGCGATAATGTTACATTTCATGAGTATTAGGCATGAACGGATACTGTTCCAACTTTTTAACGAGGTAATGTGTTTTAAAATGGCAGCTTACATGTATGGAAAATTCTACTCAAAGACGATGAAACAATTAATTAGACGTCAATTCTGATAGAAACATTTAGTGGCATGGCATCGGAGTCTTTGATGACCAGAGCTACTAAGTCAGAATTACATATTCATCTAGATGTTTCCGTTTTCTCTGTTCTTCCTAAGTTGTGGCAATCAGTGTAAAACATTAACGCGTTCATTAGCCTCCTCACCAAGCATGACTCCTTGTGAACATCAAGTGGTTTTAACGTGGGCGTTGATCGACTCGGTCAAGGGCTCTGACCGCCTGCATAATGAACGCATGATTTGATCGCATCGTCTGACATTCTCTCTGTTCATTATCTATCTACGTCTGGTTCGGGTTGTCTTCTCCTGATTTATTTCTTATCAGTAATGGTGTGTATCCACGGCTTCGTGTTTTTTCTGTAATCATTTCCTGTGTGGAGACGAATTAGTATTTAATTGTATGGT
>JAXRKP010001156.1:27500-55000 GCA_037039925.1 Doris montereyensis
ATGTTGGTAGGCATGCCCCTCTCTCCAAGGACTAAGAACACCCTTGCCAAATCAGACTTGAGCTTGAACCTCTCCACCTCTTTTGCTCCAACAAAAAAAAGAGGGTAACCATGGATTATCTTCATCTTGCAGCACAGATAATCTCAGCCCAAGAAGGCGGCATTTCAGAGGCCTTCCCGTCAGTGGAGTATCTTTGACCCCCCTGTCCATCTACTGAGAACAGAGACCACTGGTGTTCAGACGTTCTTCAGTGCAAAGCAAACGTCTCCTTTTTGAAACCCTGAAATTTACATTTAGGGACCACCCAGCAACCAATGACATCTTTTAATCCGCTAAAAGACGTTTTTGGAAATCTGATTACAGAGATATATTGTCTGTGAAATTGTCTAAATACATAAATCCACCTGATATACCATTTCAGGAGAAGATAAAATGGCATAGATAAGAGAGACATTATGCTAGCTTTAAAAAAGAAAAATGAGAAATCTTTGTTTAGATCAGAGAGAGAGTAAAATGAGCTTTTCTATTGTTCAAAGTCTCCAATATTAATAAGGACATGAAAGGAGCCTGTGTTTGATCATTTTAAGGACAAGTCTCATATCCCATATATCGTGGACTTGTGCGTTTAGACAGTTTCACTGATGATATGCTATTGTTATGTTCCAGATTATAGGTAGTAGGATTTGCAACCTCTAACAGCCGTAATTCTTAGTTATCATTATCCTCTTATATACACACTGTATTCTCATCTTTGATGTTGTCTTTTCTTGATTTCCTTTGCATAATTTTGCAAAAGGCCAGAATTTTGCTCATTAGCCATTTTACCTCTTTTTTTTTTTCGGAATGCTCTGATGTGGATCAATATAAACTAAAAGTGTTCTTGTATGTCATGTCTGTTTGTATAGTTCTATAGTTCTGCATAACAGATTGTATGGGACTTTTATTGTTATACTTTAACACTTCATAACTACAAGATCACTACTAGTGTAACGTATAGTTTTATATTAGGCCTACCTTTCCTTTCCTATGTCATCAATTTTATTTTCATAATTGATTACTATTATAATGGATGGACAGAACAAATAATCGAGGTATGTAAGAACAACAAATTCTGTATTATCAATCTTCTGCAAAATGTAGAGCCTTTTAGTGATTGTTCTTATTTTGCTGCAATATCTTTACAGTGATGAGATTTTTGTTTTGTGTTAGTATTCACAATTTCTTGTAAGTCTTCGATCATTCTAATTTGCAATATAATGCCACCAAGTGATACATGTACCTGAAACCACTTTGCAATGATTACAAAACTCCTTGAGGAGCTTAATGATTACAAAACTCCTTGAGGAGCTTAATGATTACAAAACTCCTTGAGGAGCTTTACAATTTCTTTGATTCAGGTTATTTCTTCACATCATTGTATTTCCTTTTTAAATGAGGATTGTCATTTTACCCTATTCCCATTTTTATTCTTGAATAATTTTTTTCATTATTTCACAATGGTCTAGCATATAACTATAACTTACATGAAATCTCAGAATTCAGAGTTTTTCAAAACATATTTTTGAGGTCAGAGCCGATAACATTGTCTAAAAGAGAAAATAAAAAGAACGGGAAGAAATCACACAAAAGCCAGGAATCTCAAATCTCGTAGAAAGTTTAATTTTTTCCCTCCAAAATTTATTAAGCCATAATATTGTCTTCATGTTTTGAGCACATATCTCAACCCCGTATTGATACGGTTCTGACTAGACAAGTTTGTACTTTTGAGAAAACTGATGCACACAAGATCCCACTATTCGTATTCTTTTTCTCTATCAAATATCAATATACAAAAAACTCCCCCATCCTTTTATAAGCACTTGTGGGGGAAAACATGGATTTTTTCATCTCTTTCTTAACACGTATTTTTAAAACAAAAGAAGTTAAAAAAAAATTAAAGTTCTTTCCATGCCATTACGGCCCTTAGAGCCCGAGCTTGTCTCAATTTCTAGCATGTGAACCAAACCAGGCAAGACGCTAGTCTGATGCAGATTTTTTTTACACCCAAGCCATTGCTTGTTTGTTGCCATTCGCACCTGGATTGAGTGGAAAAAATGCATGTGAAGTGTCTTTCCCCAAAAGCATGTCAGAACTAGCTTTGCTAGGTTTCTATTCAAACTGGGACCTCATGATCCCAAGTCTGGCAGCCTAACCACTTGGCCACCAATGCCACAAAACACATACCTGGAACTTGTCTTCGCCCTTGCCGCCTAAAATTTTGACAGAACCATATCTAGAGTTGTGATATGTAGACCATTTGTAAAGAATGAAATTCTAAAGTCTTGTTCCTGTTCATTTGCATTCTAGTTGGGTATTTTCAGACTAATTTTCAACATTTCCCATTCAAAATATTTTTGAAGATATCAACATGTTCACCACATTATTTGTCCCTAATTTTACTTTTTTTTTGTTTGTTTTTGTTGGTTAAACAAACAAAAAATCAATTTTTTTAAAATACTCAGAGCAGGAGATATGCCATCCTCACATTTATTCCACGGAAGAATTCAACTATAATTGCATGCATATTGTAAAATACCATTATCTTTGTGTATAGTTCTTGATCATTGTCAATTCATTTGGTGTAGCTGTCTTTTGTCATTGTCATTATCCACAATTGTGTATGTGTGTGTGTATGTGTGTGTGTGTGTGAGAGAGAGAGAGAGAGAGAGAGAGAGAGAGAGAGAGAGAGAGAGAGAGACAGACAGACAGACAGACAGACAGACAGACAGACAGACAGACAGACAGACAGACAGACAGACAGACAGACAGACAAACTTTGTATGTGTGTGTGTATGTGTGTGTGTGTGTGAGAGAGAGAGAGAGAGAGAGAGAGAGAGACAGACAGACAGACAGACAGACAGACAGACAGACAGACAGACAGACAGACAGACAGACAGACAAACAGACAGACAGACAGACAAACAGACAGTTGTTTCTTATTAGTTACATAAGATAAATGTCATAATATTATTATCATCATAGTTATTATCATTCTATGTAATTTGTATCATATTAGATTCTATGTTGTTTAAGAAAAGAAATAATTGTTTGTTTGTGAAATGTTTCGGACTTGTAACTAAATCAAATTTCCTAAAAGGACTGATAAAGATTATCTTATCTTATCTTATTTTATTTTATCTTATCTTATCTAATCTTATTTTATCTTATCTTATATTTATTCCTAGTATATTCATTGAAAACTTTGTGCGCATTCTTTGTTGTTTCACTTCATCACATTTTTTGATTTGCTTTTATTTTTGAGATTTTAGCTGCAAATGATTTGCAACAAAAATGGCTGTGTTTTGAATACAGCATTCTTCCTAATGAACCACCCATACCTTAATTACCCCCTTCCTCCCCCTTCCCCTCCCCCCATCCCAGAAATAAATGCCTGTCAACTGTTCGGAGAGTAAATTGGGTCTAGTAGGTTACTTTGTCACTAGATGTAGTGACAATTGCGCCATGTTAAATCTAACATTCAAATATGTAAGGCTCGGGCGGGGCGGAGAATGGATGTGAGGTTTTGCAATCTATCGTCATTAAGGGGCAAGCCTTATAGGCATTATAATGTAATGATTTTGCGTTGATAGATTTCTGATATTTTTTGTATCCTTAATAAACACAATCCCTTGCATTCGCATTCCCCCCTGGGTGTTTATTAGGAAGAATATGGTATTTTTGGATGAAATTCTTGTAAATTGCAATTGAAAGAAAAGGTAAAAGAGAATAGATGTCATGGAATTTGAAATTCCCATTTAATTGATTTTTGCATGTTATCATAATCAAGGTGTAAACATGTCAAGTGGAACAATTATATTTTTTAACCAACAGTATATAATGTATATATTTGATTTATTAACATTAATTTATGTCATGATTTTGGATGTTTTGTTTAAAAGAATGTATGATAAGATAAATCTACTGTGTCTGCGTTTTATTTTTTTTATTTGCTGATTCAATGTAATTTTAGAAATATGTCGTCAAAATGTATATGATTGGTGGGGAGGGGGGGGGGGGGGAGGGGGAGATGATTTAGACTTTTAAAAAGATAAAGGAGTTTTCCTTCCTTTTTGCAAAGAAAAAAAGTTATCTGTAGTCTGTCGCACCAGATGAATTTTTATCCTTTGTTTACACCCTTTTTTCCACTTTTAGTAAGTATTAAATTTGCATTAGCATAATACATGTACCATCTTTCCATATTCAAGATAGTGAATTAAGCGACAAACATATTCAAGATATTTAATTAAGCGACAAACATATTCAAGATAGCGAATTAAGCGACAAACATATTCAAGATAGCGAATTAAGCGACAAATATATTCAAGATAGCTTAATTAAGCGACAAACATATTCAAGATAGCGAATTAAGCGACAAACATTCTCTAGTTGATGTGGAGGAGTTGCGGTAAGCAGTAATTTTGTGTTGTTTTATTTGTAAACTGAAATATATTGTGTACATTTTGTTTTTTAAAATGAGTGTAAGACTCTGGTGTATAAGATTGAAGTTGATGAGGAGTCAGATGTGTTTCCATGTTTGAAATGAGATTGCAAAGCCCTTGAAACAATTTCCTGAGCTTTCATATGAATAAAAAAGAATGACCCCTAAAATGGAAGATGTAGTATTTGATTGTACTACAGCAGATCTCAGAGTCTTGCTTTGAGGTGGGTATCTGTTTTTGTTCATTAATCTGCAAAAGGCCTATTGGCCTATCCCGCAGATTGTTTTACAGTTAAGAAGTTTGAAATGAATTTGTGTAGACATTATTTAAATTGTTCAGTAGTCTGAGCTTTGCAATGTTAGCTGGAAGCTCATTCCATTCTGGAACTAGGTTTATTTTTGTTGATGTTACTGTTGTCACACCTAGGTTGGTATCATTTGAGTTATGCCTGTTGTCAGACCTCGTTGTCTGTGTGGAGCTGCTAAAGAACTGATGTTTGGGGTTGGGGTGGGGGATGATACTCATCATGTACAGAGCATAAAGGATCATTGAAAATCCCCTATATATAGCTTAGTCTGATGTTATGTCATTCTAAGGGGACTGGGTAGTCCTAAGGCAAAGTGTCTGCCTCTCGACCAAAAAGCTCGCGGGTTCAGGCCCCAAGCAGGTTGAAAATATTTCTCTTTTTTTTTTCAAGTAAAAATTGCAGTTGCAGATATTGGTCAAATCAAATTGAAATCAAATCAAATCAAAATATGTAAATATGGAATAGGGTCAAATTTTTCATGACAATTTGAATTGTGGAGAGAAAAAAGGTTTGTTTTATTTGTTTGTTCTTTGTTTCTACCTCTGTTTTCTCTTTCATCGGCATGGATCTGAGATGTTCTTTTCCTCTCTCCACAAATATAATTTAACATACGATTAACTCTGCTAGCCTATTCTCTTTCTAACAGAAGAGGTTCTTTTCAGGACGATCATAGTTTTAGAGTGAATAAATAAGTTGGAAGTACATGTAGTAGTAGTAATAGCCATTATTGGAGTTTGAATTGATTATGAGATTGTTCATTTTTCTTTATTCAAGTCCAGGACTAATTCCCTTTTATCAAAAATGTATCTTGAAAGGATTATTTTTGACATATTATATACCCACAAATTACAAATTCTCAGATCCATTTAAGACTATTATCAGAGATTTTCCGTGATGCGGAAAATTGCTGTAAATTTTGTGAAGGCATAAAATCTTGCTTACTTATAGCCTACTTGCAGCTGTTTTTGCTATGAAGATAATAGTCTGAAGCAGCTGTTTTGCTATGAAGATAATAGTCTGAAGCAGCTGTTTTGCTATGAAGATAATGGTCTGAAGCAGCTGAGGTGAAGTTTTAATCATTTAAATTCATGGTTTATATTTATATTGTGTGTGTGAAATTAATTCTTGTCACATCCTGAACTGAAACAATCTTGCGTAAATATTGAATTGATTCAATGTTTGATAAGATTGATAGTGCTTGTTTTGCGATGTATTTTAAATTCCTTTGTGCCAAAGTTCACATCTTACAGCTAAATTATAACACAATTTTAGTTGAAGTTACCTGTTTTTTATTTGTTCTGATATATTTTACATACAAACTATCTACCTGTCATTTTGAAAAAGTTAAGTAAGGAAATAAATGTTTTAATGAAGGAAGAAATTTTTTCATTACCTTTTATTCTGTTCTTATTTGGCAAATAAAAATGTCCTTGTATTTTCATGTATGCAATGAACAAACATAGATTTTGTTCTTGAATATAAAGTCATTTTTAGTTTGTAGTTAAAATTGATATTGATCTCAAGAACTACAACTCATTAAATGTGTTGTGGCACTTTGAAATTTCGGAATGTTGGTTTCCTTGTAAGTAGTGAGATTTTCAGATTTTCCTTTCATTTGGTCAGAAAGTTGGTCGTTTCTATCTTTAAATGATTTACTTCAAATTCAACTGTCATCAAGACTCTCAGTCGTATATTTTTCAGTCACTGTTTAGTTAATTGTCTTACTCTGTCACTTGGAAATAGTAATTTATGTTGGACAGTTTAAAATTCAACTACCAATCATTATTACAAGCTTATGTAGAAATATTGAAAAATATTTGGAAACACTGAGAATGAATGTGGAAATATTAAGGAAAACAGGGAAATATTGAGAAACAATGTTTATGTCCAAGGGCTTGCCTAGCTATATAAGTATAACTACATTAAAAATTGTTAAATTAGGAGATGATATGTAAAGATAGATAATACATGTATGTACACTATAATACGTTGTAGCACATGTTCATGCATGAGAGACAGCCAACATTAACAAATAAAAACTGAATGTCTGCCCGTACTAATGCTTTTACTTATAAATAAATTTTTTAATATGAACCTGAAAATAGATTCTCTCAGAAGAAAAATGAATCTGGAAATCTATTCTATTAAGTATAGGAACAATAGCAACCACCTTCTCAATTTTCTCTTTAAAATAGTCTTTTTGTCCCTTTCATCAAGTACAGATTCTGTTGTTGTTGCCTTCAATTTCAACTATAATCTTCATAGTCTCTTTCGCCAGGGACGATTTTCTCAGCCATTTTAGTAGGTGTATCTTGCTCATCACAACCTTATTGTTGTAGTTGTAGCGCCATCAGATCAAAGTTATTCACATAGTTGACTTCCACGCTCTTACTTCATTTGGAAATAGACTTCAGGGTAAAGTTGATCAAATATTTACAAAGTTGACAGGCCTTTCATTTCAAGCCTATATTGCTACCTTTACTGCGCATTACTAGAGTATTTGAATTGACTTATGATAAATGGTGAAGCATATTTTAACTTTTATGACAAATGGTAAAGCATTTGGTCACTTTAAAAGGGGAAAAAAAATTTGTCTTCATTTAAATTGAGACCTTAAGATTTTAAATCATTGACAATATTAACGATTAACAATAGCATTCTCTATTGTTAGACGTCAACAATAAAATTATTTCTGCATGGGGCCAATGTAGAATTGCTGTCAATAACACATCACGTACATGTAATATTTCCATATGAAGCATCAATAGAAAAATGAAGTGTAAATATGTGTACATGTATGTATGTATATGTAATTTTAATAGGCTTGTATAATTCATATTTCAGTGCGTAAAATATGTAAATTGTGCTTTCAACGTGCCATATCCATCACGTCAGTAGCTACTCTTATTTTGCCACTTGTAAAACTCAAATAGCAACTTGTACGTGCAATATTATTGAATTGAATTTTAACTGGTGTTTTTAACAATAATGTTTTATAAAAAAATATAAAAGTAAAACTCATTTCAACGTTCCTAAATAAAAATTAATATCTGAGAGCACAAACAATTGTTACAATTTTGTGTTTTGTGCCTGTTAATGTAATGCTAAAATGAAAATTTGTTACCTCTGTAAATAAATATGGTTGCGTGTCTCTGAACCTACTGCAAAGACAATAGTTTTTTAATAGTAAAATAAATAAGAGTGATGTTTTGTAACTTTTTTTATATACATTTATTATGGGTTTATGACATTACACTCAAACCTCAGTACACTGCCAACTGTTGTACCAATGGTAACTTGGCGTTATAAAGGGAATGGCGTTAAAAGCGAAAAAAATGCCCTTAGCTAGTATTACGTGTACTATAGTATAAGACAGATAATCAATGTTGAATAAAGTACATGTAGATCTACAAGAACTGGGGAATAGTTAATTCTGACAATATATGTGTAGGCCCACCCCAGTGCATGTGAAAATACTACTGTAGTAGATAATGTAATAGTAGTTGTAGGAGTAGTACTAGTAGTAGTAACAGCAGCAGCAGTAGTAGTAGTAATAGCAGCAGAAGTAGTAGTAGCAGTAGTAGTAGTAGTAGTAGTAGTAGTAGTAGTAGTAGCAGCAGCAGTTGTGCAGCAGCAGTAGCAGTAGTAGTAGCAGCAGTAGTAGCAGCAGCAGCAGTAGTAGTAGTAGTAGTAGTAGCAGTAGTAGTAGCAGTAGTAGTAGTAGTAGTAGTAGTAGTAGTAGTAGCAACGGGTAATAACCATTTCCTTTCTTTCAGTCTTTCATTTAAGTCTAAAGTTTCAGTACATTTACTTTTAATCTTATTGTTTTCCTTTGAAATCACCCTGAACCTGACATCACTACATATGGCGGATGGAAAAACTTCATCAAAACAAAATTATTACATGTCAACACAACACTGTAGATCTACACATCCGTCTTGGTTCCATTAGCTCAGTACATTACGTAGTGAGAGAGGAGTGAGAGAGGAGTGAGGAGTGGTATATATTGCGCATGGGAATAAAACATATCTGATGCTTTTGTGATCTTTGACTTTGCCAAACCAGATTCTACATCCTTGCATCACTTTGGGGAACAGGGTGGCGATGCATGGTGGCGGTATATTGAATTGTATTTTACAAAAATTATTTAGAAACATTGACGCCAAATCATTGGCGGATGGCGGTTTCATGAGTCACTTCATTGTTTTAGTATACTGTCTTATTCATACAAGGTGAAAATATAGTGATAAATGAGAATGGCGGCATAGAAGGAGGCGGTTAGAGAGGTTTGAGTATAGATCTACTTGTATTTCAAGTGGTTCTAAATACAGTAGTCGCTGGATAATTTCACACTGTGAGAGAATAGAAAAGCGGCGATTACGCGCACCGTGCAGTTATGGGAAGCTACCCAAGTAACTTATGTAATTGGATACAGTTGTATCGGCCACTCCCTAAGCCACCTTTACTATATGGAGGCTCAGGCTACTCCCGTTGGTGTTTATGCGACGTGACTGGACAGGTTGTGTGTAGAAAAATAACGACACATGTGACTTGGGCGTTTATATTTGTAGATGGGGGTTCTTGCTTTTTTGTTTTTCTTCTTTGTTATTGGGGTTATGTTTTCAATTTCAATCAATGTGTGCGTTGGTGACACACGAGTCTGTTTTTTAGTTCTAATCTATGGACCACACAGAAGGCTCCGGTGAGATCAGCGTGCATCGCTGTGTAAGGTGACAACATCACAGTTTACGCCTACATTTACAAGTGGATCAAAGGTTTTCCCATCTAGACTTTTGATTTCCACTTCTTTTTTCTTTTCTATTACATGTACTTTTAATGCGTAGAGGGCAAATTCTTTCACTAATGGTGTCACAATTTTGTAGTTTTGAGCATGCAATTATGCATACCTGGCATACATTTATGGATACTTATTGAATAGAACAAATTTCTGTCATCTACCATCAGCGTGCATTTGTGCAAACCATGCAGTAATGCAGCGTGCAATTATCCAAAGAGTAGCCTACTGTACTATAATGATTTTCGCCAGGATATAAAAAAAATAATGTGAATGTGATCATTGAGAGTAATTGCATCGTAACTGTCAGAGTCTGAAAAAATTTTAACTTTTCAAAAATTGTCCCTTTTAATTACAATTGAAATCGAAATATCTGTGGCAGTTAATTTATGGCACCAAGATGTCTCAGTGCTCCTGCTTTTGTCTCAAATTCTTTGTAAACTGTTTTGTCATTCAAATTTCTCTACAGATATATGTGAACGGAGGTAGAAGAGATAACTGAATGATTCAAAATGCCATTCATTGTGCGCATCATTTTAAGATTAAGAGGACAGATTAATAACATTTTAGTTCAATCTTATAACAATCTCTACTCATATGCATACATCAATATCGATAGCCTATCATGATTCAATTCACAATGTTTTATTGTAAAATTGCTGGCATAATAAAAAATTTAAGTTCAGATACTTTTTTTTTTTTATTGGAAGTGAAACAAAAGGCCCAATGTTATAGTTTCAGTGTGTGGTTTGTTTTCTTGCCATTTTCTCCGTCCACCATATGCTGTGATATTGGGGTGAATCAAGGACGTTTGTTTGTTTCATTGAAATTCCCCCTGCCTACCATATGCAGTGATCTCAGAGGTAACAGCAAGGTAAAAGAGTGAAAGGATGGAGAAAGGATCTACCAGGAACACCCGCCAACGTTTGTGAGATGAAAAAAGAACTTTTTAGGTTTCTGGGAGTTTGGGTTTGAATAAAGATACATACATTATGTATATATAGCCGAGCCTAATAAACATGAACATATGAAAGTGTAGAGAATGTATCACTTAAACACAGACCCAAATTCACTTTGTATTTTCTCTACGCATTTGACCTATATATATATATATATATATATATATATATATATATATATATATATATATATATATATATATGGCTTATTTGGTTCATCTCAACCTTGGGAGACTTTGTGGCTAGAGTCAAGCTGTCAGCCTCTCACCCAAAAGGGTGGAGACGGCAGATAAAAGGAAGTCGTGTGCAGTGCAGATCACAACACTGCGCACATTAAAGATCCCTCAGCTGTTTACAGGGCAGTCAGCGAGCAAAATAAGAAAATGCTACCAAATATCTTGAGATCATTTTTGTTGTAGATGTGGGTAAAACCAAATCGAAATCAAACCCAACCTCAACCTTGAACAGATATACAAAGCCATCAAACACATCCTTTTCTGCTGAGACTTCAGACAAAGAGGCAAAATGAAAAAGAGATGGAGAATGGAAAGGCTTTGGCTGCGAACTAGACTGGAAATCAACAAGGAAATGTATGGCTAAAAAACGAAACAAACCAGCTGATTACAGATGCCAAAAAGAAAATACTTAAAGGAACCAATTTCTTGACAAGAGAGGCGATCCCAAAGAATTATTCAAAATAATCAATGGACTAAGAAACTGTACTTCATCAAAAGACACTCTGCCTACCAGAATCCAAACCCTGTGAAAAATTGAATAACTACTTCACAGAGAAAGTTCAAAACATTAGGTGCCAACTTGATGTGGAATCACTCAAAACTGCATCGAAACTTGAACCAACGCAGACAGCTGCATCATCAAAATTGTCTAAATTTGAAGCCCCAAATTCCACTGAGATCTTCGTCGGTATCAATCTAAAAAGCATGCCAAATAAGACATGCTCCTATAGTTCCAAAAAAAACCATATTTCATCAATCAGTGTTAAATTTGAATTTTCTTGATTAAACAACGACCTCAACACCCGTATCTTTAACACTGTCTGAATGTAATTAAGATTCAGTTTGTTCCTTTAAATATTATTATAAAAACCATCACTTTTGACAAAGATGATGTGTGTATTAAAGAACTTGTAATTAACACATATCGTCATTTAGGTACTGTTCAAATTTGAATTTTCTATCAAAGATTATCGTAATCTTCAAAGAGTCTTTATGATGTATGTGTTACTCAACACCCATATCCATCTGAGTGGGGGAAAGCGCCAAATTTCAGTCAGCCTATAAAAAGGCTCATTCAAAAGAAACAGCACTGATTCGTATCCTGAACGACATTGCCACAGAAGTTGACAAGAAATGCGTCATAATGGTACTACTCGATCTAAGTGCCGCATTCGATACAATCGATCAAGCATTACTCATATCTCTTCTCGAAGCGTTTCAATATATCGGGTATTGCACTTGAGTTAGCTAAAGAGTTACCTATTCAACAGAACTCAAATTGTTACCATCAATAAAAGATCATCGACGGAACTGATCCTAAAATACGGTGTACCACAGGGTTCAATCCTAGGACCAATGCTCTTCAGCATGTACACTACACCGCTGTGTGGTGTTATAACCGACCAAGGACTTCAGTTTCATCTGTGTATATGCTGATAACACACAAGTTTACATTCCATTCTCTTCTTCTGATGAATCATGGGTCAAATTACAAATGGAATCCTGCATTGAAAACATCTGAGAATGGATGGGCCACAATAAATTGAAACTAAATGACAGTAAAAGGGAATTGATAACTTTTGGCTCAAAGTATAATCTCCAGAAAATCAACGTGAATAACATCTTCGTTGGCAATGATACCATTGAAGCCAATGGATCTGTCAGATATTTTGGCTTCATTTTTGATCAGACTCTATCCATGAGAAATCACATAAAACATTAACATGAGATACATAAAACTTGTCAGTATTTGGATGAAGAAACACCCAAACTGTTGATTGATTCTTGCATTTGTCATCAGTCATCTCGACTACTGCAACGGCCTACTATATAACATCCAATCTGGCCAGATAAAAGATCTCCAACAAATCCAAAATCAATGCGCCCGTGTTGTCACCAGGACAAAAACCAAAGATCACATCACGCCACCCCCCCAGTTTTACGAAAAGACCTTCACTGGTCTGCTTCCAGTTAACATCCATTCCTTCAAAAAAAGTGCATTATCGAGATTTAAGATTGCTTGCAAATGTATAATTACTCTGCAAATGTTGCAATGGAAGGATAGATCTTTAACTTTGATTCACATGGGATACATTTCATGGGATTTTTATCATCTATCTCCAATAGAAATAGAACTATGAGCTATATTAATGTGCAAATGTACAAAGGATCAATAACTATCTATTCTAGAAATAGAACACTGGACAGACCAGCATCCTGTCAAGATGGTGATTGCATTTCGCCTATTCCACTTTATACTACGGAAACCAGGATAGATAAGCTCTGGCACAATGGACATCAAGACAATGAGGAAAATAGATTGGCCTTACATTCTCAAACATGAGAACACTGCTTATCAATACTTATAATAAATCAGAGTAATCCCAAGTGCTGCAATTATTGAATTGACCTCACACTCATTGGTACAGTCAAGCTAGATACTTTGCACATTACACATTCAATTGCAAAACAAAAACAAATAAAAAGAGCACAAAATCCATTCTGGAGAAAAGAAATAAACAAGGTCTCTGGCAGTATATTAAAGTATTTATTATTTTTTTTACATGAAAATAACCAATGAAATGCAAAAAACAATACATGCAGTGTTACAAATTGATTTATAAGATAACCCAAGTAGTGAATATCAACTGCTTTATACATTGTACATTTAATTTCTCATACAAATTATTTCAGTCACTGTAATCATTTGAATAATGTCTCCTCTTTTCTTTCCTTTCCCTGTGTCTTTCCCGACTATGCCGTCTACTTTCGTGTTTGGACTTTTTGTCTCTGCTTCTGTCAGACTTGCTGCTTGACTCATGCTTTCTCTTTCTACTCTCTCTTTCGCTTTCTGGACCAAAAAAAAAAAACAAGAAGAAGAAAAATTGTTATTCACAAGATCTATAACACCATACAAGCAAATGAATGAATACATTAATAGATATTTAACTAGGCAGGTATTAAGACATTACATTTCATAGATAAAAGATATGATAAGAGCCAGAAAATAGATTCCTGTCTTTCACAACTTTTCCATCTATCATTCTTTTATAACTCTGGATTTTCAACTGTTGATCGAAAGCAACTTTTTTTGTAACCAATCAACAGTGAGCAATCTAAAATTCAGATTTAATTTTAATTTACAGAAAGAATGAAAAGGAAAAGATGCAACCAGAAAACCAGTTTAAGCACCATTAACTTTTTTTGTTAATTGCATCCTGTGCATAGTTTAAAAATCCAAACAAACTAAATCACATACAATGAAAGCCCCCCCCTCCCAAAACAGAAAAAAGATCCTAAAAAACAAAACCACAACAAAACCAAACAAACACAAACAACAAAATTTAAAAAAAAACACAAAACAATTCTACCTTCACTTTCAGATTCGGATGGAGAAGATGAACGATGCCTTCTTTTACTTTTATGTTTGTCTTATTTCTGACTTTCTGTGTCGATCAGAATCTGAAATGGAATATGGAATGCAAACTTAGACAACACTGTCTCACAGGATAATAACTAAACAACATATTAATGTCAAGAAAACCAAATCAACCTTCTAATTCTAGTTCATGATGAAAACAACGAAAGAATAGGAAAAAAACACGACATCCATGTTATATCAAAAAAGAAACACCAAATGAGAAACTTTAATTGTGTAATTTCAATCACCTCCTCATTCATACAAATATATATATATTTATGACAATCTCAGGGTGACAGAGTGAATTGAGAGGAAAGAGTAAGAAGAAAAAGAGGAGAGGCAAAAATTTAAAAAAAGGAAAGAAACAAGATTCTACCAGCACCAAAACCTGTACAACCTTCCAAAAATGCAAACGACTTTTTTTAATGGACAACATACTGTAAAATGAATTTTTGGCTCTTTTGAATCCATGTAATGGACTAGACACCTCACTCAGCATCCTAAGAATCTGCTAGTGGTTTGTATTGCCTGTTTTGTTTGTTTTCATTGCAATTTTACTCTGTCCTCAATAATATGCGATGATTTCAATTTCATTGAATTTTACTCTGTCCACCATAATATGTGATATCTCAGGAGGAAATGCAGGTTTTTCATTGCAATTTACTCTGTCCTACCATAATATGCGATGATTTCAGGGAGAAATTATAATTTCATTGCAATTTGACTCGTCTACTATAATATGTGATGATCTCGGGAGAAATTATTTCATTGCAATTTTACTCTGTCCACCATAATATGTGATATCTCAGGAGAAATTACAGAGTTTCATTGCAATTTTACTCTGTCACCATAATATGCGATGATTTCAGGGAGAAATTACGAATTTCATTGCAATTTGACTCTGTCCGCCATAATGTGTGATGATCTCAGGGAGAAATTATGAATTTCATTGCAATTTTACTCTGTCCATCATAATATGTGATGATCTCGGGAGAAGTTCAAACAATGGCCCCATCCAGCCTTGTGAGGTGAACATAGAACAAATTGAGCAGTGTATCTATCACCTGAGAGAGCATCCAAGAACATTAGTTTGATGATATATCGAAATTTACCCCGTCCACCACACGGTGATCTTGGGGTTTATTAAGAAGAAGGCCCTACTAGTAGCGCTTGCCAACCACCCACTAAACTCTAATGTAACACAAAGAAAGAAAAAGATTTTTTTAAAACGAAGCCACAAAGAAGATCAGCCGTAGTCTATTTAATTTGAAACAAGCGTCGAGACAACAACAAAAATGACCATGAAATATTTCAATTTTATGAAATCTTCGCAAAGAACTACTTACCAGAGACATCTGAGTCACTGTCGTCATCTCTCTTCTTCTTCTTCTTTTTGCTTTTCTTTCCAATGCCTTTGCCATGAGAAGACTGGAGTTTATTTAACTTTCTGTGGGAAGAGACAATTAAAACATAATGTTAAAGTCTATGGCCAGGAGAGAAACTACTGTGGAAATGATAAGCGGTGGTTAACACCATACCCTACCCAAATTAACACATCACAGATGGTGGGATTTGTGAAGGTTTTCAGAAGTTCACTTGCATTGCCACCTAAAGAGGGGAAGGATGCAATGGCCTACAAATGAGAAGATGTGTTTCATGGGAACAATTTTTTTCCTTAAAAAGCTCCCACCTCCCTTGATTAAACCAAGGATCTCTGGTTTGTCTGAGAGAGAAAGAGAAAGAGAGAGAGAGAGAGAGAGAGAGAGAGAGAGAGAGAGAGACACAGAGAGAGAGAGAGAGACAGAGATAGAGACAGAGACAGAGACACAGAGAGAGAGAGAGAGAGGAAAACAACTACTGTAAGCCTGGAATTACCTATGCCACTCCTATGGATTGATTGACTAATTGATTGAAATTTACCCTGTCCACCATATGCAGTGGGATCTCAAAGTGAATTAAGAGGAAACAGCGAGATGGGAGATAAGTGAAAGAGTGCAAAGGAAAGAAGGAATACCTACCAGTAGCACCCATCCTCTTGTGGAAGTAATACACAGTATACAATACACATGACTTAAGAAACCATTTAAATGAAAATAAATAATAAGTAAGAACCAGAACTCAAGGAAACAAGAAAATAACCAGAATGTCTATACAGATGCTTTAGCTAGCACTTAATGACCCTTACATCAACTCAACAAACATGAGGCGGGATTCCACCTATCAATGCCTCAGCCTTGTGATTTTTACCTCGCTCTTAACGATTCACAGACCAGGGGGTGAGGAGATTAATTTTAATTAATTTCTACTAAAGAAGAGCTTGTGCTTTCATTCTTTATACATCTAGTCTCATTTATCATTTCATTCAATGGATTTCCTCACCATGAAGGGAAAACCCATTCCAATACTATTTGCGCCAAGGGTCAAAGCGAAGTGGAGGTCATATCAATTATATTGCCGTTACTGTTGGGTGAGCTAACAAGAATTGAATGACTTGTATAAGTGTAATAACAACAATATTATATTTCTAACACTAAAATAACTTGATAACAATACTCTTTGTAAGCTAAAAATGTCTATGATAAACAAGTAGTAATGCGGGGTGGGGGGGGAAGAATGTAAAACAATGACCACATGCAGAGCTGCCAAGTTGAGAAGAGGGACAGACATGGAGATAGGGAGGGACAAATAAAGGCATGGAGGGATAATTAGGTTTTACTATCTGGGTCGCTTCAAGATTTTGAACTGAAATCGCAGGGACTTCTTTCACCAAACACCTGACAAGAATCTGTATGCGCCTTCAAATGCAGAATTAGAAATTTAAAACAGGAGAATATTATCTGATTCTCGCAATTGATGGAGTCACATACGATATCGATATTAGGCACTTCAAATACCAGGGCACACTTACATTACTGATAATTAAGTGTTTCTTGACAAAACATAAAGAAGTGAGGGACAAATGACATTTTGGATGGACAGAGGGACAAATGACATCTGGGAGGGACACTTGGCAACTATACGCATGTACAACAGAAAATACTTTCCAGAAAGAAGTTGTCAGAAAAATGCTTTATAAAAACTGATCAGAGAGAAAAGAAAAAACTTATGTCAAAAAGTGAAACCTACTTCAAAAGTGCTTTCTTCTTTTTGTTGTGAGAGACTTCAAAAATTGGACCTCTGGATCCTCCTCGTCTTCCCTGTGACAAGATCTTGTGCTGTGGAAAAAATGTGGCATTCGATATAGAGTTACGTATGGTAATCCTGACCATTTAATCACATTTTTTGACTGGGTACAAATGATAAAACACGAAGATGAAAGTTTTATGTCACACAGCAAAGAACTCTTTTTAAACAAACTTTGGATTGAATCCGTTTTATACTTATTTTACCACCTTCAAAGTATTATTACATCAAGAGATAGGGATTTCAGCTGTGTTTCAAAGCAGTATTTCAAAACTTCCTTTTCTTCTACTATCCCAGTTGTTGAGTTTCTCACTCATCTATAATAAACGCCAGACTATAGAATCTGAATATGTTTTTGGCTGATCCAAAGTTCCAAACAGTTTGATGGGGATTGAGGGCTGCAGTGATAATAGCACTGTATCCATCACTTCCCAATTAATAGAAGTACAATAAGAATTACATCCACATATTGTGCAGGACTTGGCTGCTATGCTAGATCTGTTATTTTCTATAATTTAAACATATTAATATTATCATCTGATCGTAATCATAACAATTACTTTATGTCTAAACTGGTGACATGAATACGTCTTATCGCGATGTTTATGGTGCACATGAATACAGTTTGAAATTAACATTGTAGGACATTCAATTTGAAATACAAATGTCTTATTAAAACTACATGTGTTTGAAGAAAGATGAAACAAAAGGAGAAGAGAAGTGAGTGTTAAGTCAGTGGGCCTTGAACCAATTGAATCTCACAACTTTTAATGCTACCAGAGTTGAATGCCATTTACTCAATCTAAACACTGTGAACACTATTGCACTCAAAATTTATCATTTCAGCTATTTCCAGGTCAGGAAGTTATTCTCTTTATGTCAACAGTATTAAGTGGGATCTTAAATTAAACGAAATCATTTGCAATTATGATCTTATCCCCTGTGAGAAAAACTGTGACAATGATATGTCTGTGCAGCCTCTCAACTCACATGTTAATTTTCAAAACAAAACTTTATAAAAAAATTTTTGATACCCTATTGGATAACAAAACACGTTAACTGCCACTCACATGAGAATCTGCCTCAGCACCCATCATTTTAGCAAGAATTGAATTCTTCAAAGACAGTCCATCCTCACTAACACCCTGGAAAAAGCCAAAGCTACTAGAAGCTGCTGTAAAATAGAATGCAGAACAACATTTTTGTCAGTAATAATAATACAGGTATTCTAACAAAATATATTCCAAAGTGAAACTACCTACTATTATCATCCATAATAATAAATAATATCAAAAATTGAAATGGAGCAAGGAGAAATATTGTGGCTGTTGTGTAACATCTCCTTAAACCCAATACTATGGGAAAATGCGACAAATAGATGTAAACCTAACTTGTTTAATTGAAATTCTATTTCAACCCTGTCAAACGTACATGAATATAGCAATTTCTGGGTTTAGCCACAGGAAACAGCAAGACGAAAGACACAAAGGAAAGTTGTCCTACTAACGCCAGCAATGTTGATCCAACATCAATTCTATTAAGTACGATTAATAGTATGTTAAAAGAAAAATGATTATAACAGCTTAGAACAAAGTACAGCTTGAGAGCTTTGTCAGAAAGACAATAATGATTTGAACAAGATGTGGGTTGGTTGTTTTTGTTGTTGCCTGGCTTGTTCAATCTGAGTGGCTCAATGGCAGAGTGGTTAAAAAACATTTCACTGTGACGCAAAGTTACGTCGTTCAAGCCCCACTTCAGGCATTTTGTTTTTTTTCTTGGACAAGAAAATGTATCCTAATTGCTCACTTGGACAACATTAGCGTGAAGCTTCCGGTGATAGTCTATATTTCTTTCTCTAAGGCAATTGGAATTGACACCTCTCCGGACAGCACTATTGCTTTTAGTGTTCAATCTTAAATCTACTGTATACTCCGAGAAGTTGCATGAGAAAAGGGAAATCGGTCAAAAGAATACGTTACAAAACAAATAAAGACCATTTCTTGTCAAATCTCCCCGCCTCCAGGGAAAATTTCTCTGAGCCGGGGGAGGTTTATCTACACAAGACGTGAGACATTTAATAGCACCTCCACATCAAACTTCTTTTCTTATTTGCTCACAATTCATTTTCAGAGTACATCAGACATCATTTTATAAAAGTCTAGAAAAGACAACAATAAAAAGTAAATGAAAATCATAAACCAAAAAAAAAAGGCTTTGCCCATCTGGATGTCTTAGTTAATGGTTTTGCACAATCTCCCAACCGATATATACTTACGAGCTTCGGGTTCTGCCGTCAAATCCTTTCCAAATAAAGGACAGATTTTGTCTGTGTTAACATGACCCCACTGTCTGCACTTTATGCATCTGACATTCCTCACTTCAATGCCAAACGGTTGATCTCTTATAGTTTCGTCATCCTTTGCATATCTGTAGGGATAAAGCAAATCAAATACACCGGAATGTTATACACAAGCAAATTATTTTTTCTGAAATACAGACAGGAACAAACGAAATTAAAAGTAAATCATAAAACACAGTCGTGTTTACAATCAACACTGCATAAATATCCTGAATATGAATATAACTGTAACATGTGTCATTTTACATTGACAAGACAAAGTTTGTATTACAAATTACATTAAAAAATGTTTAGCCCGAAAACCCTTAGTCCGAAACTAACGTTATACTGAAAGATTTGCCAGGTTCAAATTTTTCTTCATAACCCCACCCCCACGATCTAAAACTTTAACTCTAGTTTAATCCAATGTTTACTTCTAGTCCGCACTAATTTCTGTTCCCAAGACCGCCTATTCTTTTCCAAATCAAGCCACACAACTCAACCCTAGAACTTAGAACTTACTGGAAGGGAAAAACAGAGCAAGCTCACAACTCCAGCTCTAGGTGTTTTTGCAAATGTGATTATCGATTACCCAAACCACCCAATTGGCATTGATTTATGAAACAAAAATAAATGATGTCTCTTTTTTAAAGTTGGTTTAATAATCAAAATTACACACGGAAAGTAATTGAATCTTTAAAAAACACCAATTCCAATTTAGCATCCACTTACGCTTCACGAGGGGCGTTGTATTTTCTCTGCCACTCAAACTTGACTTCTTGCTGACTTTCAGGTTCCTGAAAAAAGAAAACATTTGACGCTTAATTTTTTTTTTTTTTGCATGGTAAGTCAAGCCTTCGTCACAAATGTAGCAATAGTTGTCTTTGTTCCATGATCCACAATAAACCCTCCTGTTATCAAACTTAAACGTCTGATGTCCGTCAATTAAGAAACAACAACAATGCCGTACAAGAGTGGATGATGCAACAGTGACCAGAACCAAAGATTGTTTTAGCAGATAATTACGAGACACATCATACTAATAATAATGAAAATAAGGTTGATTGAGTAATCATGACAGGCTTTTTAAACCAAACCTCCGTAAATTCTACAAACTTAAAAAAATGACAGAAGGTACTATGGATTACATAGGCAAAACACTAGAAAAATTATTTCATCTACATAATATATATTTTCAGTGATTATGCCTGAACGCATGACTTTAAAACAAAAACGGTTCACCATTTCTTTCAACCATGTCAAAAATTAAACACTAGGAACTGACGACACAATTTTCATTTTGTCTTTGTGTTCAACCGACTGTAGACAAGCATCAATGGGTAGACTAGTAAGATGAAAATGAACGATCCTCTGAAACATGTAAATGGTAATTTAACCCAACAAACCTACACATTAATACATATAAAAGGATGACGGCATATGTGCATATATATATGTACTAGGCCATGGCATTTTTTTATCCTTTGCTATCTTACTTTTTCTTAATATGTTCTTATTGTCAATTTTTGTCAATCATACCCCAAAGTTATGATAAAAATGGAAAGGGCAAAATTTAGCAACCAGACTATCAATCATAATCAGGTGTTGTGTGCTACCTCTTTCACTGCACGCCCGCTTTGTAGGCCCATTATTGTGGTCTACTACACTTTCTGTGTTCTATTATGCATGGTACCTTTTTGCCACCCTTTCACAATCCTCTTAGAATGCCTTGAGTGCATTGCATTGCAAGCCTTGAATAGCATTATTTCCAGTAATCAACTTATCACTCCCAGCAGCCTCATCCTGATCTCTCTTTTTCGAGCAATGTACATTATTTCACTTCAAACGTGGGAGATCACCGTTCATGGAGGGTAGGTAGAAGCCATATTCAACACATCATTACCGCTTAAGATCACTCTTCAAATGTTCTTCCCCCTGAATTTAAAGAATCTTTGAATTTGTTCATGTCTTCCTCTCTTCCCTTGAAATTAGAGGGGGGCTTCAGCCATTTTAACCAGAAGCTTTTGAAATTAGTATTAGCACAGCCATTTTTTCAGATAACTGTCTTTTGGAAATTAGGGTGGGGCTTTTAGCACAGCCATTTTAACCAGATAGCTGTCTTTCAAATTAACCAGATAACTGTCTCACGAAATTAGAGGGGGGCTTAGCACAGCCATTTTAACCATATCTGTCTTTGGAAATTAGTGGGGCTTAGCACAGCCATTTTAACCAGATAGCAGTTGTCTTTTGGAAATTAGAGTGGGGCTTAGCACAGCCATTTTAACCAGTTGATAGATGTCTTTTGGAAATTAGCTAAACAGCCATTTTTAACCAGATAACTGTCTTAGCAAATTAGAGTGGGGCTTACCACAGCCATTTTAACCAGATAGCTGTCTTTGGAAATTAGATATGGGGCTTACCACAGCCATTTTTAACAGATAGCTGTCAGATGGGGCTTACCACAGCCATTTTAACCAGATCTGTCTTGGAAATTAGTGTGGGGCTTAGCACAGCCATTTTAACCAGATAGCTGGTTAAACTCCACACAGGGAGCTTAAGTGACCATGCTTTGAGTGAAAAATAAGAAAGAAAAGACCAAGACAGATAGTCTTTGAGGATCTAACAACTGAAAATTAGAGTGACAAACCTCTTTCTTCTTCAGTCCTGGAGGGGCATCATAAAGAAAACTAAGTCCCAACTTCGCCTTTTCATCACCAAGTAAAGCTCTGAGGGAGAACAATAAACATGAATTGATAAGAACGATAAAAATGGATACAACGACATTAAATAAGGGGCTACATGAAATGAAAGGGAAGTAGTCTTTCCAACATACTCAAACCTCTACTGCATTTAGCCAAGTGCTCAGACAGTAAGAGGCTGATGCTAGTCCTTCAACATGATAGAATGACCTATAAATGAAGGATTCCATCACAAAATGCGATATAGATAAAACAGTTAACCAAATGTCTTGCTTTTTGTAATGGAGCTCTTCATATGGACTATCTAAATATACATATATATATGCAAAATAAAATTATCAACATTGCCCTTTTCCCCCAAACCAGGCACATGATGTATTTTGTTACTTCTTGCTTTAACGCATTGACATAACAATGATCACACATTTCTCATGCTGAAATTACAAAACCCACAGCTTTTGATGTCTCCTCTACACATGAAGAGACCAATTTTTATTTTCATTTCTTACCAGAAATAATTCATGATGAAGCTGAGAGATTTGTTATGCTGCCCACCCTGCGTTAAGATGAAAAACATTCTAGTGTGGCTTAAAGGTTTTTTAGATTTTTTGTGTTAATGTTAAAATTTAGACGAGGAAAACAGAGAAAAGGACAGTTAATTTAAATCTGACGGTAAAAGAAAAATTCTATGGCCATCTACTCTTTAATTAATCTATTTTCATATAATATTGTTATTATAAAACATGATTTCTCTGTATCACCTGATTTAACGATGCCCGGGGAGAGAGATTTAAATAAAATCTTATTTCTTAAGATACAATGTAATAATACATTCAGTGGCATGGCATCAGTGGTCAAGTGGATCGACTGACAGACTTGGGATCATTATGTCCCAGGTTCAAATCCTAGCAAAGCTAGCTCTGACGATGCGCTCCTTTGGAGAGACATTTATTACGCATTTTCCCCTCTCTGCCGAAATGCAAATGGGTACATGCACTAGCTTGTGAGTAAACACCTGCCCAGAAGGTGATCATTATCACCTGTTCCGCTTCACACTATTAGAAACCAAGATAAGCATCTGGCTTTTGGGAGGGGGCCGCAATGGTATTGAAGGAACTTTACTTAATAAAACATTCAACCATAATTATGAGCTAATTCAGAAGAATTTATTATACATGAAGAGCTATGACTACAGTGTGCCAAATAATACAAATTAATAAATGTATGAGTATGAGATTTAATAATCATATATATATATATATAGATATAAATTTACCTGTTGCTAAGAACCTCCTGTTCTTTTTGATACTGTGAAAGCAGATCTTCCTGTTTCTTTTTCTCAAATGCAGTCTTTTGTTCGGCCATCCATTTCTGGAAAAGAATCAAATCTTATGTTTAAGACATTTTATTTAACATATGGCATCAGTTTCGTCATAAGTATCTATTATCGTGTTTTCTTACTCTCTATATTTCTTTTTTAAACAGATATTTTTTATAAGGATGCAAAAAGGGAAACATTTAAAATTTTAAAAAACTTTTTTTTTTTTTTTTTTTTTTGACAATAAGTACATGAGGACAAATTTTTAATTACCATTCGTTCAGACAAAAGTGGCTATATTACACAAGTTTATAGAAGACAAATTTGGTAAAATGAAAAGGAATCCAATCTGAGTTCCACACATTGTTGGTTGCAGGCTTCGGGCAACACTTACTCCATTAAATTCTGTATCTTTTGGGGTTAAAAAAACATTTTCAAGTTTTATTTTATCTATTCTTCCTTCTTTATTTGTCTCCGACGGAAAAAAAGTGCTCCTAGTTTTCAGGGTGATTTTTCACTTTCAGGACATTTAATAACTTCCATCTTTTGTTGGTCTTCTTGGTTCCTTTAAACACGTTCTTACTTTGAGATAACATACAAATTGCTACTGACATAAAAAATGTTTTAATAAAAACAGACACGGTCCTTCTGCTAGTCTAAGGTGTGCTATATGTTTGCTCTCTAGAAAGTTGAGACACGTCATGGACAAGTGTATTGTTAGGCCGGAAACAAAACACTGCAATCTGGTGGCAATGGGATAAAATCGAGCAAATCATCTTGCCTGTCTGGCCGTCTTAGACAAGTTCAAAGGCTCTTTAGTACCCAAAATCACTAGCCGCTGCAGACAAGTCGTACACAGTAACAAAAGAGGATAAAACAGCTGTCGGACCTGTAAACTGGCCAAGTGCATGTGGCAGTGAACACAAGTTTGATTATATTTAGATCACATGAAATCCAAATTTCCATTGGAAAAAAAACTTTCACAGATACCACACAGACGAAATTCTGCCATGAAGATGGTTCGCCGAAGAGGCATTTTTCGGTGTAGTAGAACTTTTCCTTTTTAATTACCATCTAAGAGACTGTTAAAAAAATCTTCAGTTCGACTGAGAGGCCTGCATTTTCTTTCGTTGGAAGGCCAATTTGTCTGCTAAACTCAAATCACTAAAAAGAATTATCAACATCAGATCAGTAATACCGTGTTGCTCTCTATTTGGGACATGTCATTGTAGATTTATATTGTGTTGTAGACTAGGAAAATTAAGAAAATATTAGAATCTCTGTTAGCCGCTCCTAGCCAGTGTCACATTCTTTGATGTTAACGGCAAACACCCACCAGTTGAACAAAAAAAACAGACATCTATGGTCTGCATCGGCATGCAACAATTCCAGAGCAGTCTGGAACATCTGGGTCAGTTCACATGCACCACCATAACTGATGCGAACTGGAAGAATGTTTTCACTGATAAAGGACTTTAATGTTGGTCTGGATCAAGTCTAAGATAGGTCTTATTGTTAGATATAACAGCTACCTAGCGTTGTGATCAATAGAAACAGAGAAAAGGAATAAAATGTTCTAAAAAAGCATGCCTACTGCTTCGTTCTTCCTCATCTTTTTCATACGTACACATACTCTTCCATGTTGTTTGAAGCCTGAGCTCTAGGCCGACAGGTCTGACTGACAAACGGGTAGAAATTTCAATATCGGGGTACCGATTTTCCCCCTGGAGACTTTAATTCAATATAAAGTAAAGATACTACTTATCAAACCATCTTTACATATTATTCTAGCACATTTCAATGGACAGAAATAATTTTTTAGACACAATAATCCATAGAGAACTACCGAGTCAAGCCTATAGCCTCCACACAGCGGCCATCTTCTTTCTTTCTCACTGGTGGCAAGATAAAATTGAGGATTTTTGTCACTGCTCCAACTTGGGACTGCCTAGCAACAAAGCCTTTGCGCTTCCCCGGCGACCTACACTTACCTCGAATAGAGGAGTTGGGAGCTTATGTTTCAGGTTAAGGAATGGGTGATAGATGGTTAACAATAAAATGGGTATGTTCACCACTAGTTACAAAGTTATCTGTATATGCGTTTCCCGGCGTTATACGGTTGCGGATTGGGGGAGATGGGGGGAGGGGGGGGTAGCGGGGTTGTGGCAGGGGTCGTTCAGGGGAACTTCTGTTTTCAGGTTAAGGGATGGTTGATAGACTTTTTTTTCGTTTACTCGCAATATCCATAACAATTTTATAATACTTTTGTTACTTTAAATAGACTGCACACATGATAGAGAACCATGAATATCAAAGGGATGGAACACAAAAACTTTCCTTTGTGGGATTTTTATATATCTTCTAACAAAATTTCAGCCATTAGCTTTCTCTATTTCTTTGTAAGTTAGTAAGAATATTGTACCACACATAAATCTATATATATATATATATATATACAAACTTTTCCAACAATTTATTGCCGTTTACACAACATAAAAATTGTTATATGAATAATGCGAGTAAAAGAAAAAAAAAGTCTATCAACCATCCCTTTACCTTGCTCCCTTAACTTGACACATCTTATAAGCTCCCCCTGACCGACCCTTCACCAACCCCAGGTCGCCGGGGGAAACGCACGGCAATCTAGGCTTTGTTGCTAGGCAGTCCCGTAGGAAAAAATCCTACAGTTTATCTTGTCGAAAGTGAAACCAGTGACAAAGAAAGAAGATTGCCGATGTGTGGACGCTCTAGGCTCGACTCTGTAGTTCTCTATGGATTATTGTGTGTAAAAAATGATTTTTATGTCCATTGAAATATGCTACAATAATATGTAAAGATGGTTTGATTATTATAAGTAAATCTATTATCATTATTGAATTAAAGTCACCAACGAAAAAAAAAAAAAATTGCTGTCCCGATCATGGAAGTCCTACCTGTAATTTTGTTGAAATAATGGGAGCTTTTATTGAATTAAATAGAACTTTTTACAGACACATCGAACAGAACTGACGTAACCATTTCCAGGCGGGTCCCGTATATTTGCATGCCGCTGGTCACTCTAAGTATACCTACGCTAGTGGCGGGTCCCGTATATTTGCATTGCAGTGCACTCAAAAACAGGTTTTGGGAATGCCTCTATTCTGACCAATTCTAACACACACTCGATATATTTCTTATTTATATTATAAAGAGATGGACAACTAAAACACATGAACAGCCAAGAATCTCAAATGCAGGCTGTGTCATTGTAAATGAGGAAATGAGACAAAACCAAAGACTCTTGTCTTGAAAGCAATGACCGGGGAGCCTGTTTCTTCTGGACAGATGTCAATTACTAAGTAAAAGAAGCTCCACCCACAAGCAAGAAATAGTGATTGATATAAATAAAAGATATCAGTGGCCAATCACATTGCACACCTAAGGTCAGCCTGAATGGACAGTGTGACCTTTAGTCAATAGAAAGAAACCATGTTCAGGGTTGACCAATCAGGGGAGCATTGTCTTTGATGGTTATATTGTCAAACATCACATCCGTCAAAATATATCTCCACCTCTTTTTCACATAACAGTTGTAAGAGATTAAAGTGTTGAAAGTACAGGGAAAAATTGAAGCTTTCATCTGAGTTCAGCGATCACCAATGGCTCTATTAGTAAAGTTTGATCTCTCAAACAGGTCCATTTCACATGGTCATGATGACATGTGGTATCTGGACAAGAGGAAGGGTGGCTATTTGAAGTGTATAGACATTATAAAACTTCATATTCA